>JAKFHU010002136.1:20107500-20682500 GCA_023783475.1 Daubentonia madagascariensis | reverse complement strand
GGGAGGCAGTGGGCAGAGAGGAGGAGGCAGGCAAGGGGAGGGAGGCCCCCAAGACACTGAGCCCCATACCCCCAAACAGGCCCACACTCACTCAGAAAGAGACCGGGGTGCATTTATTGATCATCTGCTGTGTACAGGCTCCTGGGGGTAGGTTGGGGCTCCAGCCTGTCCCCCCTGAGCCTACCTCAATCTGGAATGACAAGCCCAGGCTGATGCAGAGGCCAGGGCAGGGGAAGGGACTCCTGGAGGAGGGTCCTGAGTCCAAGAGCACAGAGCAGGGCCCTGGGAGGAAGAGGAGTTTGCCAAACAGAGGGGGCAGACGGTGTGGGGGAAGGGTGGGCCCCTTGCCAGGCGGAGGACGGAGGACTGGAGGAGCAGAGGGGCCTGCTATGAGAGAGGCAGAGGGACACAGAAGGAGAGAGGGGCCTGAGTGCCAGGGCCTGGACAGCCCAGGGAGGGGGCTCCGCTCTTTGCACAATGGCAAGTTCACAGGTTTCAGGTTTGGGGGTGAGGGCTGTTTCTGATCCCTGACAGACCACAGAAACAGAGCCCTTCCATGCAGACAGGGGGTGGCCCAAGTGGGAGGGGTGGGTGGATTGAGAGCCACCTTGGGGACAGTCCAGGCATGTCATGATGGCTGAGGGGCCAGGGAGGGAGGGGGCGGCCCTGGCCTGGGCAACTGGGGGAGCGACAGGGATCTCCCACTCTGGAGCTGGGGGACCAGGGAGAGGTGAGTCCAGCTTTGTGGGCTCTGCGGGATATAGGGGAGTGAGTATCCCTCAGCTTGGTGCCCAGGGGTAGGTGAGGCCACAGCTGGGGGTGCCAGTGAGAGGATAAGAGCCTGGGATAGAGCCCCAGGCGGCCCAGCAGGGTTGGGGTAGGCAGAGGGACAGAAGGACACACAAATACACATACACACACACACACACACGCGCGCGCGCGCGATGGGAGGAAGGCGGGGAAGACAGAGGCTGAGAGAGGAGGAGGGAGCGCAGGGAATACGTGGCATGAGATGGAGTCAGACACGGCACATCTGGAAAAGCTGAGCAGGGAGGGGAGGGGCCGAGAGAAGGGGGAGAGGGAGAGAGCGGCAGGGATGGAGCCAGCAACGGGGACAGAGACAGAGACAGGCAGAGACGGGGGTGGGGGGAGACAGTTAGAGATAGAGAAAGAGAAAAGGTCAGAGACAGAGAGAGGGAGAGAAAGTCAGAGACAGAGAGAGGGAGAGACAGAGACAGAGAGAGGGAGAGACAGAGACAGAGCTGAGAGTCACAGAGGGAGACTGAGACACGGAGTCAGGACCAGGAGAGCAGGAGAGGGGGTGCTGCTCGCACACGGCCCCTCCTCTCCCTCTCGCAGCCAGGGCAGATTTCACGAGCCTTAGAGACAGCGAGAGAACAGCTGGGGGGGGAGAGGCAGAGAAACACACACGCACACGCACACGCACACGCACACACATGCAGCCAGCACACAGGGGGACGCGGGGATGTTGCCTGAAGGAGGGAGGATGAACACCTACCCACAGAATGAGCACGAAGGCAAGACTCTGCAGAGAGGGGCCAGGTGGGGGTGCGCGTGTGTTCTCCCATTCTGTGTGTGTGTGTGTGTGTGTGCACGTCTCACACGCTCAAAGAATGACAACGACCCCCAGGGCTAGAGCAGAGAGATGACAAGGAGTACAGCACAGTGAGACAGACGGACAGACAGACAGACTGACCAAGAGACACACACACGCACACACACACCATCTGATGCCAAAAAGGAGCACAAGGCCACCCACACTGTAGGGAGGAAGGTGGGACAGACAGAGGGACAGACAGACACACCCAGGGTGAGAGGAAACCCAGCCAAGGGGCGCTCCAAGGAGGAGGGGGAAGACAGAGGGGAGGGAGTCGGAGCCAGGCACAGCCTCCTCTCTGCCCCTCCTTCCCCCAACAAGTCCCTCTCCTTACCCACTTGGAGGGGGTCCCACTGACAAAGGACGCTGTTAGCAGGTAGTAGAACAGGAGCTACTTTAGAAGCCCCTTCCCTTGGAGGCCACAGAGGGAGGACAATGACTCTGCTTGGGGGTGGGAGGGACGGGGAAGTCAGGAAACAGTCTGTCAATCTGCGGGGACAGTGACTTGGAGCGGGAAGCCAGTACCAGGGGAGATCGGGAAGGGGGACTCCCGGCAGAGACTCGGCAGGTGCAAAGGCCCAGAGGGGTGTCTGGGATGGCAGGCCATCGGGCGGTGATTGCCGGTATGGGGTGACCAAGAGGGATGAGGCTTGAGAGGCGTGATAGGGTCTGACGCCCTGGTGAAGGCCTGGACATGCCCGGGGGCTGCTGGGGGCCCGGGGGAGGGTTGACGCAGCAAAGGACAGGTGTGGTGAGACATGGGTTTGAGAAGGAGCTGGTGTCTGGAGAGGGTGATGGGGGATCCAGGGACGGGTGGGCACGGGGCAGTGGGAATTGCAGTGAGCTGTGGCAAGCGGCTCAGGCAGGAGAGTGAGAGTCGCAGCTTTAGGAGTCAAGTGTCCAGAGCTGGGTCCAGGGTGGCCAAGATCCTCGTGGGAATAGGTGGCCTGAGAAGGTAGAGCCCCCAGTTCTCTCCAAAAGCTGGGAGACTCAAAAGGCTGCACAGTGGATAAACAAAGTGTGGTCCATCCATACAATGGAATATTATTCAGCCATAAAAAGGAATGAAGCCCTGGCACAGTTACAACAAGGATGGACCTCAAAAACATGCCACAAGAAGGAAGCTAGACTCAAAAGGTTGCATGTTGTAAGATCCATTCACATGAAATGTCGAGAATAGATAGCTTCATAGAGACAGAAAGCAGATCGGTGGTTTCCAGGGATGGGAAGAGGGGAGAGGAAATGGGGAGTGACTGCTTAATGGGTATGGGAGCTTATCTGGGGGTGATGAAAATGTTTGAAAATCAGATAGAGGTAGTGGTTGCCCAACACCATGAATGTACTAAATACCACTGAATTGTTCACTTTAAAATGCGTCCCAACTACTTGATAGGCTGAGGCAGGAGGATTGCTTGAGCCCAGGAGTTCCAGGCTGCAGTGTGAGCTATGATAGTGCCTGTGAATAGCCATTGCACTTCAGCCTGGGCAACATGGCAAGACCCCGTCTCTAAAAAAAAAGTCAATGTTATGTTATATAAATTTCACCTCAATAAAAGGATGCATTGAAATTCAACAAGCAGGCACGGGAGGAAAGGGATTTCTGGGCAGAGGGAACAGCATGTGCAAAGGTGTCAAGGCAGGAAAGCTGGGGTAGGGGGGTGATTTGGAAGCAGAGAACATGAGAGGGCTTGAGCACTTCTTGGAGGTGGGAGCCCCAGGGAGCCGTGAAGCACAGGTGTGCCTTTCAGCCCCGTCACTGGTCCCTGTGTGGAGCAATGGGGAGATCAGGGAGGAGGCAGGTGTGTGAGCATCCAAGTAGGGGGTTATTTGGCCGAGGTTACAGTGGGGGTTGGGAACAGTCAGCCACAGGGGTGGGCAGATGGGGAAGGTGAGGATGAAGCTAGGGGCTGCCTCCTGGGGACTGAGGCAGGCAAGAGGAGGGATTTCCACTGCAGCTGGGCCAGACAGGGCTTAGAAATTAGATTGATCATTCAGTCAAGCACCTTCTATGTGCCGGGCACCGTTCTAGAGCTAGAGAACAGACACAGTCCCACCCTCGTGGGGCTTATCGCATAGTGGCAGAAAGGGTGGTGAGAGACCAAATGTAAGCCCCAAAGTCGATATGGAAGATGATGGCAGGAAGCAGTAAGTGCTACAAAGGCACAGAAAGCAGAGCAGGGGTTAAGAGAGCAGCAGAGGGTGCATCTTAGACAGGTGGTCAGGGAAGGCCTTTCCAAGGAGGGGTCATCAGAGCAGAGATCCAAAAGAGGCAAATGAAGGAGTCTTCAGCTCTCTGGGGAAACAGCAATCCAGGCAGCAGGAACGGCATGTGCAAAGGCCCTGCGGTGGGAAAGGCAAGGGCAGGGTGGCTGGAGCAGAGGGAGAGGTGGGGCACCAGAGGCAAGAAGGGAGCTGCAGAATGCCAGAGCCAGAGGGCCTTCCTTGTAGGCCACGGTTTGTGCCTTGGACTGGCCACCGGGTGCCCCTGGAGGGAAAAGGCACCCTAGTGAGGACAGGGGGAGGAGGGAAAAGGAGCCCATGGCCCCGGTCCTGCCCTGCCCAGCCCTGCCCCCCGAGGGGCTTGTGGATGGAGGACTCAAGTAAACCCTGCAAGTTTCCCCAACAAACTTGCTCAGCAGCAGACAGGCAACAGGAGGGGCGAGAGTGAGCAGCTCAAGGAGCACAGCCGCAGCCTGACGCATGAAGAAAGGAGAGGAAAGCTGGAGAAAGGCTCAGAGGGAGAGAGGGAGGGGCCGGAGAGAGCGGGAGCGGCGAGGCGAGACCCCCACTCTGCCAGAGGCTCCTGGATGACGCATGCACACGCACACACGCGGCCCACGCGGGAAGAGGGGGTCTCAGCCAGGGCTTGTTTGACGCACGCCGCCTCACAGGCACAGGCAGTGACGTGCAGACCCCAACAAAGCCCCCAGGAGAGGGGATGCAGGGGAGGGAGAGGAGGGGAGGGAAAAATGTGAGCCAGCTAGCAAGGGACGCTGTGCAGCCAGACAGACAGACAGAGAGCCTGGGTTGTCTCCAGAGCCCCCAGAGAAGGGAGGAAGGACACACGGACAGGATCACCCAGACAGCCCCTTACTCAGGGAGACACCCCCCCAACTCAACCCTGCCCACAGACAGGACTGGCCAATAGACACACAAAGAGACACAGACACAGACGGCGGCCACACAGCAGGTCAGGTATAGAGACCAGCAGAGCTCCTTGTACACCAGCAAAAACAGCAGCCAAAAACCCACACCAGGACACACGCATTGCCCCCCACTCACACACACACGCAGACAAAGAGAAAACACACAAACAAATCAGACACTAGAACACCCAGTCAAACGCACACACAAACACGTCCACTGACACAGAGAGGGACAGTCAGAGCAGACACACACCCCGACACTCAGAGACGGACGGACAGACATGGAGAGGGATGCACTCAGAAGAGACACTCACTCTGAGACAGACCAAAACACACCCGCTGCCACAGGGAGAGACAGGAGGGACACAGAGAGGGTGGGATGGAAGGAAAGGGAGGTCAGGGAAGTGAGAAGACACCAGAGGAAGAGGGCATGAGGCCATGTGCCCACAGCCCAGCAGACCGGGGGCCGGGGCCATGGATACGCCTCTGTCCCTAGGCCGGCCCAGCAGGAGTGCTTGGTCAGGGAGCGTTTACCGAACACACGACCAAATTCACCCAATGTAGGCCACGTGCAGGCTGGAGCACTGCACCGGCTGTGGCCCTGCAGCAGGTGACAGGTGACAGGGATGCCAGGGAGGGGACTGGAGCACGGCCCAAGGTAGGCGAGGTTCTGAGTGGAGAGGCAGGGATGGGTGAGGTCATCTTGGGGACCACGTGGACAGACGTTGTCCTGGAGCCCAGGTTTATGCTGAGTGACACTGGGCAGTGGGGCACTCAAGACAGGGCGCCTGGTGGCTTTGGAGGAGGTGGTGGGCTCCGTCATGGGGTGCCCACAGAATGTCCAGAAGGCTAGTGTACGGGGAGAGCTGGAACTCATGGGGTGGAGGCCAGGGGTGGTCCTTACAAAGGGGGAGGTCACCAGGCTCGGGACAGACGGGAAGAGGACGAGGAGCAAAGCCCAGAGGAAGGGCAAGACTCGCAAAGGCACCTCCAGGGAGCATGGAGGCTCAGGGGACGCTGTGTGCACAGAGGCAGACAGCTGTGTCTGCAGGGCAGTGGTGAGGTCACGGGGGCACAGCGAGAGCCATTTGGGGTCCAGCACAAAATGCAGCTGGACAGGGAGTGAGAAGGGTGTGTGGCAGGAAGACTGCTCGGACGGGGCTTGGAGGGGGTAGAGGGTCGCCCTGGGGGGTGAGACATGGACCATGGTGAGTAGACAGGCCCCAACTCAGCTCTGAGCTCCTGGCTAGAGCCCCTGAGGTGGGTAGCTTGTCCGTGGGGCAAAAACAGCTGGCCAGAGGGGCGGGGAGGTGCGAGGGGCAAGGGGCCAGGGGCACGTGGGTGGGGTGGGAACCAGCCCCACCCGTCCCTCAGAGACAGCAGGGCAGAAAGGAGGGGAGGGACAGCCAGAGAGAGACACAGGGCCAGGCTCACCTGGAAAAATCTAGATGAAGCCCCAGGAGTGGGAGAGGAAGGGAGGGCGGCAGAGGTGGGGGGAGCAGGGAGCGAGGGGGAGACACACACACACACTCACACTCCTGCAGTGAGCACAGAATATGAGCGGAATTCAATAAGGACTTGGAGAGGGAGCCGGAGGGAGAGAGCGGCGAGGGGAGGGCGTTAGACACACAGAGCGGGCTTAAGAGGTATCGGGTGATTGTTGATGGAATAAAGGAACAAAGACAGGGGCTCCCAGGGGGGAAGCAACAGCTGAGAAAGTTCCAGGACAGACAGCCAGAACGTCGCACACACGCACAGTGAGAAAAAACCCCAAAGCACGAGCGGGAGGCGCGAGCGGGCGGCTGCCAGCGCTGGGACGGTCTGTTCTTGCTCCGGGTGGTGGAGCCGCAGGTGTGGACACATGAAATTCATCAAGGTTTTCCACTTCAGATTTGTGTATTTTATGGTGTGTAAGTCATACCCCAACTTTTTAAATGAGCGCGAGAGGATGAAAGAGGGGAGGAAAGACGAGTGCGTGAGACGGGAGATGGGAACGGGCACACGCACGCGCACGCGCACACACGCACACAAATGACGCCAGGTAAGAACAAACCTCGACAAAAAGGAAAAAGGAAATTAAAAGGTAATGTGACCGAGAGAGAGAAAAACCTGAGTCCTAGACCCTCACGTGGAAAGGGAGAGGCCCCGGGAAAGCTGAATGGGGAAGAGGCCCACAGGGACCCGCTGCGGGTGGCGGGAGGGCGAGGGCCCAGGACCCACAACGGCGGGGGTGGGCACTGAGATGGCCCAGCAGGAGCGAGCGCGGAGGACACGCGGGCAGGCCCAGCAGGCGGGCAGGGACAGGGGAGGGAAAAAAGGGCCCAGAAATAACTCCTGGACAGACAGACGGACGGACAGGCAGATGGCCCTCTGCTCATCCACGGCGTGAAAGCAAACGCTGGACAGAGCCTCAGGGACGGACGTGGAAAGACACAAGGAGAGATGCGGGGGCAGTGGGGAGAGAGACTGACACGGCCAGGTCTGCAAAAATCCAGACAGAGCCTGAGAGAGGAGGGGAGCACAGAGCCGGGGGACCCCTGTCTCTCTCATACAAACACACAGCGCACACATCACGGAGCTGTTCAGCATGTGTTGACCAAAAGAAAATATAAAAGAAATTACCCCAGAGTGTAAGAAGAGGATTAGATACAGTGGCAGAGATGACACACAGACAGACAGCTTGTCACACACTTTGATTCACACACGCAAGCCTCTCTCTATGAATGCCACACACATAGCGCCAGGGCAGATTTCAGCAGCGCCTTAGAGACAGGGCGAGAACAGGCAGGAAGGAGGGAGAGGCAGAGCCACACACACGCGCACACACACACACACACACACACAGCCCAGCACACGGGAGAGACCAAGGGGTGTTGATTGAACGGAGGGACAAATGCAAGGGATTCACAGAATGAGCACAAAAGCCAAGCCCCGCAGAGAGGGGGCCGGGAAGGGAGCTGCTCTGACCCTGTCTCTCTTTGTCACATACATAGGGACACGGACACACACACACACACACACACACACAGCCGGGAAGGAGCAGCTGCTCCGCGATGAGTGTTATAGGAAGAGCCAAGGCAGTGAAAGAAAACAAACCCCCCAGCCCACGGCAGCGGCCCCCAACACTGGAGCAAGGGGAGGCGGGTGTTACAGACCCTGGCAATCCCACAGGCCTGCAAGGACTGGGAGGGCGGGAGCCTCAGCGGACAGGTGAGGAGCTGGGCCCGACTTGGCCACACAGACACACGCACACGCCTGAGAGGACCGCACAAGTGCTGGGGGCAGCGGGTGGGGTGGGTAAGCGAATGGGGAAGTGGAATAATGGCCAAGCCTGTTGGAAAGAGCAAGAACACACGCGCGCGCACACACACACACACACACACACACACACGACTTTGCCGTCACGTCCTAATGGGAAAATCTAATTAATGCCTGAGCCAGGGAATGCACAGCGTTAAACTAAAACTGAGAGGCAAAGACAGAGAGAAACAGAGACAAGGAGAGGCTCAGAGACAGAGACAGAGAGACAAAAAGAGAGAACAGAAACAAAAGACAGAACGAGAAAAACAGCAAACGGAGACAAAGAAAGACAGGAAAACAGAGAGAGAAGGAGAAAGACACAGACGGAGAGGGCGCTACGCACCCATGCCACCCTGGGCCGCCCGCCAGACGGCTCGCTTGGGACTGTACGAAAGAGCAGGGGAATGAACGAGAGAAAGGGGGAGATGTTTCAGGGGCGGGAGGGCCCCTCAGCACAGCCCATGCTGGATTCAGGCAGCAGCAAGGGACCACACGCCACATCCAAGCCACACGCACGCCATGCTACACACACGCTACACTGCGTACACGCCACCCAGTGCTCACACGCCACGCAATAGCCAGTGCAGCCGTGCAACACACGCACCGCACACCAGACACGCGTGCCTGGATTGTGGCGGAGAGAGTGTGGGGATCGGGGGCACGGGGTGGGTGAGGGAGGGGGAGCCAGACCCAAGGAATCCCACATGCACAGACACATGCAGGAAGCCCAGAGGAAAGACAAAATGCCAACAAAGCCCCAGAGAGGGGACGGAGGGACAGAGATGGGAGATGAACAGAAAAACAGGAGCCCTCTGCATACCTCCCTTGCCCTCTCTTGGTGTCTGTCTAAATGTCCGTCCATCTGTCTGTCTGTCTCTCTCTCATACACACACACACACACACACACACACAATCACAACCCCCAGAAAAGGGTAGAACGCGGAGGCAGAGGAAAGAGAGGCTTTGAGACATGCTGCCTGCCCCGGCCTGGCCCCGGGCTCTGCACGTGTGGGCTGCTGCCCCGAGTGCCCCCTGCTCCCCACTTCACCTAGTCACGCCCTCATCCTCAGGCCTCAGCTCAGCCCCTCCTCCTCGGGGAGCCCTCCCTGCCCCTCCGGACACGCTCAGAACCCTGTTTCCGTTCTCCTGAGACCCGGGGCCCTTCTGCCGCTGTTCTGTTGTCTGTCTTCCTAGACAGCGAGTGGCTGGTCACGGGCTGGCCCCCAGCTGATTTCCTCAGCCCTGAGCCCCTAGCCCCCAAGCCGCCACGCCTGGGCCGGACCCACAGTAGGTGCTCAATGGGAACTTGCTAAAGGAACAAATGAATGAGCCAGCTGAGTGAACGAGTGCAGGAATGCCCACGCACCTGCGCAAGAGTAAAGTTGGAGAGCTTCAGGGAGTAATGCGGGATGAAACAGCACAGGGTGAGAGAGACGTGGAGGGACAGGACGACAGGGGCAGGCACATGTGGAACAGTCGAGATGGGGGGACACCAGTAGCCAGCTCAGACAGCAGGCAAGTGAAGCGCTCGGTGCGTGTGCATGCATGTGCACATGCGTGCGCGCGCACACACACACACACACTGCACACGTGGAACCAGGCCATTGCCTTAGAGACAGGGAGAGAACAGGTGGGCAGGAGGGAGGGGGCCTCTCCGTCTCGGTCTCTTTCTGTTGGGCAGGAGCAGCTGCTCCACGATGAGTGTTATAGGAAGAGCCAAGGCAGTGAAAGAAAACAAACCCCCGGCCCACGGCAGCGGCCCCAGTGCTGGAGCAGGCGGAGGCGGGGGAGCAGGGGGAGGGGCAGGCAGCGGGCCACACCGGGAATCCCACCAGCCTGCAGATCTGGGAAGGCAGGAGGCCCAGGGGAAGACAAGGAGCTAGACCCCGCTCCCGGGCAGACCCGAAGACACACAGACACAGAGGCCACGCGTGTTTGTTGGGGGCAAGAAACAAATGAATGGGGAGCCCTCAGAGGAAGGCACAAACCCGCTGGGGTGAAAGAGATGGACAGAGAGAGCCACAGAGACAGAGAGACGGGGGGGTGTCTCTCTCACACACACACACACACACACACACACACGCATCGTCTCACTTTGAGGCACTCACACAAAGGCAAACCACAGGAGCAAAACAAAGAAGAAAGATACAGCCAGGCACCGTGACGTGTGCACGCAGTCCCAGCTGCTCTGGAGGCCAAGGCGGGAGGATCACTTGGAGGCCAGGAGTCAGAGGCTGCAGTGAGAGGGTAGAAGGTGCAGAGGACACGCAGACTGCCAGGATCAGCGTTTGCCCAGGCCCAGCAAGAACAGGCACTCAGCAAATATATAGTCCATGAGGCTTTTAGGGGCCAAGAAAATGTTTAAATTTCTTTTAAGATCAGAAGAACAATGAACTTTTAGCTCAAAGAAAATGTTTTATTAAGTAATGTTAATATATTCATCTTTTTGGAGGAAGGGCAAAGGTGCCCACGGCCACAGAAGTCACCAGGGGGCTCTGGCTGGGTGCCCGGCCTGGGACTGGGTTACTGAGGCCAAGGTCAGGACAGATCTCGCTGCACGGAGTACCAGACACAGGGGAACCCGGGCAGGGGGGCTCAGGAGGCCTTTCCAGAGAAAGTGAGATTTGCAGGCTGAAGAAAAGGAAAGACACGCCAGCAGGTGCAGCACGGTGAAGCCTGCAGTCAGGGAATCGGGTGCCGTGGGTCAGTTGGAGCCTGGCAGGTGAGGAAGACACAGTGCTCTGAGCAGGACCAGAGGCAGGAAGAGGAAAGGCAAGGCCACGGCACAGCGCAGGCAAGGATGGCTGGGCCACCCAGGGCACGTGGCCCAGTGCCTGAGGTCCCTCCGCCGTGGGAGTGGACAGGTATGTTAAGTTATGTGGGTGAGATGTCCAGGGGATGGTCGCCAGGGAAACCGTCCAGGAGGCAAGCCTTGAGGCCGTGGCTGGGCCAGAATGGGCAGTGAGGAGAAAATACCCCAGAGGCCAAGCTCCCAGGAGCCCCAGGGGCAGGCGGACGAGAGATTCATGCAGACACACGTGTATGCAGATGCACACACACAGAGAGGGCGGCAAGAAAGGGAGGGAGGGAAGAAGAAAGGGAGGTCAGGCGGTAGGTAGAGACAGACAGACAGACCACTGGCATGGAGATCCAGCCACATGTGCATGGACACACACACACACACATGCACACACACACCTCTGGGAATGGACAATCAAAGAAAGAGACGGGCATTTAATGAGACCACAGCAAGAGGGAGGTGGGAGGCAGAGGCTGACACACGGACAGATAGACACAGATGGACACAGGCCCAGGATGCCAGGAGACATGCTCCAAGGGAAGCACAAGTCTGGCGCTGGGTGGGAACAGCCCCATAGACCGGAGGGCTGGGGAGAGTGAGAATCAGGATGGACCCGGACAGACAGACAGACAGAGGGCCCATCTCCCTGTCCCTGCCCCTCCCGCCCCCGACTCCACCCATCCACCTCCATCTGGTCCCCTCCATGTCCGTCCTGTCTCTCTCTGTCTCTGTGTCTTTGCCCATCTCCTTCTCTCTGCAAACCATAGCTTTTTGGAGCCCCCAAGAGAAAAATGGGGAAAAGAAGGCGGAGGTAAGAGAAAATGCAGACAAGGGACTGTGTGTGGTGTGTGCAGGTGCCCCGCACAAAGCCCGGGCCCGAGACTCTTAAGAGAGAGAAGGGAGGAGCGCGAGGAGCAGAGGACGCACGAAGACGTCGCAGTGCAGGGCGCGGCCGCGAGGCAGCGGGAGCAGGGACATGAGCATGCCGCACACAGCACACCACGCACTGTACACACATCACACTGCACACCCAGCACACACCACACACCCAGCACACACCATACCACACACCATACACACAGCACACCACATACCCGGCACACACCCCACACCCGGCACACACACCACGCACTATACACACGTTATACCGCACACCCGGCACTCACCCCACACCCGGCACACACCAGACCATGCACTGTACACACACCACACACTCTGCACACACGATGCAACCAACACACACCACACACTCTACACACACCACACACTCTGCACACACCACACAGCACATACCCTATACACAATACACACACTACATACACTGCACACTGTATACACCGCACATACATCCTGCATATAACACACACAGCACACACCACACACCACACACATCACACCACGCATACACCCCACACCGTGCATATGGTACATCCCACACACCCCACACTGCACACGCTGCACACGCTGGACGTGCAACACTGAAAGGGGAGGCCATGAACACATGGAGAAAGGGAGGCAGAGAGGAGCTCCAGGAAAACACACGGCCCGTGCACAGAGGGCCTGACACACACCCACAGGCAAGTGTCGTACTCACACACGTGCACAGGCCATGGCAGGACTGGCCTGGGGGAATCTCCAACCCAAGTTTTATGTAGGAACATACGAAGAAACGACTAGGCCAGCAGTCCAGACAGAGAGCCAACAAGGGCTGGCCCGGAGGCTGGAGAGATGCAGAGACAGACTTGGAGACAGAGACTTCGAGGCAGAGAGCGGTGACAGGCTGGGAGGATCACACACATCCTGGAGACACATCCCAGCCTCCAGGCAGGAAGGACGGAGTAGGGGGTGCGAACTATGATTTAGTTTTTTCTTATCTATGCTTTTCTGTATCTTTCCTACTCTGCCAAAAATAATATATATTATTTTTGTCATGGGGAAAACATTTTATTTTTCTCAAAAAGAAGAAATGCATGCAGAATAAGAGTAAAACCAACAGAAACCAGAAAGAGAAGGCTGGGCACAGGGTCCCAGGGTCTCATTTCCTCTGAAGAGGGCTGGAAACTGGACAGGGTTGAGGAAGGAGGGGACAAAGGGGCCAGAGGCAGTGGCCCAGGCAGTGCAGACACGGCCTTGCGCCTCTGCACTGTGTCTCTGTGTGTCTCTCTCTGCTCCCGCACACGCAGAGCCAAGCACAAGCAAACTGGACATAGGCCCAGAGTGAGGAGTAGCAACCAGAGAAGACGCCAGAGAGGGAGGAGGCAGAGGCAGAGCGGCTTTCCCCGCCTCTCTTCCCAGACCAGACGTCGTCGCCTGTGTGTCCTGACTGGGCTCTCAGTCGGGAACCTCACCCAGGGGTCAGGGAGAGCTCCCAGGGGTGGCCTGTGGCCTCGAGGTGTGTTTTGAAGGCTGCATAGGAGTTTGCCAGGTTGCAGAGGAGGAAGAAAGAGCATTCCCAGCCTTGGAAACGCCTGGGCCAAGACGTGGAGGTGTGGGGGGACCCGGGAAGAGTCAGAGAGGGAGAGAGATGGTCAGGGAGGAAGACCTGAGGGACAGAGACAGGGCGGGCGTGGGAGACTAGAGAAACAAAGAGAGGCAGCATCGAGGCACAGAGAAGAGACGCAGAAATTAGCAGCAGGGAGACCCAGAGAGACACATACAGAAAGAAGAAAATCAGAAGCGCAGAGACAGAGAGAAAGACCAAGAAAGGAGAGGGGGTGGGGGGAGAAAGAAATAGGAAACTGTCCAGACAGCCCAGAGAGAGCTGGAGAGGCACTGACAGACGAGAGGGGACGGGGAGAAAGCCGGCGCAGCAGCCGCCCCGCCACCAGCACCCCGCTCCTGCCGACCCCCCACCCACCCCGCGCCTTAGGGACCGCGCCTTAGGGACCGCGCCTGACCCCCCTCCCCGCCGCCCAGCGCCGCGCAGGCGCAGTCCCGACCTGCCACGGCAGCGCGGGCGAGCGCTTTGTCCCCGCCGGGGCTGGCGCGCGTCCCCGGCGGGCTCGCACGCGACCCTGCGCCCCCGGGTACACGTGGGCCCCGCCGGGAGTGGCCGGCGCCTGGCGCCGGATGCGCGCTTGAGCTCACACGGGTCCGCACGGGCACACGCCGCCCCCACCCACGTCTCCGTGAACTGGGCCACACGCCGGTTCCCACACGCCCCGGGAGGAACCCCCGGGATCTGTGTCCACGCAATACACACACGCCCTGCACACAGCCAGAGCAGACAGACTCGACGGCCGCATTCCCCCATCAATGCCCAAGTACACACATCTGGGACACACCCCAGGCGCCCAGGCTCAGGGACCACCTGGACACATGCACACACACAAACATCCAAACAGCACATTTGTGCACACAGACACCCGTGAGCAAACGCACACCTGCCCACACGAACACAAAGGCACACCCATCCAGGCATGCACTCCTACCAGCAAGTAGAGGACAAACTCACATCCAGACCCCATCTCTGCTCCCACAACACATGCATACCCCCTGGGGTCTCCATTCTGACCTGGACACTGTGGTGTATTTGGCTTGTGAAAATAACACTGAACAGGGAACTGTCCAGTTTTTGCAACTTGTTTTTAATTAAGCAATGTTATTATGGCCAGAGGTGACTGGAATGCATAGGTGTGAGATCTGATGTGTATTTATGTAAAATAAATCTCTTTGTATAGAGACTGTTGCTAATCAACTTTCCAGGTTGTGTCCTTTGGTGGTGGGGAGGAGGGAGGAGGGCAAGGGTCTTTGGATTTTTCTTCAGAATGCCCAGGACTTTTGTTGATCTACCCCCACCTCCACCCCTGCCCAGCACTCCTAGGAAACATACAAGTAACACACACAGCAGTATCCTTGCAGTATATTTGTGATCTTCCTGTGAACATACCAGCAACTCCACACAGGCCTGACAGCCCCACCCAGTCCCCAGTGTCAACTGCCACCATCCACCATGGGCATTTGAGTCCTGTCCTTGTCACACCTGGGGAGTCCTGGGCTTCGCCTGGTGCTTCCCCCAGGTGTTCACCCCAAACACAGGTGCAGATGTGCACACATGGCCCCATTCCATCGTGGCTGCCTCCACTCTGATCGTGTCACCTCCTGCCCGGCCTGAAGCCCTCCAGCTACCGGAGCTGCCAGACCAAGGCCCTTCTAATGGCAGTTTGTTCTCACGACCCACCCCTCTCATTCTTCAGCCCGCAGTAGATGTTCAATAAACTGTTGGCCAAACTCTGAGGTCTGTTTGTGTTTAATCAGACAGTATGCAAAGTATTTACAACCAATTCTGGATCCCCCCCTCCTCCCCCCAAGCCTGGGCCATGGAATTTGCGACCACCAGGCCCTGCCCAGAGCCAGGGGACCCCCAGGCCTCTGCATAGTCATCTGAAATCTACAAAACACTGTTTTTAAAAAAAGGACAGTATTAGGACACCTTATACAAAGGGCCTTGGGCAGTTGGAGGGGATTTGAGAGCACGCTGGGGTGAGCGAGCCCAGATGTGACTGCGATGGACGGGAGGAGACTTGGGGAATAAACACGTGTGAAAGGAAAAGTTGAAATTTCATAGGCAGGCACTGCTTGGCCTCCGTCCCCGCTGGCAGGGCCTGGCTGGCTCGAGAACCCCTGGCAGCGGGAATGTTATTGCTATGATGGGGTGGCATGGGTGAAATGTACAACGTGTCTGGGGGACAGAGAAGGGGGCGTTTTTACATGTTAAATATGGACACACATGGAGACACACACACACACACACAAACACACACATGGGGAACCTTGGCAAGATGCCACAAACTTGTCCAGCTGCCCTTTTACAGATGGGCACACTGAGGCCCGGGGAGAAGCCACCACACACCCTAAGGCTGAACAGCCGAGCCAGGGCCGAACAGTCTCCTGATGTCCCGGGGCTGGGCTCCCCATAGATGTCCTGCCACAGAGTCTGGACGGGACAGGAGCTGAGCAGTTGCAGAGGCCACGGCCACATATGGGGCAGACACTACAGCCCAGAGAAAAAGAAGGGGCTGCCCAAGGTCACACAGCCAGTCCTGGTGCATGGCAGTGGGCACCTCATCCTCTTTCGCCCCGGCCTAGGCCTCCTTTCCCTTCTAATGAGCAAAGGGGTGCCAGCTTAGGCAGGAGAGCAGAGGCCAGCCGTTGAAATGCCACAGGACAAACTGGGGGAAGGAGGACCTGGGGTTCCCTCCTGAGGTGAGGCCCAAGGCCTCCCAGCCTCTTGGCTCCTCTATTTCTGCTTGATTGCCTCCAGAGCCTGGGAGCTCTGAAGGTCAAAAGCCACCCCCATCCGGATTAAAGCCTGCCTCTGCACACCGGCCCATCCCCGCTTATTCCCAGCTCAGCCTCGTATCTGCCTCCATCCTCCTCCCCCACGACAGCCCAGCCGAGCGGGCAGCAGCGGCAGAACTCCGCTATCTCTAACCCATCCTCAAGCCCCTTGTCCCTGGGTTGCCCCAGTCTGTCTGTGAGGCCTGAGGACCATTCTCATTGGCTCCTGAGGAAGACAGAGGGAGCACAAGGTTCTGACCCCACCTCAACCCTGAATTTCTCTGTGGCCTCGGGCAAGTCACATCCCCTCTCTGGACTCAGTTTCCTCAAGCAATCAATGGTCTCTAAGGGTCCCTCGGATCTAAGAAGGGCAGGGTCTGAGGGCTACTCATCCCACCCACCAGCATCACGTCGAGCTAGGCCTCAGGCCGTCCAGCCTGGGAGACACAGCAGAGGGGTCTGGCCCTGGTGGCCTCCACCTACAGATGTTTCCAAAGTGGATGGCAAGGGGCAGGGTGGCAGGCAGGCTGACGGCCGGGGCCCATCGCTCCTCTTTGGAAAGGCTCTTTGGCCAGCTCTTGAGACAGACGTAGGGGGGTGTGGGGCGTGGGGAAGGAGTCCCATGAGTGGAGTAGGCTGAAGCTGGAAACAGGGCACCCCAGCCCCAGCCCAGCCCTTCTTCCCAGTTCCTTCTCCAGAGACCACAGAGCTCAGGGAGGGAGCAGAGGGAGGGGGCGTGTGGCTAGAGCAGGAGCAGGGACAGAGTCACTGTGCTGGCCTTGGGCCCTGCCCTCTCAGGCTCCCAAAGGTCCCACAGCCCTTCCATGCCATGAAAGAGGGAGGGGCCTGGCCCCTGGCAATTCAACCCCATGGAGAGAGGGCCAATATGGGCAGACAGCAGGAGGCAAGACCCACATAAGGGGCCCCCCAGACCAGGATCCAAGCAGAGAAGCCAGTCTGGCCCTGCCTGCTCCTAGAGGTTCTCTCCAGGCTGGTACTGGGGTTCGGTAGACGTGAAGTAGTCCTCCAGGAAGGCCTGCAGGTACTCGAAGGTAGGCCGCTCCTCTGGCTCCTTCCGCCAGCACTGGCACATGAGGTCATGCAGGGACTCGGGACACTCTGGTGGGCAGGGCATCCGGTAGCCTCGCTCCACCTGGTCCAGCACCTCTCGGTTCACCATCCCTGTGGGCAGAGCAAGGCATGGGAAAGGAGCCTGGCTCCGGTGAGAAGAGTGGGGTGGGGGAAGGTGAAGGGGACAACAAAAGGGCTTCCTGCCTAGGACAGGTTGGGCGTGACCATGGGTAAGTCCTGTCCCCAAGGCTGAGAGCCCTGACCATGGAGAGAGCCTAAGAGCAGATGCTCAACCTCTTTGTTATTCAGAGAGGGAAACTGAGGCCCAGGAGGGGGTGTGGCTTGCCCAAGGCCACCAGGGCAGAGGAGTTCAGGAACTAGAGATGGGCATGGGGACCCTGCTTACCAGGGTAGGGCACCCGTCCCTTTGTCGTGAGCTCTGTCAGCAGGATCCCAAAGGACCACACATCTGACTTGATGGTGAACCGGCCGTAGAGGGCAGCTTCGGGAGCCGTCCACTTGATGGGGAATTTGGCACCTACCAGAGTGAAAAAGGTCAGGGAGGCTTGTCAGTGTGTCATGACCACTCTGCCAGGTAGGCACCATTCTCATCTCCACTTGGCAGATGAGGAAACTGAGGCTCAGAGCAGAGTGTGACTGCCCACGGCCACGCAGCACCCACCATGCAGACCCCGCCCACCTTGCCGGGCTGTGTACTCATTGTCTTCGATGAGCCGCGCCAGCCCGAAGTCAGCCACTTTGCACACCAGGTTCTCTCCAACCAGGATGTTGGCAGCGCGGAGGTCCCGGTGGACATAGTTCATCCGCTCCACATATGCCATGCCCGAGGCGATCTGCAGGCAGAACCGCAGGAGCCTGGCTCAGGGGCCACCCCCACCCTTCCCAGGCGCACAGGGCATGTGCCCAGAGCTAGGGTCACCCCCAGGGGTGGAGAGCCAACCACACTCCCTGCCCTCCCCACACTATTTCAGGCAGGCAAAGTCAGTTTATATTAAACGCTGTTGGCATAAAAAACAGGAGCACTGCTCAGAGGGAGAAGCGAGCGCAGGGCAGAGGGCAAAGGGCAAAGGGGAGACAGAAGATAACATGCAGCCAGGAAAGTGGGTGACCATGAAAAGAGGCCCCCACTGACCCAGAGACACAGATAGATGCCAGATCCTACCCACTGCCCCAACTCTCATCTCTGAGCCTCAGTTTTCTCATCTGTCAAATGGTAATAACAGACAATCCCTATTACTCCTGATTGTGGTAAGGATTAAATAAAAAAATGGTTGTAGAGCACCGCCTACAGCAAGCACTAATACACGTTTGCCAAGTGACTAAATAACCTTTACAGAGAAGAAAACTGAGGCCTGAGGTCCCATAGCAAGTCAATGATTCCTGATGCCCAGGTAAGGGCTTTCCTCTGCCTGTAACCACCACTCATGGCAGCAATGATACATGGGGCAAGTGTGGGGGTAATCAAGGCAGGCTTCCTGGAGGGGGCACTCAAGAGGCCAGAACTGGCTAAGCCAGATGTGTCTGGGTGCTCGAGGGCCCAGGGTGTGCGGAGGCAGGAGGGGCTGACTCACCTGAGCAGCCATGTCCACCAGCTGAGGCAGCCGCAGGTACTTGCCCGTCTCCCCCTTGAGAAAGTCCAGCAAACTTCCTGGGCAGAGAGAGACCCAGCTCTAGCCCCTGCACTGTCCTCCCTGAGCCAGGAAGCAGGATTCCCAAATCCTGTCCCCCCAGCCAGGCTGGCCTTGCTTTAACCAGCACAGCAGATTTTACGAAAACCCAACTCTGAATAAAGTCTTACTCAGTCTTTGTCACTCAAAGGCAAGCAGGAAGGGAAACAACCAAATGTCCCCCTCCAGGTGGACAGGTAAACTGTAGTACATGCATACAATGGAATCCTACTCAACAGTAAAAAAGGAACAGACTACTGATAGATGCAGCGAGGATGAATCTCAGATGTAAAAGATTCCATATATGAAGTTCTAGAATAAACAAAACGAATCTATGACAGAAGGCAGATCAGTGGTTGCCTGGGTTTGGGGCTGGAGGGTACCATCTGCCAAGGGGTACATGGAACTTTCTGGGTGATGGTGATGTTGTATATCTTGGTAGTGGTCAGGGATGCACAGAGAATCCATTTGTTAAAACTCATTAAACTCATTAAACTCATTAAACACTTAGAATGGGTGTATCTTATCATATGTAAATTATACCTCCAAACAGTGGAATTTTGAAAAGTAACTAATTGATTTTAAAATTAAGTCAAGGTCAAGCCAGTGACTTGACCTACATGTGGCTCTGTGTGGAGGGTTGAGGGAGTTCTCTTTTAGCCCCAGTATGGCAAACAGCTTTAAAAAACCAGCAAAACCAGGGAGCCAAGATGCACCACGGGAAATTATTTTAAAAATGAAATGAGAAAGGCAATCTTTGGTTTAACTTTCCATTGACATGAGAATTTGACTCTATTCCATTCCACATTTGAAGGTGTACATCCCAGATTTGGGTGGAAGTACGGCTCGTCCCCTGCCTGCCGTATTGTGAATGGCCCTGTCCGTGGTGGTTGCCCAGAGAGGGGCAGCCCTGTGCCCCGGTGCCAGCCATGCAGGCCTCACCCTTGCTCATGTACTCCGTGACGATGTAGATGGGTTCCTCGGACACCACTGCATACAGCTGCACCAGCTTCTCGTGCCTCAGTTTCTTCATGACCTGGGCCTCCTGCAGGAAGGCCTCTGGAGACATTGTGCCCGGCTTCAGGGTTTTGATGGCCACCCTGGTGGTGCCGTTCCAGGTCCCTGGTAGGGGAGGGACACAGGCTGCCTCAGTGAAGGCCCCTCCGTTCCTATCGGACCCAGGATCTGCCTGCCTGACTGCCAGTTCCAGCTCTGGCCTCCCTAGCCACATGACAAGGCCAGTCAAGGCTGGTGTCCTTTCTGCATCTCAGTATCTCCATCTGTAAAATGGGCACAATGACAGGGCGCTCCTCATAGGGCTGCTGCAAAGATTAAATGAGTCTCTGGTAACATGCTGAAAAAATAGTAGCTGTTGTCAGGACTATGATTATTAGGAATGTCCCCCAAAGCAGCACATTAGTCTGACAAATGAGAGCACAGGGTTCCAACTCAACTGCTCTCACTCCTGGGTGATCACATTCCTTCTGAGCAGGGCATCGAAGGTGCCTCAGGCGTCAGCAAACGGAATGTGCCCTGGCTGGGGCCAGGGGGAGGAGAAGCTGGTCCAGGGGCCACTGAGGTCACCAGAGCAAGAGGTCCCCTCTGGAGCCCATGCTTCCCAAAAAGTACAGCACTGCACTGAACACAGAGGTTTGGAGGTCAGACTGGCCAGAGTTTGACTCCCACCTCTGCCTCCTGCCAGAGTTATCGCATCTGGAAAACGGCAATGCCATCGCGCCTACCTGTGGGGGCCATTTGAGGATTAAATGAGATTTTAGCCATTGGGCCAGGCCCACTGTGAGGCTCTGTAAATAATGTAGTTATCGTTTTACTGTTATCTGGTTTTTAAATTGGGGACCTTGAGGGAAGCTGTGTTCTAGACAGTGTGTTTAATCTGGGTTCTTGTCCCAGCTGTACTGGAGCCTTCTTTAATGAGTGGCCTTGGGCCCATTCCTCCCATCACCGGGCCTCCATCTGAGGGGTGCGGCTCAGGCCTGTCTCTGTGGCCCTCCTGGCCTAGGCCATCTGGGGATCTGCATGTGGCACTTCAGCAGTCTCCCCAGAGCACCCAGGGAGGAACAGAGACCCTTCCCCCAGACGTCACCAAACACCGGAGCCAGGAATGAGTTTTGCAGCCACCAGAATGGCTGATGCTGTGGATTTATCCAGGGTTTGCTCAAGTCCTCGTTTTGCTGTGTCTGTGTGCTGGCATCTCAACCCCTCTCCCCTCTCACCAGCTCAAAGCCCACGCCCTCCCCTCCCTGACCTGGCCTTCCCCCAGCCTCCAGGCCTCTGCCCCTGCACCGCTTCCCCTAAGGGAAGCCTCTCCGCTCTCCTCGGTGAGCTCCGAAGAGAGCAAAGAGAGTGGTACCAAGTGCATACTGTGGCTCAGATGAAACAACCTTGACAACAGCACACCGTGCTCCCCGCTAAAGCCACAGACTTACAACTGTCATGCCCACCTCCACCCCGACCGTAGCATTCCTCTGTGTCAGCAGAAACCAGCCAGCAGAAGAGGGAACTGGGTTTTGTCACGGCTGCACAGTGCTCACTTTCAAGGACAGTTTTGCTATTTCTCCAAGGTTAGACAGGAAATCACTAACAGGCCCAGAACATGCCAGACCCTAGGCTTCCCAGCACCCGCCTCCACGAGCGGGGGGCTGTTCTTCCCATGGCTAACAGCTAGCACGTGGACACACATGGGCCAGTGTTCTCTCACAGCCCCACGACGGGGCCTACCATCACCAGCCCATTTGACAATCGGGAAGACTGAGGCTCAGAGTGAGGCCGCCTGGCCCAGACTACCCCGCAGGTCTGTGGGGAGCCGGGGTGCCTGGCTCTGAGCAGCTCTTGATAAACAGATGCTGCGGTCTGCAGGGGTGCCGAGCCCAGCACCTGGGGGGGCTATACCCCAAGCCTGTGCCAGTCAGCACCGGGGAGCTCTATATTTAAAATAGGGTCCCATTGTTCAGCAGAGGTGACTAAAGGGAAAGGGAACCAAGGGAGGCTTGAGCTGCCACACAGGACAGACATCTGCCTGGTTCTCAAGCGGAGACACCACACGCCTCCCCTGAGGCAGCCACGGTCTTTCCTGAGGGGCAGGGGCCAGGCCTTACCCATCCACACCTCTCCAAAGCAGCCCTGGCCCAGCTTGACCTCGAGCCGTAGCGACTCCCGAGGGATCTCCCAGGCATCCTTGGCCAGGCCCTGAGTCTGGGGCTTGGACGTGGGGCACACGGTGGTGAGGCGGTGGCACAGGCCGTCGGCGTGTTCTGAGGACGCAGGAAGGGAGGTGCAGGTCAGGCAGGGCATCTGCCCTGGGCCTCCCCGTCCCACTGCGTGTGCTGCCCCACATATGGTACACGCACAGTCGGCCCTTGAGGCCAGCCGTGGACAGCTATGCACAGCCCCACCCCCACACAGGCCCACAATGCTTTACGCACTTGCTCACTGAGTCGTTCATTCACTCACTCATTCATCAGACTTTAAGGGGACCCAGGGACCCAGTGGGGAGTAAGTCCAGGGGAACCTGCCCTCGGAACTCACAGTCCAGGGAGGAGCCCAATCACCTCCCCAGGACCTCGAATGTGTCCGAATACATCCAGGAGAGGAGGGCCTGAGTCCTGGGTGGCTTCCCAGAGGAAGGGGCAGCTGGGCTGGGATCTGTAGGAGGGTGGGGGCCTGAGTAGGGAAGAGCACCCCAAGCAGAGGGCATGGCCTGTGCAAAGGCTGGGAGAAGCACAGCTGCAGGGCTGGACAAGCCCAGGAGGCCGGAGGGGCTGCAGGGAGTGGTGGGGGAAGGGTGGCACCAGGTGGAGGCAGGAGGTGGCTGAGATTAGACCACCCAAGGCCTCAGGGTCAGTGGAGTCTTTACCTTAAGATCCCAAGGTAGCCCCTGGAGGGTTCTGGTGGGGGGGGGATGGAAAGTGATGGTGATCCTGGGGAAGGTGGGAGGCCAGCTGAGAGGAGGAGGCGGCGCAGGGTAGGGAGTAGATCACACCTATACACAGCGGCCACCGCCACACGCCACAGGCACATGGGCACACGCAGGCCTCTGACACTGCGGTCCACAGGGCAGCTCCGGACGTCCAGGTGGGTGGCCCACACCACTGCACCACGCCCCATGCCCTCTCCCGGCATGGTGGGCACTGTGAGCTCCCTCAGCCCTCTCTCCCGAAACCAATCTAGCCGCCCCCTCCTCCTCTCCCAGTAACCAGTTCAGACCGGTCCTAAGGAGACAAATGACACCAGCCTCTGTCCCCTCCCTCCCGCGCTCTGGTGTTCCTCAGGGCAGCCCCCTCCTCACCAGCCAGCCGCACGGTAGGGGGAGTGGGGAAGGCCAGTGGGGCAGGGGACAGGGAGGAGGGGGACAGGGAGGAGGGGGACAGAGAGGAGGGGAGAGAGAGGAGGGGGGAAGGGAAAGGAAGAGAGGGTACAGGGGACGGAGGGGAAGTGGGGATTAGCAGCAAACCCGGTCTCCTCAGGGTAAGAGACACCCGGAGCCCTTGTAGGCTCCAAAGCCCCCTCCTCAGGGTCTGCAGCTGAGGCCCCTTGACCCTTCCCATCCCCCCCAGGGCCCAGCCCAGCCCCCACAGCCTGCCCCCACCAGCGGGCCGTGCCCTGGAGGCCTGCACCCTGTGCACTCACTGGAGTAGTAGGCCACCAGCTGCTGCAGGCTGTTGAACTGGGTGCGAGAGGTGATGTAGAAGCCACCGCTGTCCAGCTTGCGGATCTTGTAGTGCTTCACATTGAGGCCCTTGGCATTGTCGAAGTCGGACACAGAGAGGCAGTAGGCACCTGCAGGGCAGGCCCAGAGGGGAGTGTGACCAGCCTGCCGGTCGCCCCTATAGGCCATGGCACTAAGCACTGTTCTGTGCCTGTCCGACATGGGAGGGAAGGGAGGCCCACCCTATCTCTCAGCAACCAGCTCTGGGCCAGCCACCAAGGCAAGGCCAAGTGAGCAAAGCAACACTTGACCAGAACGTCCTGCCATGCAAGACCTCTGAATCCCAGGTGTGCATCCCAACTGTGGAACCCTGACAAGTCACTTGCCCTCTCTGAGCCTCAGTTTCCTCCTCTGCACAATGGGGGCACTCCCAGGACTGCTGGGAAGATTCAATGAGACAACATATAATAGGGCCTGGAACAGAGTAGGAACTCAATAAATGTTCACTGGGAGCCTGGGAAGGGCCCCACGTGGCTATGTGTCCCTGGCCTAACTGCTTTCCCTCTCTGGCTCGACCCACGGGGACACTGTCCGTGGCCCGCCCCTTCCTGAAGACAGGCCCAGACTCAGGCAGGAGGGGGTGGGTGGCAGAGGCTACAGCAGTCGCGGGCAGGAGATCATGTGCTAGGTGTGTCCTGAAGGCTGCCAAGGCCACGCTGGGCCAGCCCTGGTGGCCCCCTCCCTTTTCCTTTCAGCCTAGACAAGCTTTTGGCTGGAAAAGTTTCCTCCTGCCTAGCAGGACAGGGTAGGAGCCTCTGTTAACCTGAGCCCAAGAGACACCTGGGTGGCATCAGGGACAAAGGCTGAGCCCCAGAGACGGGCAGAGACTCCCACGGCCAGAAAAGGCCCTTCTCAGGAGGCTGGCCAGGCAGTGTGCAGACATCAGGGTGGATGCCCAGCCCTTGCAGCCACGGACCTTCCCCTGGACAGTCCTCAGGCAGAGGTTACGATCCCAGTGTATGGAAGGGGGAAATGAGGCCCAGAGAGGGAAAGTGGCTAGCCTGTGGTCACCTAGCAAGCCAGACACAGAGCTGGCACTCAAGCCCATACACGAGTATCTGAAGCCTGCTTTGGGCACCCATGATTTTCTACAGATGGTCCAGGCCATGTGTATGTAGAAGCCACAGGCCTGAGGCTGATGCCAACGCTGACTACATGTGCACACACACACAGGCATGCCGTGCCCAGTGGCCACATGCTTACACAGGTACACGTTCCTCAGGCCCCCGGGCACAAGGACAAACCACAACAATTCACACCCACACAGTGACACACAATTCCCCCACGTGCGCACACACACATGCCCAGACCTACACACGGCATGTACCCATGCACACGGCCACACAACTGCTCATGAACGCACACGCACGACATGGATGCTCTGCTTTCCCATCTCCCGCTGAGCCCCAGGCCCACAGGAAGCGGCCCAGCTTGGTTGCCATGGTGACGAGGCGCCTGCAACCCACTTTCAGAGGGGCTGGAGAGAAAGGGGATGATCTTCATTCTCTGGCTGGGGGCAGGGACAGCGGAGGAGCAGGGGCCAAGGACTGCCAGGCGTGGGGGGTGCACAGCCAGGCCCAGCACCCAGTGCAGCCCCAGGGCCCCAGGGGAAGAAGGGGGGCCTATTGCATCAGCACCCACCCTGGGAACAGCCTTTTGCTGTGTGACACTCAGACCTCCTGACAACCTGTGCCCATTCCTCATCTGAGGAAACTGAGGCCAGAGAGGATAAGCCTCATCTTTTGCTGCACCTCCGGCTACCCGATATTACTCAGCATTCCTCAAATACATCTCCCTGACTTTGATCCTGCCATTTCCACCACCTGGAGGGCTCTTCCCTTCCCCAGCTCCATATACCAAACTCCTACTCACTCTGCAACATCCACCTCAAACCACCCACAAAAGGACTCAGTTTTCATTGGCCAGCAGAAGTGTTCGTACCTTTTGTGGTCTCGCTTTCTCGTACTAAGAAGGTCCCTCTGGGGTTCTCGGTGTTGAGCAGTAACCGCTCTGACTCCCGTCTGGTGATCTTGCCAAAGTACCACCTGGGGTGGGAGGGAGGTGGGTGGTGTTAGCGGTCCAGACTGCTGACCGCTCATAGCGCCTCTCCCTGGATGTGGCTGGGGCCCTGGGCAGCCAGACTTCCCATCCCAGCCCAAGAAAAGATGCTTTGCACCGGCAGTGACAGGGAGTATACTTACTCCTCAGCCTGGATGGAGTCGGAGGGCGCCACATAGTTGCTGGGGATGTAGCCTGTCTGTCCCGTGCTGAGCGAGTGGGCCAGCCACCAGTCTCCCTCTCTGAGCAGGGGCAGAAGGAGGAGCAAGAAGGGAGCCATCAGCAGTGAGCCCGGTGCCTGTGATCGTCCTAGGTGCTGTGCTGGGGGCCCTTGAGGTCGAGTGAGGCCCAGGGAGGCAGTGGGGCCAGCCTGAGTTCTCGCAGCATGCCAGGTCGGGCTGGCCTGGAACTCTGCCCCTCCCTGGCCCAGATGCCTCTTTGCCAAAGCTGGCTCAGATGGGCTTTGTCTAGGACTGTGGCAGGACTGACCTTGATCAGCCTGAGCCCCGAATCCACAGGGGCAAGTCCTGGGACGGGAAGTAATCTGCTTCCTTTCAGACGTATCAAGACATCTCAAGATGCCACGAGCTGCCTTGGGAGTGAGGGAGGTAGCTCCCTGTCCCTGGGGGCAAGCAAAGTTGTAACAAGAGAGAAGATTCCTGCCCAAAATAGAGCCAAATTAGACCTACAAAGTCTCCCCAAGCCCTGAGATTCGGAAGCCCAATCCTGGGAGCTGGTGAGATGTGGGTGGAGGCAAGGGGTGGTTCTTTTGGGGACCGGTGACAATCCAGGCCCCAACCCTGCAAACTAGAGCATTGCTTGTCTCTGTCACAAATCATGGGTCACACCTACAGGGCTCCTCGGCTTAAAACTACAGGCCTCCTCCTGCAGCCTACCATCTGCAGGGGGAAACTGAGGCCAGAGGGGGCTGGGACTTGCCCAAAGTCACACAGCAAGCCATGTCAGAGGGGGCTGAGGTGGCAGAGCCCCAATGCCCAGGGCACTTCTATGCTAACTGCCCCGTGAGGAGGAGGAAGGGGTGGAGGAGGTGCTGGGGACAGGGGCAGGAGGAGCTCTTGGCGTGGTGGCTGGGTCCCGGGGACCTGGGTGGGAGTGGGGAGGGGTGGAAGTACCTTTGCAGCCATCTGAATGTGAACCAGGTCTGGCTGGAGCGGGGGTCCAGAGACACAGAGGAGGGAGGAGAAAGCGAGAGCCCAACAGGAGAGAAGAGGCAGAGATGGGGGTGGTGAGAGGCAAAGACTGACAGGAGGAGCGAGGGAGAGAGCGGGAGAGCCAGGCGGTGCTGGGGACGGGGACGGGGGGCAGCCACAGAGGCCTCACATCCACAGCAACCAAAGGGGACAGGGAGAGGGTCCACAGGGAGTGGGGGTGGGGGGAGTTACTGGGCAGGCGACCTGGGAACTAGGGCCCCCTCTCAATCCCACTGTACAGATGGGAAGACTGAGGCCAGAGAAGCAAAGCCCTGTGCTCAAGGTCACACAGCCAGGCCCGGGCTCCCAGGTGAGAAGGAACCCTCCCCTACAGGGTGTAGCGGGGCTGAGAGTTTGCTCAGCTCTTCTCAATCCAAGGCCACCTTTGGCCCTCACCATGACCCTGAGAAGATCTATACTAGCAGGATACCCCCCACCCCCTGCCAGGGTCCAGACAGAGAAAGGACCTTGCCTACAGTCACACAGACTGAACTTGAACCTGGCTCCTTGGCTCCCAGTTCATCTGAGCTGTCCCTGGCCAGATTCTTCAGCCCATTTTAAAGATGGAGAAGTTGAGGCCAGGAGAGAGTGGGGCTGGGGGAGCTCTCTGAGGACCTGTGAGAGGACAGGTGAGCACCCCAGACCCCGGGCCTCAGCTAGGTGGGGCTGAGGTGAACCAGAGGGTGTGGGGTCCCTTCCGGATGGAGTGAGCCAAAGTGGGTACGACTGGGGCTGTGTGGGCCTCAGTTGTGTGATGTCCACACGTACGCTCAGGCAGGGGGCCAGTTCATGTGGGGTCTCTGCGGTGGGGGGGGCCCTGGAGGAAGGGGGTAAGTCCCACCCCAAGGAAAGAAGCCTTTGGATGCCCAAAATCTCCATCCACCTCCCTGTTGCAAACCCACCCAAGGTGTCCACACTTGTGTGTCTCGTTTGACCCTCACGGCCACCCTGCAAGGAAGGAAGGCAAGGTCCCAGCCCCCAGATGAGGAAACTGTGGCTCAGAGATGTCGAGGGATCAGCCCAGGGACACATGGCACCCAGGCTAAAGTAGCCCAGCACTTTCTTTAGAGAGTTGGGGAAACTGAGGCACAGATAGGGGCAGGCACTTGCCCAAAGCTATAAAGCAAGGACTCAAGTCACAGGAAACAGCTCTCTGAGATCTTTCAGTCCAAAGCCTCCATTTCACCAATGGGGAAACTGAGGCACAAAAGGGCAGTGATTTGCCCAAAGCCACACAGTGAATCAATGGCAGAGCAAGGGTGAGAACCAGGGCCTCTGGGTGTCCACAGCTGGACACAGCAGGCCTCCCCAGGCCTTGCAGAGGCTGAGACACTTGGGAAAGCCAGTGGAAGATGGAACCCAAGGCAGCAGGGCTGGAGTAGGGGACAGGCCACACCAGGACTGGGCCAAGGTCTAAGGTCAGAGGCTACAAAAAGAGGCTGCTTGGCCGGGTGCAGTGGCTCACGCCTATAATGCCAGCACTCTGGGAGCCTGAGGCAAGAGAATCACTTGAGGCCAGGAGTTCGAGACCAGCCGGAGCAACATAGTGAGACTCTGTCTCTACAGAAAAATTTACAAAAAAGAAAAAAAAAAGGAGGTAGCTCGACAAAGCCAGAGTCTGCAAGCTGGCCTCTGGGGAGCCCCTGGCCCCCCACTCAGAGTGGAAGGCTGGCAGGAAGCAAGTGCCCAGTGGCAGCCAAGCAGGGCCCCAGAGCAAGAGGAGTTCAGCTGACATTACCCAGACTTCAGCAAGCAGAGCTCCCAGCTTCCCAACATCAGCCCACATGTGAGTCTGGCATTTCACAGTCCAGTTTTGAGGTTTTATTTCACAAGGGACAGGGATAGAAGTGCACTGCAATTTAAGAACCCACCAGGTCCAACTTCAGCCTGGCCCTTGACTTTTTGGAGGTGTCTGAGAGTGTGAGCTCCAAAACTGGGACTACCCTGGGCGCCATCCCAGCTCCCCATTTGCTGGCTGTGTGACCTTCACCCCTCCACACCACACCCTCCAGTCTCAGTTCCCTCATCTGTAGGATGGGAATAGTCATGCCTCCCTCGGAGGATGTAAAATGCCAGAACAGGGCCTAGCATATAGTAGGTGCTCAATATGCATGATCTATTAACATCCCGATTTGGCTAAACAAATAAATAAAAACAACTAAGTCTGTACCTCCATGGTGCCCCTCCCTACTCTCCAAAATGTTTTTTAAAACCAAAGCAGCACAGTCCCAGTCTCCAACAAGGATTTGCTGTGTGACCTTGGGCAAGTACCATACCCTCTCTGGGTCTTAGTGTCCTCATCTGTAAAAAGGAGATAACACTCATAGAATCTCCCTTGCAGGCAAAGTGTGCAAATAGTCAGCATCAAGCTGGGCTCAGGGGAAGCTGAGAAAATTGCTGTGGTTATCATCAGAGCCTCAGTTTGCCCACCTGTGAAGTGGAGGCATCAATCCCCATCTTCCCATGTCAAGGGTTTGGGAGGCTCAAACCTGCCTCAGGTGGCTGCGGTGGTAAGTAACAGCAACATCCATCTATCAGGTTGAGGAGTTTTACTGCATCCAGAGCCTTCCCTGGGGCCTGGTCCTCATGAAGTCGGCAGGAAGAAGGGAAGGAAGGAATCACACTTCCCCTGCTCAACCCCTCACCTTCCCACACGTGGCCAGAGGAGAAAGCACTGGGCCAGGAATCCCTGAGCTGAGATTTTACATCCCAACTCCTGTTCAGCAGCTGTGTGACCTCAGGCAACTGACCTCACCTCTCTGAGCCTCAGGATCCTCTTTATGGACTTAATCCTTGTGTCCAGCCAGGCTGGCATGTGGATCAGGGCTGTGGCAGCTTTGGAACCTGGGACATGATGCCAGTTTGGGTCTTGACATTAACTCACTTGGGCTGTTGGGACTGGTCAGAGAAACTCTTTGGGGACTGCAGAGAAGCTGGCGCAGCTGGGTGTGGCCAGCCGGAACCCGACAGCCCCAGGCCTGAGGCTGGCCGGGCCCAGTTAGTGCCAGGCAGTCCAGTTCCAAGCCCCAAGGCCTGCATGGTCTGTGGGGTGAGGGGGCTGAGGGTGAGGGAAGGGTGAAGCCAGGGCAGGTCAAGGGAGGAGGACATGAAGGCAGGGTCCTTAGGGGCCCTGAAGTCCTGAGGTGCCCCCTGGCCTGGAATGCCCAGGGCAAAGAGGCAGAGGTCGGCTGAAGTGCTGTTGCCCGGCAGTGCCTGCTGCAAAGCTCCCCCAAAGAAGATGCTGGAATTTGGATGAAGGGGCAGTTTGTGGAGCAACCCAGAGGGGCCCTGACTCCTGGAAATTCAAACACCAGGTCAGTGGGCTCAGGTCAGCCAGACCTCAGACCCCAGTGGGGCTCTCCTGACCCAGGGCCACACAGTACCCGGGATACTAGGACCCAGGGCCATTTGGCACCAAGGTCCATGGAGCAGGGTCTCCAGGCCTGCTACCGTGAGGACCCCAACCTAGCCAAACCCTGACAGATGGGCTCCACCTCCCCTGATGGCCAGCCCAGGCCACCCCATGTGTGGGGGCATGTGCTAGATTCAGAGAGTCCCTTGCATACAGGGTGGGGAAGGCACTAAACAATAATGGACCCCAAGCAACCGTGGTGGTCCCTGGGTGAGGTACGAGACCTGAACACCTCAAATGTGGGTGGCCCATCTTCCACTAAGCACCACCTCCCAAATCCCCTTCTCTCTCCTCTTCCTCTAAGGCCAGCCCCAGCTCTACCCCCATTCCCCGACTTCCAGGCAAAGGACACGAGGAAGGGCTCCCAATCCACCCACCCCACCCCCATCAGGGCCCCTCACTGCTGCCCGGGGGCTTCCCATGGGTGAGACTCCATCACTTCCAGCCCCTCAGCGGCCCCAGGCCTGGCCAAACATCCCCCAGCCCATCCTGGCAGGCAGGAAAAAGGGAGGGAGGGGGCTGGACAACAGAAGGAGTGGGGTCTGCCCTCTGACTCCGGATGGAAGAGGCAGAATCAAAGTTCCCCGAGCCTTTGCTGCCCCCACACATTTGCTCAAGCTGTGACTCAGTCTGAGATGCCCCAGCACTTCAAAGCCACCGTCCTGATGCATCCTCCCTGGAACGGGCCTTTCCCTCCCCTGGGCTCGCTGCACCTCCACTGATCCCTCCTGCAAGGGCCGAGGGGCTGGGAGCTGGCCTACCCCTCCCAGCTCTGCCACTGCTAGCTGGGTGACCTTGGGCAAGTCATTTCACCTCTCTGGGCCTCAGTTTCCTTATCTGTAAAATGGAGCAAATGAGAGTTCCCACTTCTCAGGGCTGCGGTGACACATAAATAAAATAACGCAACTTAAAGCACTCAGCACAGGCCCCGTCTCGCACACAGAGCACTATGTTATTCCTGTTCATTCATCCTGTTCAACAAAACCAGCTGGCCACACCCAGTGTGCTGAACAACAGGTGACATGGGGCTAGAAGAGAGGTAGACCAGATAGCAGCCCTCAAGGAGCTCCTAGTTTGGGGGGAAGCAGATGCAAAGAGCTGGTGACAATAAAGGGACTGGAGCCAGGACTCTGACATGCCAAGGGGGGGAGCTGGGAAAGCCCCCTCCCCTCCCCCAGAGAGCACCTTGAGGAGGGGAGACAGCCACAGCCCAAGTTCCAATCCTGGCTTTGCTACTTGGTAGCCATGTGACCTTGGACAAGGGCCTTCAACACCTCTCAGCCTCAGTTTCCTCATCTGCAAAATGGAGACAGCCCCCTCCCCCATCGCTACAGCCCTGGCTATACTGCAGAGAGGAGCAACTACAAGGAGGACAGGGGCAAAGATGACTGGCACAGCACCTGGCACCTGTGTTCCCTTCTGCCTCACAGAGAAGGCAGTCCTGTGCTGGATCTCGAGGGATGAATAGGAGTTCATGAGGCAGAGGCTGGAGAAAGGGCATTTCAGGCAGAGGGAACAGCATGCACAAGGGAAGGGAGGCACGAACAAGCAAGACACACTTGGGGATGGTGGAAAATTCCCACTTTCTGAGCCAGGCCTTTGAGGACACTCAGGGATCCATTCTCCTCTATCCTCCAGGAACCCCTGCCCTCCACAGCCCTGAAGGCATCAGGCCCCTCCAGCCCTGCACCCTCCCACAAGCTGTCCTCCTCAAGGGGTGGCCATCTCCCACCTCCACCTGCCACATGACTTCACTGTCTTTCCTTCAAGGCCCTTGACCCCCCCAGGCCCTGTGGCCACCTCCAGAGGGGAGCACACTTCAGGGCTTCCAGGAGCTGACCCCAGTTTCCACCTGACACTTGGCCTGGACTGAAGCAAAGAGCTGGCTCCCTGGCCACACTCTGGCCCTGGGAGAGTGTGGACAAGGCCTTCTCCACCCAGGCCACATTGGGCTCAGCACTGGACACTGCATGCAGCTGGCGCTCAAGGTGGGCTGACGGTCTGACTGGGGAGGGGTGAGCTGGGGAGGGGCATGGGGAGGAGGTGTGAGGAAGGTGCAATGGGTGGCCCCCAATCTCAGCCTGGGGTTCAGGTCCAGGACCTGGTCAAACCAGTGGGGGTGGAGAAGCTGGGGAAGCTGGGGTGGGGGCAGCTGAGGAGCCAGAGACCACGGGCAGGGACACGGGCAGTGGAAGCACATGCAGACGGCACCGGCACCCCCACCCCCAGCGAAGCGCCCCCACCCAGCCCGCCCCCCATGCAGTGTGTACACACCTGACATCCACCTTCCTCCTAAGGGCCAGCGAGAGAGAAGCAGAGAGAGGGACAAGCTGAGAGAGGGCTGGAGGGAGCAAGCAGAGCCAGAGATGGGGAGGGGTCCCGCGCAGCCGGGGAGGGACAACAGGTGCTGCCAAGGGCGGAAGTGCAGCAGGTGCTGGGGCCACACTGCCCCCTGTCACACTGCCCTCTGTTGGCAGCTCCTGTGTGGCAGGAACCCTCCACTGTGAAATCCCCCCACTGCATCCTGAGGGGCAACGGGGAAGGGGGCACTCACGTGTTGTTGACAATCTGGAGCCGTTCCCCTTTCTTGAAGGACAGGTCAGTCTCCGTCCGTGACTCATAGTCATAGAGAGCTACAAAGGTGGTCACTCCACCTGCAGAGAGGGGTGGGTGCGTCAGAAGGGTGGGGCCAGGAGGAGTGGGGGTTCCCACACACCATCAGTGCCCAGCCCAGAGACACAGTCACATTCAGTGGGGGTGGGCCTGTATGCGTGTCCACACTGTCCATGTGTCTGTGCGTGAGTGTCCCTTCACATCTGAGTGTGCCTGGGGCTTTAGGTGGCGCTGGGTGTTGCCTTATCTGTTTGTTGTCTGTCTTGCTCATAGAACCAGAAGTCCCGATAACAGGCATCTTTGTTTTGTCCCCAGAGCCTGGCATACAGTAAGTGTTCAAGAAAGAACTGCGGGCTGAATGAGCCAGTGACTGAAGAAACCCCCATGGGGGGGCACGTTCTGTTTGTCTGTGAGTGACTCCAAGTGCTTCTAGGTGTCTGGGAAGACTTGGCTCCAGGTAACCGTCTCTTCAAAGAGGCCCCTCTGTCCCCCCATTTTAAGTTACAACCTCCACTCCCACACATCCCCCAGTCTCCCCTCCGCACCGTTTTGTCCCTTCACAGCGGTTTCCACCTTCCAACATCCTACCCAGGTTTACATACCCACCCTTTGTTTCTCTCCCCCAGGGGTGTTGTCAGAACAGTCCTGGCACATAGTAGGGACTCCACAAATATTTCTTGAACGAATGAATGGGTGTGTTGGTGGGTCCATTTGTCTCACCTGGGTGTGTGTCTGTGTCTGAGGGGTCCACACCCATCCGTGTGTCTGTGTGTGTGTGTATTCTCACTGCACATGTGTGCACTTGTGCCCCTGTGAGCCCAAGTGTCCACAATGGTATTTCTAGCTGAGCGTGTGCCTGTGTGTCCTCTGCCTGTCTCTGAATGGGCTTCAGACCGCATTGTGTGTGTCTTCATCTGAGACGCATTATCTGTGTGCTTGTGTCTATACATCTGCATCGGGGCCGAGTCTGTGCGTCCACGTGTCCCTGGATGTGTCTCTATGTGCGTTATGCGTCTGCGAGTGTCTGTGACAGCGTCTCCGCCCAGCATGTGCGGATGTGCCGCATGCGTGTGTGCCCATGTGTGCGCCGGCAGAGCGCACGTGTCTGTGTGCGCATCTGTGTCCGAGTGGCGAGTGGCACGGCCCACATCTGCATCTCTCTAAGCGTCGCGGGCCCGGGGCTGCCGCGGCCGCAAAGCGCCAGCAGAGGGCGCAGGGGCGCACCTGGGCGCGGGCCCAGCCTGGAAGACGCGCCGCGCTGGGCCGGGCACAAAGCAGGCCTGGGCGGTGAGGCAGCGTCCCCTGCCTGCTCCTCCCTAGGCCCCGTTATACTCTGCGCCCGAGCCCCGCAAAGGCAACGCGGAGCGCACACGCGCGACCTTGTAACGCCCGTCCCCACCCGCGGCCTCCACGCCCAGTAACCCACGGCCCCTTCCTCTTCCCCTTCCCCTTCCCGAGAGCAGAAGCAGCGGCCCAGAGAGGGGGCGTCTCTGCCCCCGGGCACACAGCACCGCCACCCCCGGCCCACTGACCGGCCAGCGGCCCCGCCCTCTGCGGGGAGGTGACGGTGTCAGAGGAGTTGAAGCCCCCGAACAGCTTGGGCTCGGCGGCGGCGGGGGCGAAGGCTGCGCCAGGGCCGCGGTGGCCGTCCGCCGAGGCTGGCTTGCTGGGGGTCTGTGAGGCGGGGAAGGCCCCCCCGCCGACGGCGTGGGCGTTCTCTGCAGGGTCCAGGCTGCGGCGCCGCTGGCTGGCATCCTTGGGCTTGCTCTTGTTGCTGCCCATGATCCTGGCTGGAGGAGAAAGGACCCTGGGGTGGAGAGCCTCTGGGGGCAGGAAGAGCTGCCTGGGGAAACTGAGGCCCAATGAGGGGTGAGTTAGACTCCCAGAGCCTCAGTGTCTTCCTCTGTAAAATGGGCATAATGATGGCACCCATAAAAAGGGCTTCCTTGGTACAGGGCCAGGCACAGAAGCCCTCATAATCAGAAGCCCTGACCTCCCTCACCTCCCCTTGAGTCACCGTTTCTCTCCCTTGTGGACAGGGACAGTATCTGAGTCATGCCTATGTACTCAGCACCTAGCTCAGAGGAGGGGGCTGACTGAGGGTTTGTTGAATGAACATATAACTGACTGGAATTGACTGGAATTGTCTAACACTGGGAGGAAGGTGCTAAAAGTGGCAACTGAGGCAGAAACACAGCGGGAGGTTTAAAGGAGGGATGGCTGGGAGCTCACTCCAGCCACAGGGCCTTTGCACATGCTATTCCCACTGCCCTGACTACTTCAATTCTCAGCTCAAAAGTCACCTCCTCGGGAAGTGTTCCCATCTTTTCACTGGGTTAAGTTCCCCTGACTTTCGTGCCTCTCCTTGATAAGTGGCCCTGTTTTTTAGTTCATGTGATTATATGATTATTGTCGTGGCCTTTTGTCTGTCTTCTTCATTGCTGTGCTGCTAGTGCCTAGCACAGGGGCTGGCACACAGTAGGTGTTCAATAAGGAGTTGAATGAATGACTATTCAAGAGTTAAGAGATTTCTGTGCCAGAAAGCTAGGAGGTCCAGAGATCAGGAAACACAGAGGGAACCACACTGAAAACTCCCAGTCCCCACGGCCCTGCCACCCCCTCTGCCTCCCACTTCCTCATCCACAGGCCCTGGGTGGCCGCAGCTCCCACCAAGCCTGGACAGAGTCCCCCCACCTGTCTTGAGCCGATAGGGCCATCATCTCACCTGGTGAAGGCAGGGGCTGTCCCAGAGGATCTGGGAAGCAGCCTGGGGTCTTGGCACGAACACCAGGTGTGGAGTCAGGGGTTTCAGACTGGAGGCCCAGCTGCACCTCTCCCTGCTGTGTGTCCCTAGGCAAGTCACTTCCCCTTTCTGGGCCTTGGCATCCTCATCTGCAAGGCAGGGATAAAGCAGACTTGTCAGGGCTGCTGTGAGGATGTGATTAGAAAGAGAAACGGTAATGGCTCTCACTCTTGCATCACTATTCGTCAGGCTCCGACTCTGGCAGGCCCAGTGCTAAGACCCTTCCAGACCTGAAATATCCTGCAACCCTCCCAAAGTGTCTTATGAGCAAGAGTGAGGGAGGGTATGGTGGGGAAGGTGGCTCTGGAGCCAGACTCCCCAGGTTCAGATCCTGGCTCTTTCCCTAATCAACTGTGTGACCTCAGGCACATGACTTAACTTTTCTCTGTGCCCCGTTTCTTCATCTGTAAATGACAGGGTTATTGTAGTAAGCGAACAAGGCAATACAGAGTGCCAGGAACATAGCAGGTCACTCTACCATGCCAGCTGCTATTGATATTGTGTGATTCTGGACACACCAGCACGGTGGGTTCCGATGATTCTCCAGGGGATGCTGAAGACCCCAGAATCAATCCAGAATTCCCTCTGAGAACCCAAGAATGGGGAAAAGTCAGGCGCGGCCTCGGGCAAGGCTGTTTGTCCTGAGCACCAAGCCCTGCTCCACAACCCCGCCTCCCCATGTGAACTTCAAAGAGTCCCTACACCCTCCGGGCCTCAGGCTGCCCGGCTGCACAATGGGGGTGTGGCCTGCATGCTCCCTGGGGACCGTCCAGCTCAGACTCTGTGGGGCTGGGAGGGCCCTGGGGAGACCTGCTCAATAGCCCAAGGGATCACCAGGGCCTCCTGAGGGACCGTCAGTGGGCCTGGGAACAAGGAAGGCCAGTCTCTATGGCAACCCATCCCATTGCGGTCAGTGCCCATCTGCACTCATACAGTTGGTGTCCCACAGGACCTGCTGACCTGACTGCCTGCAGCTCCTGATGGAGGCTGGGGCCCACCCAGCCACCATGCGCTTGCTGCCTGGTACACCATTTACAGCACATACTAGCAGGTCCTCTGCTAGTCACTACAGGGGGACACAGAGATGAGTTAGCCAGGTCCTGCCTCAGAGGACCCCATAGCAGGGGACTTGTCTGTGGGGCTTTGAGAGGAAATAAAAATTATAAAAATATATTTTAAAGTAAAAAATTTTTTAAATATATAAAGATCTAAAAGCCCTCACTTTCTTTAGAAGGAACTAAATGATGAAGACTGAGCTCCCTGTCACTGGAAGTAATCAAAGACAAGAAAATGGGTACTTGGCTGATGTGTCATGGAGGGATAGGGCGAGCCAGGGCTGGACGTTGAGGGCCCATCCAGCATCAAGAGAATGCACGTGCCCTTTTGGGAGGGAGCAAGAAAAAAAGACACAACCTCTGGCCCCTAAGCTCTTAAACTAACCAAGAAGACTGCTCCCCACTGGGGCATTCAGAAAAAGCATAACAGGACCTTCAAGACCAAGATAAGGGGACCTGAGCCACCAACTGCAATGTTTTATGGTTTGTGGGGTTGTGGTTTTTTTGTTTTTTTGTCTCGGTGGTTGATTCTGATCATACAAATGACATATGTGTGGGGAGAGGCAGGCAGGTTGAGGGTTAAGAGCCAGCGTGCTCAGCACACTCCTGTGACTGGATCCCAGCCTTGCCACCCCAGCGTGGGACCCTGTGCCTCAGTTGCTTCCTCTGTTAATCGGGGGTGACAATACCCATGTCACACGGCTGCTGGGAGAATCGGGGAGAAAAGCACACGGAACACGCTTAGGACAGTGCAGCACGTGGCCAGTCCTCAACAAAACAGTAATTTTGATCATTCAGTGTGGGCTCTTTGGGAACTCCAGGAAGAAAAAAAGAAGAAAATAAAATTCCCCATAATCCTGCCCCTTAGAAGACAACCACCTGGGCATGGTGGTGTGTTTCCTTCCAGCATTACAGAAACACATGACTGTAAACAAAACTGGGCTCCATCCCCCTGGCACCCCTGACTGTGAGCTCCCTGTGGGCAAAGCCTGAATGGATCCATCGCCACCACATCCCCAGAGACCAGGATGGGCCTGGCACCCACCAGGTGCTCTGGAAATATCTGCAGAATAGACAAAAGACTAAATGAGCACAGATGTATAATTTGTACTCTGTTTTGTTCCCGAAATGCCACATTGTAGAGACCAAATATTGGTCTGTGATATTCAAATATTCCCAGAGCTCTGACCTTGGCCTGGGCCCTGTTCTAAGCACTTTGCAAATATTAACTTATCGAATCCTCACGATAATCTAGGAGGTAGATACTAATAATGTCTTTATTTTACAAATGAGGCAACTGAGGCACAGAGAGGCTGAAGAACTTGTCTGAGGTCACACAGCATGGATGAGAGTGGAAAGACAGGGGAGCAGGAAAGCACCCTGGGCAGGCAGGAATCAGGGCCTGCTCGTGGGGTCCAGTGGGGGAATTCTCAGGCCCCACCTCCTACCCTTGGGACCTCCCTCTCACGTGGAGCAGCCAGATGTCCTTGGCAGAAGCGAGTGAGCAGAGAAGGCAGCCCAGCCCCGCTCCTGGAGAAAGCACTAGATTTCAGGCTTCAGCACAGCAGAGTGTTCTTGAGGAAGGATGGCCCCTTTAGGGTGGGGGTTAGTCTCAGCGGGGCTGCTGCCATGTGGTGCGTGGCCTTGGGAGAGACAGCCCTCCTCCCAGGGGCAGGACCCTATCTGCAGGCTTCCTGGTTCTGGGGCCCAAACGCCCAGTCACCATGAGTCTCCCACTGGAGAAGGTCCAAGCCCCCACATCTCTTCCTCCACTTGCAGCCTGCGAGGTAAAAATAGATCCTTGGGGGGGCGGGGCAGTGGGGACCCCGCACTGGGGGTGCCTGTGGTTCCCAGGGGAAGGTGGCCCCTTTCCTCTGGGGAGTCACTCCTGACCACAGGCTCCGGGCTCCTCCTCAGGCAGCAGGCCTGCGCTATTGCTCCCAAGAGAGGTGCCAGGAAGTAGCTCCCTGCACTTCTCCCTCGATGTCCCAAGTGCTGCATGCTCCCAGGGCCCCAGCTGACTGCGCATCTCCCCAGGCCTGCATCCCACCCCCACCTCCGCACATCCCCCCAAGTCATTCACCAGATATTTGCAGAGCACCTACTATGTACCACCCCTGTGCTGGGCTCTGCCCATGCGGAACCCTGGGTATCTCCTTCCCACACCCATCTCCATTCCCTCAGGCCAGGCAGGGCCCTGTTGTCCTGGGCGTGGACACAGCAGTGGTGGCCCCGTCCAGCCCACCCTCCTGCTGCGGCCAGAGGCATCTCTGTAAACCACACAGACAACTGGGGGCCTCCCCTATTTAAAACTCTCCACAGAAAACCTGTAACGGCCTAAGTGTTCATCGGAGGGGGGCTGCTAAACAAATGATGCTCCAGCCATCGAGGGGACAGCTAAGCAGCTATTAAAAAGAACAAGAAGGCCAGGAGTGGTGGCACACGCCTGCAACCCCAGCACTTTGGGAGGCTGAGGCAGGAGGATCCGGTGCTGGGGCCAGATCCCGGCTTGAGGCCAGGAGTTTGAAACCAGCCTGGGTAACACAGCAAGACCTCATCTCTACAAAAAAAATTTTTTAATTAGCCAGGCGTGGCTATGTGTGCACCTGTAGTCCCAGATACTCGGGAGGCCAGGGGAGGAGGATCACTTGAGCCCAGGAGTTGGAGGCTGCAGTGAGCTGCGCACCACCACACGCCAGCCTGCGCAACAGAGCGAGATGCGAGACGTGTCTGAAAAGAAAGTGAAAAAAAACAGAACAGGAGCTTGCCACATACTGTTAAGGGAAAAGAGGAAGATGGCAGGGTAGAATGTCCCCTGGGCATCTCGGGGCCTCAGTTTCCTCATCTGAACAATGGGGACAACGCTGCTACCTACATCACAGCGTTGGTGGGAGGATTAAATGTGACAGTGCACGCAATGGACTTAGTGTGGTGCCTGGCCTGTAGCAACATGGACAACTATTGTTTCTGTAAAGAAAATGGGTCTGTGTGTGCATGTGTATATGAACGCACACACGCACTCTGGAGACTTAGAGAAAGTTCTGGAAGAATTCTAAATTCTTCACACTGTTTCATCCAAAAAGTGTGGGACGGGGAGAGGAAAATCCCTTTTTTACTTTATATCCTGTGTCAACTGACATTTAGAAATCACTTTGTCGTGATCTTTTTAAAATGAGACTTTAAAAAAATATTCAAGAGCTTCTTATCACTCCCCTGTGGATGAGGCCTAAGCCCCTCACCTGGGTCCACCCGGCCCTGCAGGTGGTGCTGCCACCTCTCCCACGGCCTCTCCCGTCTCCCAGCTCCCCCCACGACCTGCCCAACCAGAGGGCGCCACACTCCCACGTCCTGGTCACAGAGGCCCACAACACGCCGCCGCTGTTCAGACGCGACACACCAGCCCCTTCCTTCCCGACTCTGAAGAACATCACCTCCACCTCTAAGGGGGGAGGGGAGGGCAGGAGCTCAGGAGGTGAGGGTGAGGACTCCAGTCAAGCCTGAGTTCAAGTCCTGGCTCCCCTTACTAGCTACGTCTCCTTGAGCAAGTCATTTTGCCTCTCAGTTTCCCCCCTTTGAAGATGGGAATAATAATAAGCCCAATATCTGAAAGTCAGAGAGCAAGTCCATGTGCCAGGAAAAGAATAAGTGCTCAATAAACAGCAAGCAATGTTGTTTACTGTCGTTCTTACCACGAGGAGGCAGGAGCGGTGGCAGGACCTTGGCTGCCAAGCACAGAGCTGGGCGCTTTACGCGCAGTTGGTTCTCAACTGTCCCCACAGCACAGTGAAGCAGGCACTGTAACTGCACCGACTTCACAGATGGGACCAAGGTTCAGAGGAGCTGGAACCTTGCCCAAAGCCACATAGCAAGCGCGTGCAGGAGAGCTGGGATGCTCACAGTTCAGCAAAGTGCTGTCGGGACGCACCCCCGCTGCCCTGCCCACCATGCCCAAGGCAATACAGGGGTCAGAGGGCAACCTCTAACATCACCACCACATCTCTGGACCCTGTAGGGAAGCAGAAGCACCACAGAGGGGTCCAAAAAGAAAAAAAGATACAGGCCTGGAACCAGAAAGCCAGGTTCAGAGGCCAGCTCACCACCGCCTAGCCACACTGCCACAGGTGGGCCTCAGCTCACCCCTCTAAAATGGGAATTCATGTGATTGCTCCTAGGTAATTGGGCTTATTGTGAGGAAAACATGAGGTGATACTTGTAAAGTGCCTGGGCACATAGGAAGTGCTCAACAAATAGTAGCTATTATTATCATTTCTATGGAAAATCTTTTTCAGACCCTGGCCCTCGTTTCTAATTATGCTCACAATTAGGCAAAAGCCTCCAAAAATCCTACAATGTGCCCCACCCTGTGCGTGGCCCTTGGAGGGACTGTCTGATAGAACTGAGTGGGAGCTGAGGCCTACAAAAGCCACTTTCACAGGAAAAGAGTCCAAAAAAGACAAGCATATTGCTATGGACTGAATGTGTGTCCTCCCCAAATTCATATGTTGAAGCCCTAGTCCCCACTGTGATGGTATTTAGAGCTGGGCCCTTAGGAGGTTATTAGGTTTAGATGCAGTCATGAGGGTGGAGTCCCCGTGATAGGATTAGTGCCCTTAAGAGAAGAGGAGAAGACCAGAGCCCTCTCTTTCTTCCTGCTGTGTGAGGACACAGCAAGAAGGCCGCCGTCTGTAAACCAGGAAGAGAGCCCTCACCAGACAATGAATCTGCTGGCACCTTGATCTTAGACTTTCCAGCCTCCAGAACTGTGAGAAATAAATGTTTGTTGTTTAAGCCACCCAGTCTGTGGTATTTCATTACAGAAGCTTGAATGGACTAGGACACATGTCCACTAGTTAACCTCACTCTAAGATGACTACCAATGCAATTAGCTTAGAAAATGAAATGGATGAAATAAAATGGAATTAGAAAAGAGAAGATAAGAGTCTCATCATTTGCAGATGGTAAGGATGTAGATCTGGGAAAGCCAAGAAAAGGTACTGCAAAACTATTAAACAAAAAGCAAATTAAATAAAGTGGCAGGGAATTAAGTTAATATTCAAAAATCGATAACATATCTATATCCCAATAGCAATTAGAAAATAAAGTGAAAGAAAGCTTAGCATTATAAAAATATCAATTATTCTGAAATCAATCTAAAAGTTGAATGTGATCCCAATAAAAACCCCAATGGGTTCTTTTTTTTTAACTAGGCAAGTCAATTTTTAAATTTGTAAGTTAAAGTATATGGATAAGAGTAAAATCCTAAAAAGAAGGGTAATGAGGGAGAAATAGCACAATCAGATAGTAAAACTTACTATAAGGTCACTGTACAATTAAAACTGTGTGATATCAGCAGATAAACAGATCAGTGGAACAGAACAGAGGGTCCAAAAACTGTCCCCAACCATATAGAAATTTAATATACAATGAAGGTGGCATTTCACACTAGTGAGAGAAAAGGTGGACTATTTTTAAGATGGAGTTGGGACCCAGGATCTGCCGACAGGAAACAAATGAAGTTGGATCTCAATCTTACTCCGTACGCCAATAAATTCCAAATCCATCAGATTTAAACCACAAAACAAGTAAAACTATGAAGTTCTAAAAAGGGGGAAAGCATTCCTAAACATAACACAAAACCTAGAAATCATTTTTAAAATGATAAATCAATGTACAATAAAAATCTACAGTATCTGTGTGGCTCAATAAACCCATACACAAATTCAAGAGACAAAGATCAAACTAAGAAAAATATTTGCAACTCACACGATAGGGTTTTTTTTCCTTTAATATCTAATGAGCTCCCACAAAATAAGAAAAATGACCACAGATAGTTTACAGACACAGCAAGCTAAATGGCTCTTGAACATATGACGCTCAACCTCACTCATATGATAAATGCAAATTAAAACTACACAAGCTACCCAACAACAGCAGAATACACATTCTTCTCAAGTACACATGGAACATTCTCCAGGATAGACCATATGCTACACCATAAAACAAGCCTCAATAAATTTAAAAGGAGTGAAATCATACAAAGTATGTTTCCAACCATGAAAGAATGAAATAAGAAATCAATAACAGAGAGAAATTTGGGAAATTACAAAGACGTAAAAATTAAATAGCACACTCCTCAATAACCAATGAATCAAAGAATAAATCACCAAAAAAATTAGAAAATACTTTGAGATGAATAAAAACAAGGACATAACATATCAAAATGTATGGATATAGTAAAAGAGAATTTAAAGGGAAATGTATAGCAGTAAATGCCTAAATTAAAAAAGAAGATCTCAAATCAATCACTTAACCCTCTACCTTAAGACACTGGCAAAAGAACCCAAAGCAAGTAAAAGGAAGGAAATAATAAAGATTAGAGCAGAAATTAATGAAATAAAAAATTTTTTAAAATAGAGAAAAAACAAAACCAAAGTTGATTCTTTGAAAAGATAAACAAAATTGACAAACCTTTTCCTAGACTGAATAAGAAAAAAAGAGAGAAGACAAAATTACTAAAATCAGGAATGAAGGAGAAGACATTACTACTAACCTTAAAGAAAAGAAGATTATAACAGAATATTATGAACAACTCCATGCCAACAAATTAAGTAACTTAGATAAAATGGGTGAATTCCTAGAAAAACACATACTACCAAAACTAAGAAGAAATAGAAAATATTAATAAATCTAAAACAAGTAAAGAGATTGAATTAGTAATTTTAAAACTTTTCACAAAAAAAGCCCCTACCCAGATAGCTTCACTGGTGAATTTTACCAAACATTTAAAGAATTAATACCAATTCTTCACTAGAGAACACTTCCCAACTCATGAAGTCTCCCAGCCCTGGGACATCTGCAGCATGTCTTTCTTTAACTTCAACAGTATGTTCCAGGCCAGGCGTGGGGGCTCACGCCTGTAATACTAGCACTCTGGGAGGCCAAGGCAGGAGGATCACTTGAGCTCAGGTGTTTGAGACCAGCCTGAGCAAGAGCCAGACCCTGTCTCTACTAAAAATAGAAAAATTAGCCAGCCATCGTGGCAAGTGCCTGTAGTCCCAGCTACTTGGGAGGCTGAAGCAGGAGGATCGCTTGACCCCAGGAATTGGAGGTTGCTGTGAGTTGTGATCGCACCACTGCACTCCAGCCTGGGCAACAGAGTGAGACCCTGTCTCTTAAAAAAAAAAGTGTGCGTGTGTGTGTGTGTGTGTGTATATATATGCATAAATTTCATGACCTTGGATTACAATGATTTCTTAGATATGACACCTAGAGCACAAGCAACAAAAGGAAAAATAGATAAACTGGACTTCATCAAAATTACAACCTTTTATGTTCCAAAGGACACCAACAAGAAATTAAAAAAAAAACCCACAGAATGGGAGAAAATGTTTGCAAATCATATATATGAGATAAAGGACTTGTATTTAGACTATAAAAATCTCTTACAACACAACAACAAAAAGACAAACAACCCAGCTTTACAATGGGCAACAGACCTGAATAGACATTTTTCCAAAGAAGATATACAAATAGCCAATAAGCACAGGAAAAGATGCTCAGCATCATTAGCCATCAGGGAAATGCAAATCAAAACCACAATGAGATACCACTTCACACTCCCTAGGATGGCTAGAATCAAAAAGACAAGTGCTGGCAAGGATGTGGAGAAATTGGAACCTCCATACACTGCTTATAGGAATGTAAAATGATGCAGCTGCTTTGGAAAACATTCTGGCAGTTCCTCAAAAGGTTAAACATGGAGTTACCATATGATCCAGCAATTCCACTCCTAGGTATTTACCCAAGAGAAATGAAAACATTATGTCCACACAAAAACTTGTACGTGAATGTCCATGGCAGCATTACTCATAATCGCCAAAAAGTGGAAACAACCCAAACGCCCATCAGCTGAAGAATGGATAAATAAAATATGGTATATTCATATAATAAAATATTATTTGGCAAGAAAAAGGAACGAAGTATTGATACATGCTACACCATGAGTAAATCTTGAAAACATTATGCTAAGTGAAAGAAGCCAGTCATAAAACAACCACATATTGTGTGATTCCATTTATATGAAATGTCTAGAATATGCAAATCTATAGAAAAAGAAACTAGATTAATTGTTGCCTAGGCCTAGGGGAGGGAAGTTTAGGGGGAAGTGGAGAATGACTGTAATTCGTACCCAGTTTCTTTTTGGGGTAATGAAAATGTTCTAAAATAGACTGTGGTGATGGTTGCACAACTCTGTGAATATACTAAAAATCACGGAATTGTACACTTTAAATGGATGAATTATACAGAACATGAATTTTATCTCAATAAAGCTGTGATGTATTTTTTTCAAAAAACTACATTGGAGGCCACAGTTCTCCTACCGGATTGGCAAATTGGCACCTATCAGATTTATCACAAAAAATATCCCGTGTTGGTGAGAGTGAGGAAAACCAGAGGGTGTCGTGCACAACAGCACAACCTCTCTGAAAGACAATCTGACAATATCTATCAAAAGTACAGCTGCACACACCTGCTGACCCTGCAATCCGGGATTAACCCTAGAGGAATCCCCACACGCAAACACTAGGCATATGATTGAGGACATGCACCGCAGAATTGTCTATAACAAGCAAAAGACTGGAAACAATTTAAATATCTTTCACTAATTAAATAAAGCCTCGCCTCCATCCACTCAGTGGAATACTCTGCAGCCATGAGAAAGAGAGGCGCGGCAGAGGCAGGTCTCCGAGGCACACTGTCAAGAGACAAGAGTCAGCCACACAACAGGGCACAGGCTGTGCTGCCGTTTGTTTTAAAAAATATTTTTTTCTTTGCAAATGTTTAATATTGAGTCAAACGCAAAAGTTAAAAATATCAATACCCAGCACATCATCATCGAAATCCACATTATGCTTAAAAAATGTGCGTGGCAGGGTGCACAGTTTGGGGGATGTCCACGATTATAGCTCTGACATGGGCAGTGCATGGGCAATATATATAGCCAAAGTGTTGTACCCCCGTAATATTCTGAAATAAAAGGAAAAAATAAATAAATTTTAAAAACAAAACAAAACAAAAAAATAGATACACATGTTTATCCATGCCTGGATCTCCCTGGAAGGATAACACCAGAAATTCTTCAAAGTGGTTGCCTCTGGCAAGGAGAACTGTGTAGGAGAGACTTACTTTTCCCTGTCTCCTTTTACATTGTTTGAATTGTTTTTCTACTCTGTGTGTATGGGTGTGTTTTAATGTTTTTTCTTTCCTTTCTAAGAAAAAACACAGGCTTACCTGGTTTCAAATTCTGGCTCTGGCTCTCATAGCTGGACAAGGTACTTCACTTCTCTGAGCCTTTGTGTTCTGTTGTGTCAAGGGAAGGATGATAATAACAGCTACCTCGCAAGGTTGTGGTGGAAGATTAAATAAAGCGATGCAAGCACAGGTGCTTGTTGGTTATTAACCTGTTACTAGGGCACCAAGGTGGACTGTATCAGGTACCACAGGAGAGCCCCAGACCAAGCATTCAGAGGACCAGAGATCCCCTCTGGCTGGGTGAAACGGGGAAAGGCTTCCTGGGAGAGGCAGCATTTGAGAAGGGCTTCAAGGACAAGAAGGGTTTCCACAAGTATAGATGAACGGGGATGATGTTTCTGGCAGGGAGTCGTGCAAGCAAATGGCTGGAAGTAGGAAAGCCCTGGATATTCATTCAATCTCTGCACAGTCACTGGCTCCTTCAACAAAGCTTAGCTGAGCACCTACTATGCACCAGACACTGCGGTGGGAAAGATAGTCAAAAGCCAAATGGCTGGGCTAGCCTCGGGAGGAATTACAGAAGGTACAGTGACAGTGACAACAAGGGGCTGGGACAGAGCTTCAACCAGGTCCCAGTGCTCACAGAGCAGACCAGGAAAAGGAGGCTGCCCAAGATCACAGAAGGACTGCCCAAGATCACACAGCAGGTTCTCGACTTCTGAAAATAACCTCTCTCAGCTCTGCCCTCTCCTCACCCCATAGACCTAGAGAAGAAAAACAGGGGCCCTCCTGACATGCATTCATCAGAGGGCAGACAGGTGCCAAATAAACTGGGAGCCCCACAAAGAGAAGGGACAGTTGGCTCTCAGATGATAACAGCTACTGTGTGTGGCAGGCACCATGCTAAGAAGTGTGCTATAGATGCATGAGCCCAGGTAAACCCACCCCAGTCCACTGTGGTCGGCCTCATTTTGCAGATGAGCAAACTGAGGCGCTGAGGTCTAGCTGCTTGCCTAATGTCACATAGCTCATAAGAGATAGTGTCAGGAGGCAAACCTGGATTGTCTATGCTCCCAGTCTCTTCCCTAGGGCCCATCCCCTAAAGGAGGCACCAGCAGGGTCTCTATCAGCAATCGTACCCTCTCAGAAGGGCCCAAGGTGGAAGCTGTTCTCAGCTAGTCCAGGAATGTCTCCTGGTAACAGTGGCCCAAGGGGGAAGGGGTGGGGAGAGTGGAGAGTGGATGTCTGCTGGGAATGTGTGGGGGATGGAGGGAGGAGGCAGGGGGTAGGGACCCACTGACAGCCATCCGTCCTGCTTCTGGAGAGAGAAGAGCAGAAGGCTGCATCAGGCACCTGCTCCAGCCAGGTGGGGGGCATCATGGTTAAGGAGGGCCCTGGGCAAGTCAACCAAAGCTTCCTTTGGAACCACAGAGATACCCACAGTCGTCCTCGGGTAGCTACAAAGGCAAATGAGCTAATGCATGCAAAGCCCTGGGCACACAGGCCATACTTGGTAAGTGGGGGCCTCGCTCTTACTGCCAGCATTGTCATTCTCATTGTCACAGTTAGCTCTCTAGTCCTCACCAGGACCCCGCTACACAGTGACAATCAGCCCCCTCTTCCAGAGGAGGGGGCAGAGAGAGGCTCAGAGAAGCCAAGTCAGGTGCCTGGGCCACCATCCAAGATGGCAGAGGGCCAGCTGAGGCCCCTGGCTCTCCTGGCCCCAGGCCACGGTTGGCACCTCTCCCTGAGCCCACTGGTCCCAGCTGGGCTCTCGCAGGAAGCCCTTACACCAGGGACTAAACAGAGCCCCTTAGCCAGCCCATTTTCCAAAAGGGGAAATGGAGGCCCAGAGAGGGAGCATGGCTAGCCCAAGGCCACACAGCAGGCTAGGGGTAGGGCAGGGAGCAGGCCCCAAGCCTCCAGACTCTAGAGACCTCTCCCTCCCGCCCTGTCAGCCTCTGAGCTGAGACTGGCTAGTGGCAGCACTGAGCCAAGGAGCCTCAGAAGGACCACTCTGGAGCGAGTGTGTGACCCCTCAGAAACCCCCAGGGCTGGGTCCCCAGCTGATGCCACGTACTCCTCACAACAGCTCTATGGGGCAGTTCCCACCAGCACTGGCCCCATCCACAGAGGGGTGAGCTGAGGCTGGGAAGGGCACCAGAGGGCACCAGCCCAACCTGCCCATTTTGCAGACGGGAACTGTGTCCCTCTGGGCCCACCACCCTCTTCCTGCCTCTTCTGTGGCCTCCCACACGGCAGCGGAAGCTCCCACAGGCAGGGACCTTCACCTGATTCTCTTTTTTGTCCTTCACACTATCAAAAGAATTACCTGCTCAACCAGGTGTTTTTCTACAAGTGTAGAAATGTAGAAAGGACAGCGGCTTCAGAGTGAGAGAATCTGAATGATGATAGTAGTAGTAGCTAGTATCTACTTAGCACCTACTAAGTGCCATATTACCCCACTGTACAGATGAGGAAACTAAAACACAGACAGTTCAGATGATATGCCTAAGAGCCCACTTCTTAGCAGCTGAGTGACAAGTCCCTACGCCTCTGAGTGTCTCCCTAGTGGGGGCTGCCACCCAGAACTTCTGGGAAAGGTCCAAGGAAGGCGCCTGGTACCGGGCTCTTCTTGGCAGTGTCCAGGGCCAACTCAGCCCCTTCCCAGAACCCACCGTTGTCAGCTGCTCCAGTGGGGATGGAATGGGGTGCCCTGACCAGGGTGTGGAGACCCACATTTTCCCCCTTGGCATCTCCCCCATCGCCCTCCCGCCTGGGGTCCACACCGCCCCTCCAGTGCTCCCAACAGCCCTGGAGTAAGCCGTGGCCACACTCATTTTACATATGAGGACACAGGGGCTCCAGGAGGCTGCCCCAGCCAGAGAGTGGACAGCCAGGGTGCAACCCAGATCCGAGTGATGCCAAAGCCTGCCCCCCCAGTCCCCACTGCACCTGCAAGGAGCACAGGACAGAGGGGGCACAGCTGCAGAGGCCCAGAGGTAGGAGTGCAGAAGTGCAGGGGCCTATGGAGTGGGAGGCCTGGCCTGAGTGAGTCCCGGCTTAACCAGGTGGCTTCTGGCCCTTGGCCCAGGCATAAGGAGGCTCAGGGGAGCCCCAAGAGGGATCTGTTCAGTAATTCAAGTCAGGAAGGTCTAAAAAACTGAGGGGGGCCATGAAGGTTTTCTCAGGCCCCTGGGGCTGGGGGGGTCAGGGCACGGAGACCCCATCCACAGCGATCCTGTCAGAGCACAGCAATTTCCAGCTCCAGAAGGCGGCAAGGGCAAAAGGAGACACCTAAACCACAGTGGGCTTCCCGGAGGAGAGGACACCTCGGCTGGGGTCCAAAGGTGAGACAGTTGTGAAGAGAAGGTGGGAGCATGGTCCAGGTGGATGGGACTGTTCTGGCAAAGGCCTATAGGTGGGCCATTAGACAAGGTAGGGGGGCCAGGTCAGTATGAGTTTGACTCATGCAGCCTCAGTTTCCTCGGCAGCAAAATGGGGGAAAGACAGGCACACAGGGGGTGGCTCCCCCTTCCCCATACCTACTTCCCACCTCCCCTCCCTCCTTCAATGCCCATGGCCAAGAGTGCAGTCACTGAGAAGGGGGCTGCTGGGCCCTCCTGCCCATGGGACCAGTGAGGTTGGTAGGTTTGGGGGGCTTCAGTGAACCCCCACCCCAGCTTCTAGCCCAGAGTCTACCACCAGGCAGCCCCAAAGCGGGGTGGGCAGGGCAGCTCACAAGGCTAGGAGGTCACAGCCCCAACCTCTGGGAGCCCTCGGGAGACATCCCCTTCACAGATAAGGCTGAGGCTCAGAGAGGGAGCTGCCCAGCGCTGGGCCACACAGCAAGGCTAAGGCCTGCCCTTGAGGAAGGGTGTGGGCAGGGGGCACTGGCACCGAAGGTAAGATTCTTGGGGCACCAGGCCCAAGAACGCTGGGCTAAGGAGGAGCTCGAAGGGGAGATGCTGGCCCCAAGGGACCCACAGACCCATCACGGCCTGGCCTGCTGAGAGCTAACCACCCATGGCTGAGCGGAAGGCCTCCATCAGAATCTCTGTGTGACCTCGGGCAAGTCACAACCCCAACCTAGGCCTCAGCAACTGTGCCTGCACCCAGAGGGCCAGGTGTGTCAAGATCCCTTAGCAGACCCCCCAGTATCAGGAGGTGACAAGTTTTGCTTTCTCCCAGACTAAAGTCATCTCCCCTGGGACCCCCATGGCCGCACACCCGCTGGCTGATGGCTGATGGGCCCTAGGGGTACAGGCACCAGCCGGCCCCTGCCCACGGCACCCGATGTTCCCTGCCGGCCGCTCTGGCTGCTTCTCTGCTCGGGGAACACACAGTGCCACTCCTCCCCACCCACGCCCGCGCAGGCATGGCCCTCCAGGGACACTGGTGGGCAGGAGCACACAGTGACCAGGCCCCTCCACACAGTCCACCCTGCCCGTGTGACCGCAGGAAGGTCCAGCCTCCCTTTACTCATCCATGAAATGGGGTCTCTGGCAGATCTCTGAGCCTGAGGTGGGGGGATGGTGGCCAGCAAGATAGTCCAAACCCTCATCACTCCTGCCTGCTGCTCATGGGACCAAGGCCAGACTCGGACGAAGGAGCCTGCTACGAGCTCCTACTTCCCTCTCCCTTCGCCCCCTTTAACTCTACCTATCCTCCAGCCTCCAAGCCTTTGCACATCACTCACCCTCTCTCCCTGCCCCCGCCATGAACTCCAGGGCACCCTTTAGGCCTGACCACAGGCAGTACCTGACCTTGCTTGCCCCCCAGGCTGAGAGAGGTACCTCCCTTTTCTGGACTCACACAACCCCTATCACATGGGTGGGGATTAAGAGCTGGACTGCCAATTCAAAACCCTGCTCTGGACGTTCCTCGCTGTGTGACCTTGGGAAAGTTACTCCACCTCTCTGTGCCCTATTTCCTCCCACATATAAAATAGGGATAAATATAATAACCTATTTCAAAGGGCTGTTGTGAGGATTAAATGAATTCATATAGGTGAAGCGCTCAGGACAAGGCCCAGACCCTAGCAAATATGCCCCAAGTGTTTGCTATCAATCAAAGTAATCATAGCAGCTATTATGTGTTGAGCACCTACTATGTGCCAGGCCCTGTGCTCAGCATCTTACCTGAATTACCCCATAACAGCATGGGAGGCAGGGCTGTTATGAACCTCACTTTATGGAAAGGAGAGGGAGGTCCAGAGGCATCAGCTTCACTATCAAAATGTATCTGGGGAGGAGGGGACTTTGCCAATATTAAGAAATCATTGTTGGCTGGGTGCAGTGGCTTACGCCTGTAATCCCAGCACTTTGGGAGGCTGAGGCGGGAGGATCGCTTGAGGCCAGGAGCTCAAGATCAGCCTGGGCAATATATGGAGACCCCTGACTCTACAAAATAATTAATTAATTAATTAAATTTAAAAGAAATTATTATTAATTTCTTTTAGATGGATTATGGTTCAGTGGCTACTTTTTAAACACGAGTCCTTGTCTTTTAGAGATACATGGTGAAGTATTTACACATGAAAGATGACACCTGGGATTTGCTTTAAAGTGACACAGGAGCGGGGGAATAGAACGGGTGTGGAGGGGGTGGGACAGGCCATGGGTTAGTGGTGCTTGGGGTCAGTGATGGGTTCAGGAGAGTTCATTACATTAATATGCCTCCAGAACAGAGAGTGGAAAAAGGGGGATTAAATTAAATAATGCAAAAAAAAAAATGCTTGACCCTTTTCCCCTCCAACAACTACCCTGCAACGGGGCACACCATGATCACCCTCACCCCATGGGACTGATGCAGAAGCCAGCTCACTGGTCCCTCTGCCCCACCCTCACTCCCCAGTCTGCTCCCCACACAGCAGCCAGGTGCGTCCAGAACCCTCCCACGACCCCCCATCTCACTCCGAGTCCACAGCCAACATTTGTAGAGTGGTCCAGAGGCCCCGCCTGATCCGGCCCCTCTGTCCTTCTGCCCTCATCTCCCTCCCTTCTTCCCCCATCACTCTGTTCCCCTGGCCCCCTTGCTCTTCCAGCTCTGCAGGCCGGCCCCTGCCTCAGGGTCTTTGAACTGGCCATGCCCTCCCCAGAGAGCTGCTGGCTCCTCCTGCCCCTCCTTTGATGTGAGCTCCTTCAGGTGTGAGGTCTCCCCATGCCACTGTCTACTTGCAACCCATCCTTCACAACGCGGCCAGCATCTCAACCCTTTTCCTGCTTGAGGTTGGATTCAGGGCACTTACCACCTTCTTACAGACCGTGTGTGTAGTTTCCTTATTTGTTGTGTTTTTCTGTCTCCCTTCTAGAATATGAGCTCTGCAAAAGCAGGGATTTTTATCTGGTTGGTTATTTGCTATATCTGTATCCTCTAGAACATTGTCTGGCACACAGTAGTGCTCAATAAATATTTGTTGGATAGATGGATGGCCCTCACCCAGGGCCCCACAGGATGAAGAGGTAGCAGGCCACAGCCCCAGGTCTGTCCAGCCCCACAGCCTATGCCCCGACCACTGCGCTCTCCTGCCACCTGCCTGGCACGTCTCTGTGGCAGAGCCTCTGACCACCCACTTACACAGGGCAGTGTGCAAGCCTGAGACAACTCCAGGCCCCAAGCCCCGCCCGGCCGGAACTCCGGTCCCAGGGGATGTTTGCTGAGTGAGCAAGGAATGAGTGAGGAGTGAGCAAGGGGCCGTCCGCAGGCCAGGGCAGCCAGACACGTCTGGTCCCGTGTTCACGGTGTGAACATGCTCAGGGCTGGCGGGCCTCAAACCGGCTCAGCCAGTGGGGCTGGGTGGAGCAACTGCGGGCTCAGGCACCGGCATAGATGGAGGGGTGCTTCTGGAGACGCGACACCTGCAGCCCGGGGAGGGCAAAAGCTCAGCCCACGGGGACCGCGGCGCTCCCACTAACTCACACCCTGTCTCAGCCCCAGCTGTTCTCGAGCTTCCTCCTGGGCAGGAAGGGGGACCCCTTCCGGACCCCAGCCCCAACCTGCACTGTAGGGGACAGGACCCCTTCCCACTAGGACCCGTGCAGGAAGCCCTGGAGGGAAGGGTAAGGCCCGGAAGTGGGTGGCGCCTGAGCAGGGCAAGGTCAGCTGAGCCCTGGGGCTGGGCAGCAGGCGACCTGGTATAGAAACCCCGCTCTGTGCCAAGTTGCTGTGTAGCCTTGAGCGAATCCAGGTGCCCTTCTGGACTCAGTTTCCCCACGTGGAAAGTGGTGTTGGCCATGGATCCCAGGACCTTCAATGCCAAGGTGCTGAGGTATCTGGAAGAGGCCACTCAGCACCTCCAGCCCAGCCCCAAAGCCCAGCTCTGGGGTGGACATGGCCGGAGCCCGGGCTCACACGCATGCCAGTACTCCCCACAAAAACAACAAGCAAATCACCTGCTGACTACTGAACACATACTGTGTGCCTGGCACCGGGGTCAGCACTTTACACACACTGTCTCTGGTGGTCCTCCCAAGAACACTGTGAGGTAGGGACCATTACTGTGCCCGTCTCACAGTAGGGGAAACTGAGGGCCAATTCATAAGGCAAGGTGGAGTCCAGGCCTCCTGACCCCACCCCCGGCGTCACACTGGGCAGCTTCCATCTCCCCAAGAGAGCCCAGGTACGGTGCCAGGCACACTCTGAAGTTTTTTGCTGGGATTTAGGGGGAAGGATCCATATTTCCCAAACCCATAGGCTTCCTAGGCCCTGAGAGGCCAAGGTCCAGCCCTACTGTGTAACCCAGGCCATGGTGTACCACTCTTGGCCTCAGTTTTTCCATCTGTAGAATGGGTGTGATCCAGCCGGCTTCACCCGAGGTAAATCTGGTGTTTGAAGCTTCAGGAACTAGAGGCCTCTGTCCAGCCCTCAGGGCAAGGCGAGGAAGCCGCTGGGCCTGTGTGTCTCCACGTGGATGTGGGAGGGAGCAAACACGGACCGGAAGCCCACAGTTTTCTGTGAAGGGACGCTGCCCCTCACCACCAGCTGCCCGAGAGAGGAAGGATGATTCTGCTTGCTCCCCACCCCCCATGTAACCCAGACCCAAGCCCTGTCAGTCCCACCTCCACACGCACCCCGAGTCCACTTCCCTCCCTCCCTCCTGGCCACATCCTAATCCAGGCCCAGCCTCCTCCCAGGCCAGCCAGTTCAAGGCCGAGAGCTTTCCTGAAATGCCAACCTGAAGCCTTCAGCCCTGCTAACATACCTCACAGCCCCCTCACTCCTAAGACAAGGACAAAGTCCCCACAGGGGCCTCCAAGGCCCTACAGTGACTCTACCAGTCCCACCCCCTTCACTCGTTTTGCTCCATCCACGAGGGCCACTTCCCCTTCCCCCGAGAACCCAGCACACTCCTGCCTCAAGGCCTTTGCACTTCTGTTCCCTCTGCCCAGAGCACACGTCCCCCAGACATCCACACCCCTCACTCACTCACTTCCTTCAGGTCTTCAGGATTCACGTCACCTGCTCAGACAGGCCTTTCTTGACCACCTGCTTAAACGGCAACAGCCCCAGCCAACCCTGCTCTCTCTTCGAGTCTCAGTTCAAAACCACCTCCTCATGGAAGGCCTCCCTCATGCCCCAGGCTAAGTGAGGACCTTCAATTTCTGAACCACAGCTCTGATGACATAAGTCACAGTGTGAGTACATGTCTCGTGAGGACAGGGGCCACTTCTGTCTTTCCTATAGCTGAACAGTCTGCAGTGGGTGTAGTATTCGAAACAGTGAACAGTTGGGATGCTTGGGTACCATCGGGCCAGAACAGACACTGGCCAAAAGTACATAGCCTAGTATGGGGAGGGTACTTGCTAATGGATGGATGGATGGATTGATGGATGGATAAGTGAGCAGGGCACCCACAGTGGGCCTGCTGCCCAGAGAACAGAAGGGTCTACCTGAGCTCACCAGCCAGACCTTGGTGAGAGCAGCTGCAGCCAGCCCGGCCTCTCCTGCTGCACAACCCGACTTTCCTTTCCCATCCTCTCCATCTGAGGAAGCTCCTTCTCCACGGGGGACCGAGTGAGGAGGAGGGGCAGGTGGCCCCTACTCCCCAAGGAGGGGGGCTCCCAGGCTCCATCTGTCCCACCACAAAGGGGCTTTGTCCTCTGTGCTGAGAACCCAGGGCAGACCGGAAGCCACCCTCCACAGCTCAGCAGGTCCCAGCACCCCGGCCAGCTGGGGCAACAGCTCTGAAGCCAGATCCCAGACGCTGGTACTGTGTTGGGCACAGCCCTCCAAAATTTCATTTAATCCTCTCAGGAGCCCTAGGATGGAGGCTCTAGGGTGACCCCCATTTTTAGAGATGGGGAAACTGAGGCTCAGAAGGGCAAAGTCACTTGGCCAAGGTCTCCCAGCCAGCAGATAACAAAGCTAGGATTCAAACCCAGGCCCATCTGGCACCAGAGTCAGCAGCCACAGCTCTCAACTCACCCTGTCTAGAGTTTGGACTCTCTGGGTTCAAGAAGTTAGAGGGGTCTTTATAGGGGCATGAGTGGGCAACCATGCCTGGCCCTTCACGCGAGTGGGGGAGCTTTGCCCTGGAGAGGTTTACCCTTGCCCCACGCCCCAGGCACCTTTGGAATCTGCCAGTCAGGCTGCAACATGTCTCCATCTCTTCCTGCCAGGCGGGCATCTGCGAGGAAAGGATGGACAGGCAGGCAGACCAGAAGGCAGAGGCCCCCCCCACCCTTCACCCCACCACTCCCTTGTCCATCCCAGACCTGGCCAGCACCCACCTTTTCTCCAGGCCCATTGTTCTCAGTACAGCCACCAGGAGCACCTCACCAGACCCACACTGCCTATGGGCCTGGCACTACCCAGTGCTGGATAAATCGGTGTTGCACAGTGGCCCCTCCTCACTGCCCGAGGAGCAGGCACCCCAGGCCCTCCATCGATTGGTGCCAGCCACCCTCCCAAATCAAGACTCCATGGTTCCTTAGGGCTCCAACATGAGGAGCTGCTTACAGGGCACCTTCAGGCCCTTGTTCAAGCTCTGCCTCCCCCCGAGACCCCTCCCATCCTTCTGGTGAGTCAGAGAACCTCTTCCTCCAGGAAGTCTTCCCTGACCCACTCCCTCTCAGGCCCCAGACCAGCCCCTACCTTCTGCCCCAGGCAGGGGGTTTTGATCCCTGTCCTGAGCCCCAGCCTCTGTGGGCTGCCTTTACTTGGCAACAGTAATTGAGCACCTGTGCTGGGTCTCATCCTTCTTTTTGTCCTCTCTCCACGCGCAGCAGGAGGCCAACAACAACCCACCCTGCTCCCAACAGCCCCAGGCCAAAGCCTGAGCGCCCTGGTGAGGGGCTGAGGCCCTGCCTGATCAACCAAGTCACCTTCTAACCACCTTGTATATGACCTGCTGCTCCCCACCTCCCCAAGCTACACGCACACACGTCAGGGTACTTCCTACCTCCAGCCTTTGCACATGGGGTCCCTTCTTCCTGGCACGCCCTCACCCTTCCTTTTTTCTCATGAGCTCCTGTTCACCCCTTAAGACCCAGGCCAGGTAGCACTTCCTCTGGGAAGCTCTCCTGGCCTAGTGCTGGACTGCCACAGTTCACATGGCTCCTACCCTGTGGTAGGGAAAGGATCAGGGTCTTTGGCTTCCCCAGAGTACAAGCCACTCCCAGAGTACATTCTTGGGGTCCCCAGCACCCATCACAAGGCACATATATCACCAGTGGGTAACTGAGACTCCAGCTGCCAACTCCCTGCCCAGAGAACCCAGGTGCAACTCCCAGGAGCAACTCCCAATGGCAACACTGGATCCTACTTTGCCCACGATGGTCACAGATCTAAGGTGTGGGCGGAGTGGGCGGAGGGGGGAGCTCTCTGCAAATGGCCAACTGGTAACCAAACCCACGTTGTTTCTAAAACTAGGGCACAGGAGAGAAACGGGAACAGCAGAATTGTCCCCAAATAGAACTATGGCTCATCTGGTTCTGGGGCCTTCGGGAACACCTGGCAGGGGAGGGGGCAGGGAGGGCAGGCGGCTGCTCCCAAGGCTTCAAAAGGAAATCTGAAGTTTGGAGGGCAGGGCGTCAGTATCACCCACATCACCGCAGTCAGCATGCTGACACCTGCCCACTTCACTCAGGGCCTGTCCAAACCCTGGGGGTCGGGGGCCTCTCCCACTTAACCCACCTAGCTATGGGGTGCTCCCTAAACTGTCCCACCTCCCAGCCTTTGCTCACGTGGGTCCTCTGCCTGAGATGCCGCTCCCCCTTCCTGCCCGTCAGCACTGCCCATCCTTACAGCCATGGCCGTTGACAGCTAACCGGGACACTTTTTTTTTTGTTTTTTTGCTTTCTCTGTTTTTTTTTTTTTTTTTTTTAAGCGATCCCATGGAGAACTAGACACTTTCTATAAGCCTGGCATGGGCGGGCATTTGGGAAGAATGAGCTCATCAACAGCCCTACGAGGAAAAGACTCCTGGCCAGAAAGAGAAGCCATGGTCCAGGGCACACAGCAGAGGAGGCAGGTAGACCAGGTGATGTGGCAGCACCCAGGAGCTGGCAGCCACGGGGCACCCAAAAGGCCTGGTGGGGCATGGTTCAGCCTCCTAACCAGGCCCAGCCTTGGAGACTTGGCACAGCTCAGGGACAAAGTCCACAGGGCACAGTCACACCCACCCAGGCTGAACAGGAACCCCTACCTGCCCTCCCCAGCCGTCACCCCTGCCTAGAGGGGCTGCAAAGAGACTGAGGAGCCATACTGGTGGGGTGTGATAGAACTGTCTTCCCCACAATATGCACAGACCCATTGCACAGATGAGAAAACTGAGTCCTGGAAGGGGACAGGAACTTTTTCCTTGCAGCTGTTTGTTGAGTGCTGCCTCCAGGCCAGGCCTTGGACTAAATGCTTGATGTAGGATTGTGTGCAGTCCTCACCACAACCCCACCGAGGCAGACACATTTATTACCCTCATTCCCCAGGTAAGGAAACTGAGTCTCTGCAAGCAGGAGCTACTGGCCCATGTCCCAGAGCAAGACAGTGGACAAGGAGGCTTTGACCCAATCTGAAGGCAAGAGATTGGATCTTGGTTGAGTCCCTTCTCAGGTTCTAGGCCTCAGTTTCCCCAGCTGGAAAGTGGGATGTACCCCAAGAGCCTTCTGGCTGTGATACCCCGTTGTAGCCTAGTGGATGCTATTTCCTTTCTCTCAGTTTTCCCATCTGGATAATGGGGTTGTCTTTCCCTTCCTCCCCAGGTTAATACAAATTATAATAAAATAACAACTAACATGTATTGAATGCTTACTATGTGCTAGCATCTGACCTTGTGCAACCCAGGCGCGATGCTGTGAATGGCACGGGAACAACAAGTCACACTTTGACCATGGGGGCACTGGGGGGTGGAAGCACAAGGGCGCTCAACGTGCAGCTGTGGTTCTAAACTGGACATGGCAATGGAAATCATATTGCAGGGAGGGAACTGGCACACCATTTGCTGCACTGAGCAAGGTCAACTATGTGCGGTGAAGCATTGGGATCAACGGCTGCCTGTGCTCATTGTTCCTTCGGGATCTTGAGTGTGTCCGATGCTCCGTTCAGAAGGGGAGGGAAAGTGGGTGTTATCTGCCTCTTCTCTGATTCTTAGAAGGAACCCTCCAAGCTCTGCCCCTTCAGGGCTGTGTGACCTCAAGCAAGTCACTTTACCCCTCTGAACTGCCAAATTCTCCTTTTGACAATAAGTCGAGGCTTTCATGCATCTCTGGGAGAAGGGATTCCTGCCTGGGGAAACTGGTGGTTCAGTTGCGGGGGAAGAGTCCGGTTCCATCTGCCCAAGCAGAGAGTGTACTGGCATGAGCCTGACTTGGGGCCACAGTTTCCTCACCTGCCCAGTGAAGATTATTATGGTTGTTCTGTCTCTCTCAGCCCTGCTGCAGATGCTCAGAGGTGATCATAGAAAGTTCTTTGTAAACTGTAAAGTTCTGCGCCCTTGGGAGTGATGATTATCATCATATTCCCCCAGAGGCAAAAAGAATCCTATGGCTGCCATCTGAGGCAGAATGTGCCGGAGCCATGAAGAAGGGTAAAGAAGGGATAAGGGGGGTGCAGAGGAGAGCAGTATAGGCTCAGGGAGGGGAAGGGAGGGTGGCTGATAAAAGCTTTCTGGAGCCAGAGGCATCCCGGCCACTGGCAGAGTACTGAGGGGGAGAGCATGCTAGGCAGCAGGGCCTGCAGTGGCAAAGGCATGGAGGCCAGAGAGCCCAGGGCAAGCAGAAAGATAACCGGCAGCTCAGAAAGGCTACAGTGTCACCTGTGTGACAGGGAAATGTGGGAGGTGATCAGGGTAGGGCAGAGGGAAGAGCTCTGGCCCAGACCAACGCAACTCTAGGAGCCCTTGCTGTGGAGCCTGGGCCCATGGCTGCCTCTCTCTCCACCTCACTGCCTCCCGAAAAGGCAAGGGCAGGAATAGCTCCTGCCTCTCAGGCCAAGCAGGCAAAGATGCAAAGTACCCAGTACTCAAATGGTAGCCACCTTTGAAGAGATGGGACCATTCAGTGAGGGCACCTCAAATGCCAAGTGGAGGCATCAGGGCACCAGGAAGCTTTGGTGGGTCACATGCAGACAAGGGCTGAGGCAGGAGCTGGGCCCAGGGAGGCTGGATGAAGCTGGCCACTTCCAATCAATCCAGCCACCAAGCCTCTGTCTCCAGGTAACCTTCCCCCCACTCCCTGCCCCACAGGACAAGCCAACCACAGACAAAGGTGGCCAGTCACAGCCCTGGGAATCCCCAGAGCAATTGGCCTGCAGAGGCCCAGAATTCCTGCCTCATCAGGGAATTACCTTCATAACCACAGGCACTCATAAATATCAAGCACTTCCTGAGTGCAGGCCCTGCACCCAAGCACTTGGCACACATTGGCTCATCTGATCCTCATGCTACCTTGTGAAAGCTGGCACTATTATCCCCATTTCACAGATGGGGAAACTGAGGCTCTGAGCAGTCATTTTCCCACAATTGTACACAGCAAACAAGCGGCCAAGCCAGAATTCAAACCCAGAACCAACTGGCTTCAAAGGCCTTGCTACTTCCACTAACTACCCTTTATGCCATGAGCATCCACAAACACCCAAGATATCAGTACTCCAGGTCCAAGTGGAGATCCATCAGCCAGAGCCAGAAGCTCAGAGAGTCAGGGTCACCTGCCCCAGCACTGCACCCATCCTATACCTGGGAAAGATTTCAGCCTAGGTATGTACTGGGTACACACTCAGCAGGAGTCAGATGCCCAAACATCATTCAGAAGCCAGAAGTGTGGGCTCACACCTCACTTTATTAGGTGACTGTGGCCTCAGCCCTTAGCCTCTGTGAACCTCAGTCTCCTCTCCCGTGTAGTAGGAATAAAAGTTCTGCTCCACCCCCAGGATGGGGCAAGGGATGGAATGGGTCACCTTACTATGACCCAGCTCAGGAGGGCACAACATCAGATGTGAGGATATTGACATCAGACAAAGTAAAAGTTAAGGCCACAAATTTGGACAAAGCAGCCTTAGAGAAGCTAATCAGACCTTGCCAGGGAGGCCATGCTTCCCCATGCCACTCCAGCCCAATTTCCACCCCCAGCACTGGGATTCTGCCTGTGCTGGCCTCACAGCCCAATTCCTAGAGTCTTTCAACAGCCCCACAGCCACCCATCCACCCCAGACAACCCCAGCCCCACATGGGCACCAAAGAGGACTCAGCCAGGCCTGCCCCTGGGGAACTCCCCAGCTAGGCTCACTGTCACAGAGCCTCAGGGAAGGGAGAACCCTCACTGATGAGGAAACTGAGGACCAGAATAAGAGGGGATTTGGCCAAGATCATTCAACTTCTCCTCCCTTCTGGCTTCTCCTTTTATTCTGGAATTTATTTGGGTAGTTCTAGGGGAGGGAGGATGGAAGGGACCAAGGTTAGAGGGAAGTCACTTGCCCAAAGACCCACAGCAAGGAGTAGGGAGATGGAAGTTCTGAAGGCTTCCAGCTCTGGAGTCCTCCCCAGTCATCCCCAGCTGACCTCCCCTCAACTCAGCCCCACCCGGCTGTACTGTGGGAAGGGGCAGGATGATTTGCCCTGGGTTTTTCTGGCCTCAATTCCCTCATCTGTGAAAAGAGAAGGTCAGAATAAATCAGGAATGACAAACTCTCATGGCATATATAAGACAATACTCTCTTATCCTCCATCCAAGGCAGACATTACTAATCTATCACAGCACTCTTTCCCATGAAGCCAAGACTGGACCTCAGAATGCTTCTCAACATAGCACACTCCAGGTCTGGGGGACTTAAGCCTCGGGCCATTTCTACACTGCATAATATCTGAACTACCACAAGGGAGGAGAAGGGAGAAAGAAAAATGTATAATTTACTGAGCATCTGGTAGATTCAAGCCACTGGACTACATTAGCTGATTTAATCCTCACAAGAAAAGCGTACAGAGGCTGAGGTTCAGAGAGGCTAAGTGACTTGCCTTTGGACACACAGCTCAGAATGAGGCTATGAACACAGCTGAGGCCTCTGCTGGGTCTCCCTTCTCAGGAACAGTGATGCACAGCCAGCCACCAGGTGAGGGCTCAGGCATAGTCTCATGCCATCCTCTCCTTAACCCTACTAGATGCAAGCCCTATGCCCATTTACAGCTTCAGAACCGGAATAACAGGAAAGGGGTATCAGTTGCCAGAGGAAGCAGAAATTGAGCAGGTGTCTGGTTCTTCCCTGCCCTATTTATTGAGCCCCTAATGTGCGCAAAGCACTTTATTTCTGTCCTCTTGGGACATCTTGGGAACCATGACTCACTATCCCACTTCATGGATGAGGAAACTAAGGCTCCCCAGAGGAAGTGGCCCCCCAGGAGCCACTCAAGGGGAAACCAGAGAAGTTTCCCGTGGAGATAAAAGGGTGGGAACAGCAGAGAGGAAGTAAAGAGCTATAGGAACCTGAAGGGAGATAGAGGTGCAGGGGCCATAGACCCAGGCAGGAAGTGAGGCTCTGGTCAAAAGGCCCAGAGCAGGGGTGTGGAGGCCCTCTGCAGTGGCTCTATGGCCTGCAGAGACCTGGGAGGCTCCTGGGAGTGCCAAGCACTAGACTAGGAGTCCAGAACCTTATAGCCTAGGCCCAGCTCTGCCACTTGGCAATTGAGAGACCCCAAGCAAGTGGCTTTTCCTCTCTCTAGGTCTTAGTATTTACAGCTGGAAAATGGGGCCAACCTCGCCTAAGGCTGGCTTTCAAGAAGCTGGGCTGGGCTAGACCTGTGGTATTCTCCCCAGTTCAGCCTCCTTGCACAGAGAAGGCACAGACAGGGCAGGGCAGAGCTCAAGGTCAGCCAGCACACTGGTGGCCTTGGCTGCCAACATCCCCTCCTAGGCCAGCCCTGCCTGCACCAACACCTTCAAACTCAATGAGATCATCACTCAAGGCCTTACCGCTCAGCTGGCAAGGCCAGACCCAGAGATGCCAACTGATCTGCCCTATGTAACACAGCACAAAGCAAGTCCCATTTTCTGAGCATCTACTGGTGCCAGGCACTGGGCATATGGCCCTCCTTTAACCCTGACCTAACAGGGAGATATTTATTGTCCCCATTTCCAAGACAAAGAAACTAGTCTCAGAAAGATACAACGAATGATCCAAAGACACACAGCAAGTGGGGCCAGTCAGAACTTGAACTGACTCCTGAACCCTGACCGTGTCTTTGGTCTCCATCTCTCCAGCTGTCCCCTCGCTATTCCCCACCTCACTCCAGCTCCCAGCCAGCCTGCACTGCACTTCCCTAACCCCTGGCTCTCACCTGCTCTGGCCTTCCTGCTAGTAAACTCCTATTCAACCTCCAAAGCCCAGCCTCAAATACCTCCTCCTCTTAAGACCTGGTCTAGCCCCCACAGAATATTGGAATCCAGCCCACGGATCTACTTCCATCAGGTGCCTTGGTCAGCTCTGTACCTCTGGCCTCCAGCATAAGGCTGTTCATACAGGGGGCTGAATTGTGTCCCCTGTGTGATGATGAAGGCCAAACTCCTCCCCAAGGACCACACAGCCCCCTGCATGGTCCAGCCCTGCTGATAACACCCCTCCCCTTCATTCTCCATATCAGCACACACTCCTCTACCTCAGGGCCCTTGCACATGCACTTCCCTCTGCCTGGCAAGCGCTTTCCCTAACTCCATGCCTGGCCCACTCCTACACACCTCCTTCAAGATTCCTCAGTACCCCAGGCCTCTTTCTCTGAGCCCTTGTCATATCTGTGATTATATATTAATTTATCTGGCAACTTGTTTGCTATTTGGCTCACCCTTCATGTTTAAATTTCTGGAAGGCCGAGGACCTGTGCACAATTCCCCAGCAAGTATCCAGCCAGGCTGACCACTCCCCACAACCCCAGGGGCCCTGAGAAGTGTCTGAACAGGAGGAAAAAAAGAGCTCCCTGCCCCGTTCCTTGTGAACTCCTCTCCTCCTCAGCTCAGACACCACCTCCTAGAAGCCTCCCAATGCCCCCCACAGCTCCCACTCACTGCTAACCCCATCACAATACTGCTCAGGCTGAGTTCAAAGCTCCTAGCACATAGTAGGTGCTCAAAACAATGTCATGGATACTTGTATCTGGGCAGGTTTGGGAAAATGGAGTCAGCTGAGGACCGGGGGGTGGAGGGGTCCATCAGCAGGTCACCGAGCCATCTCCTCTCTGGTTCCTGGGGCTTTGGGGGTTGGAGGGGCCAGACATCTCCCACCCCCAGCCCCCAGGTCACAATCAGAGAAGCAAAAGCAGGAGCTAGGCTGTGTGCTGGGGATAATTCATGCTCCCAGAAGAAGAAGCTAGGGGGCAGAAGGAGAGAGCAGGGGCCCTCTCTTCCTGGGAGAGGGGGGCCTAAGTTAAGTCTTGCAGAGCAAGAGCAGATAAGCAGCTCATAGAGGAGAAGGCAGTCGTGGCAGGACACATCCAGAAGCAAAGGCCCAGGCGCACACCGGAGGGCCTAGGCAGACAGTCAGCTGAGAGAGGTGACACACCATAAATCATTTCCCTGGGTGGAAAGACCACATCACCACATCATCAAAAGGGCCTCGTGGCTTCCATTCAATCACTCATCAGCATAGTCTTTTCCGATGCTGTCGTGGGCCTAGCCCCATAGTGGGCAAATCCTACTCCCCCATCACTGGAGGGGTGCAAGGGCAGCCAGACTGGGGTCTCTCAGGTCTAGGCCCTAATTCCATCTTCAAACTATATGGCCTTGGTCAAGTCACTTCCCCTCTCTAAGCCTCAGTTTCCTCATCAGCAAAATGAGGACAACCAAGAATCCCTACCTTCTAAGAAGTGTTCAATAGATGTTAGCAGCTATCGTTACTATGGGCCCAATTTACACTTGGCAAAACTGAGGCCAGAGGGAACAGTGAGCTGCCTAAGGTCATACAGCTGCTGGTTGCAGGACAGTGCTGGGGCTGCTTCTTTCTCAAGGCATTATGAGGTGCCTTTTTGGGTACCAATCCATCCTCTCCCGGAGCTGAGCCCCACTCCAGCCAGCAAGCTCACATCCCACTTATCTCTCTTAAGCAATTCATCCAGTGAAGGATGCATTTACAGAGCACCTACTACACGCCAAGCCCCTCCATGCAGAAGCACACAGAATCATCGCCTGAGGATTTCCATTTCACATATGAGGACTTCAAGAGGCAGTCCCTGGGCCTGGGTCACCCAGTGTGCCAAGAAGCCTAGGTGTCTTGACTCCCAGCCTGGCCCACTCTTGAAACCAAGTCTGATCTCAGCTGCTCTGTGGCTGGGCCTGGACTCACCCAGGTGACCCAGTGACCACTGCCCCAATTGTACAGAGTCCATGAGGTTCAGGAAGCCTTGTCCAGGGCTACACACACACGGCTCTGTCCACTCTTGAGTCCACCTAGAGCACCAGGGGCTGAGCGGATCCCCCACAAGCGAGCCCCTTCTATTCACCCCCATCCTTCCACCAGCCCAGCAATCCCAGGCAGGCCCACCTGCTACTGATGAGGACCTCAGCTCAGAGAGGGCAGGTAGTTGCCTGGGGACACATAGCAGGGCAAGTGGCAGCCCTGGTGGGGACTCAAAACCACCCTCAACCCCAGCCAAGCAGACAGGTGGACCTGGCCCAGTGGCAAAAGCCCAAAACTTCTGCCAACTTCTGAGGGGGCCAGTGGCTGGGCCTGCTCAGGGACAAGGCTGGGGGCTGGGGGCAGCGGGCACCAAACGCAGTCTGGCCCAGTCCCTTCCGGGCCGGCAACACCAGGCCCTACCAGAGGCCCCACGAGGGCAGGGAGGTCCTGATGGCCCAACCCAGCGCCTCGACCCAGAGGCCCTCAGCCAGTCCTGTGGGCCCTCCACCTCCCACCCGGGCCGGGGGCGCAGGGCCGGGCAGCCGCGGCCAGAGGCGGCGCCGACCGGCTCAGATTTCACATTTGGCCTAGACCTAGCCCGGGGCTAGGGCCCGGCTCGCCTGCTTCTCTGGGGGCTCACAGGGGAAGCGCAAGCCGCAGGGGGTCCCCGCGCGGCGGGGACCCCGGAGCCCCCCGCCCAGCCCCCTCCCCTCGCGGCATCACAACAAAAGGCCGCGCCGGGCACGTCCCGGGCGCCCGCCCTGCGCTCCAAGATCGTTGCTCGGCCGGGGTTTGGGGACGGGGGGCGGACAGGAGCCGCCGCGGGCCGGCGATCCGACGCCGGGGTGGTCTCCGGGCGGGAGCTCCCCCACGCAGGCCGGGACTGGGGGTCCGCGGAGGGGCGGGGGCCGCTCACCTGGGCCGGCGGGCGGCAGGCGCACCGGCAGGCAGACGCACGGGAGGGCGGACCGCCGGACGGCCAGCGGGTCGGGCAGACGGCGGCCTGCCGCTCCGGCTCCCAGGCCGGAATGGATTCCGGGCCGGGAGAGACAGACCGAGAGAGAAAGGGAGGAGGAGGAGGCGGCCCGGGGAGGGGGGAGGAGGGAGAGAGCGCGCGAGCAGGGAGGAGGGGCCCGGCAGGCAGCCGGGAGGAGGAGGAGGAGGAAGGAGGAAGCGAGGGAACGGATTCTCGGCCGGTGATCCGGGAGGGACCCAGGCGCGGCCCGAGCCGGGGGTCCGGGCGGGGCGGGGTCGGGCACAGCAGCCCCACGCCCCCTCGCGCCTGAGCGCCCATCCCGCGGGCCCCCATCTGTCCCGGCCACAGTGCCGACCACCCACCCGGTATGCCCCAAATCCACCTCTCCCGCAGTTATTACTAGTAATAATAACATCAGCACTAATGGAGTGCTCGCTCCTTGCCAGGCGCCATGCTAAGCGGCTCAGGTCGACTTGAGGATTTAATCCTAACAACCACCGGGCTGGGCAGCTGGTGATCACCTGTACCGATGAGGAAACTGAGGCACTGACAAAAACCTGGCCTTGGACCTTGGCCTTGACCTGAGTTTCTCAAGGAGTGGGGTAGGAGGGACAGGGCAAGGAGGAGCAACATTTATTTTCATAGACATGTGTTCATTTTAAGTGCATAAGAAAAAAACTGGCAGCCCATCAGAAGTCAGCAAGTTCTGGGTATTACTGCTTAGGAGGGGGCTGACGCTGGCATTTCAGTGGCAGTCACACGTCCACGTAAATAAAGAGGTCAAGTACATCTGAAGCCAGGGGGCAGGAAGTATAGCAGAAAAATGAGACATTGAGGAAATGCTGCTTTAGGTCAGGAAGGCTCCCCCACCCCCCGCCCCCCCCAAGGCTCCAGGGCTGCCCTGTTGGGGTGGGCACCCCCCCCAGCTCCTCACCTGTCCTCCCAGAATCATGGCACAGGGAAAGGTGGGCCTGAATCCAGCTTTATATACCACCACCTGCCTCCATGTTCCTTCTTTGAAAGTTCTTCCATTTCACAGATGGGAAACTAAGGCCCATCCAGTCAAAGTGGCACCAGGTCTGGGATTCCTCCCTGGACAAAGGTCCTTGCTGAGAGGAGCTGGGAGGAGTACCCTAGAACGTGGGAGGCAAAGGCCTCAAGCTATGACATCCCTTCCAGGAAACCAGGAATGAGCAAGGCCTTAGGCCAGACTGATCTGGGTTCACATCTAGGCGAGTGGCCCCTCTGCTATGCTGTGTAGAAGTCCATCGACTCCCCCAGCCCAGCCCCCTCACCTGGAAAACCAGAGTGAACAGGGCCGCGGAAGATTCCTGGGAAGGTTAGAACTGGCAAGCGTGAGGGTGGCCGGGGTTGTGCTCAATGAATAGTAGTAGGGCTTGTGGTGATAAGCTCAGGCCAGAGGGACAAGGGACTGCTTGAGGTCGCCAGCAAGTCAGCAGCAGAGCCAGCACCAGAGGCCAGCCTGGGCTGGTGAAATGCTGCACTTGTTTGCAAGGCTGGCTTAAAGATTAACCGCAGGACTCAGGGCAGGCCCCTGGCTGGAGGAGCAGGTTTCTCAGCCTCATTCACTCCTTAAACATGTCTAAAGGCCTTCACTGGCCATACTGGGCTGGAGGCGGGGAGGGACATTCATCCAGTGACTGCTGGAGCCGGCTCTTACCGACTTGCAAGAACTTACTGTGCTCACCTCCTCCCAACTCCATATTCAATTACGTCACAGCGGTAGCTTGATACCAGCCACAGTGGGAGTATTGACACCTTGGAAATCAGCAAGTGCTACAAATCAAATCTTTTTTTTCTTCCAGAGAGCTGGTTGTTAAATATTTACCAGCACATCATTAAATTCATCCCCAGGGGTTCAACAGAAAGTTCTGGGCTTTTCTAGAGCTGAGATGAGAGCTTAAAAGCACAGACTTTGGACCCACAGACCTAGATTCAAATCTCAACTCTGCCACCTCTCAGATATGTGACCTTGAGCGTGCCATTTCTCTGAGCCCCAGTATGCCGACCTGCAAAATGGGCTAAAGCTAGCACTTCCCTCAGAAGGCCCACATGGGGAGGACATGAGGTGATGTGCGCTCAGTGTGTGTAAGCTGTCATTATTATTCATACCCTGACACACTCTCTTACCAGCGAGGGGGCAACTTAGACAAGAATTGGCTCTGCGAGCACAGATGACGCCTTCCACCTGAAGCTACCGCTGGCTACAAGGGTCTGGCTCAGAGGCCGAAGTTCTCAGGAGGATGTGGCCAGCACAATGGTTTCATTATTGAACTTGTGAAGCACTCTTTATTTTTAACCACCCCTCGGGGCCTTTGCTCAGGCTGGAACCCCTGCCAGGAATGCTCACCCCCTACCCCCAGCTTTCCAATCTTCCCTATCCTTCAAAGTCCAGAGTAAATGCCACCTCCTCCACAACATGCTTCCTGACACACCCCAATGGAGGCACATCCCAAGTCCACTCAGAGTGTGTCTGTCCCCACCCTGAGGGCAGTGACCATGGCCTGGCCCATGCCCAGCACAGAGCAGGCACCACCCAGTTGGCCAGGAGGACACACTGACTCGGGAGCCACAGACAAGAGTTCAAGCTCCAATTCCTCCCATCTCTGACTGTGTGACCCTGCCTTCTCTGGACCTCAGTTTACCCATCAGTACGATGGGGGTAACAACACCACCAACTTCCAGGATTATGCAGGTGGGAGTTGCTGGCCTGGCCTGGTGGGTAATAACTGATTGTCCATTATTTTGCTTAAAATATTGTTTGTTGGTAAAACAGCAACTCATTGCTTAATACCTGCAAATCATTCATCACTGTTAATGGACAGCAAACATTTATTGACCACCAACTATATACATAGCACTGGGCCAGACCTGGAACCCCAACAGGGATAACTTCCCAGCCCAAAGCACTCAGCAGATGATAGGTATTATTAATGTCAGCATTGTTGAGATGGTGAGCACTGGTTGTACACAGTCCTCTGTCTCCAGAAACTTCCTCTTCCCTCTTACCCTCCACCTGGGTCAAAGCTACAACTGAGGGCAGGATGGAGAATTGGGGTAAGACGAGGCCTCACATGACTGGCAGTGGACCTATGGGTCAGAGCTGTCACATGACATGGGATCAGGGGTGCTGGCCACACCTCACCCACAGCCCTGGTGGCTCCGGCTCAATGGTAGCCAATCTGACATGTCCAGCCCCAGCCCAGCTCACCCTTGGAGCAGCAACTGGGCAGTTGGACCCATCACAGACACTCAATGGGGAATTCCAGACCAGCTCTGCCATTCCCCACATGGTTTGCTGTGGATTGTCTACATGAAGCCACCAGGCTCAGGGCTACAGGATCAGGTGGAGGGGTGGGGAGGCTCTGGCCTGAGGCTGTGGAGTGGGCTTGGCACCTCCCCTGGCACTGCACTTCACAGTTTACACAGAGATGTCCTGATTTGCAAGCCCTGGTGCCCCTCCCTCCTCTGCCAAACCTGCCACCTGCTGTCCCTCCACATAGCAGCTCCTTCCTGCCCTGAGGCCTTTGCACATGCTGGTCCCTCTGCCTGGACTGCTCACCACCCCCTAGCCCCGGCTAGGCCATACTCATCCTTCCTCCCATTAGTAGATATTTACTGAGCATCTACTATGTGCTGGGGTCTGTGCTAGGTGCTAGGGACACAGCAGTGAGCAAACCAGGGCTGGCATCTGACCAGAAGGAGCTCTCAGTCAGAGATGGGCAAGCACAGGGGCTGGAGGGGCCCAGAGGGGCTCCCAGCCCAGCATGTGTTGGGGGGGTCATCTATGGAGCATGTAGAAGCCTAAGATGGTGGCCAGGGGAGAATGAGACAGGACAGATGTGCAGGCAGTGGGACAGCATAAGCAAGACAGGGCCTGGGAACCCTGCTGTGTCTGGAACTCTGAGCAGGTGCTCATGGGGCACAACATGGTGGGTGGGCTGGGAGTGGGGGAAGTGAGGTGGGAAGGGAGGGAACATCCCTTGAATGCCAGGCTTGGCTTCTGTCCTGGAGGCAGTGGGGAGCCACAGAGGATGGTGAGCAGACCCTGGCCTGGGAAGGTACAGAGGCGAGGACAAATTGGGGGCAGGTAGGGAGTGGTCAGGAGGCCTCTGTGCTGATGGCAGCCATAGCTGAGGACCAGCCAGGATCCAGCTGAGGCAGAGGACTCGGCTTAGATGGGTGTGGGGGGGGGCACGTACCTGTGTTCCAGGGACGAGGCCAAGCTGGTTCGAAGGCCTAAAACCCAAGACATTAGAGACACATCCCCAGCCGCATGAGAGTCAGAAGAGCTGGGGGCAGGTGAGCATGTTTTCCCTCGAGGCTGGCTGCCAGCAGGTCCCTCCAGCATCCGCCCACCTGCCAGGAAAGGGATGGAGACAGCAGCACCTGAGCAGGTGGAGCCCGAGCGATGACATACAGATGGCGTTAACCACTGAGCGTGGCCCCGCACAACCAAAACCTTCACGGCTTCATCTTCTGGGCTGTGTGGCCAATTCCCAGATGGCACACCTGAGGCTCAAGCACATCTCTACCCAGCCTGGAATCTGGAGACAAAAAGTGGGTGTCAAAGGCAGAAAAGATCTGCCCACGTGAAAATGGGGGAGACTCCTGGCCCCACAAGGCTCGCGTGAAGGCCACGTGCCAAGAAACTCAGCCACTTACCACATCACTCCCTTCAACCACAGGAGAGGCCCAGAGAGGGACAGACACTCTCCCAAGGTCACACAGAGAGTCACTGGCAGGCAGAGCTGCCCTCCTGCCTCCAGCCCAGTCCTCCTTCCACCATATCCCAGAATGTCTGTGGGAAAAGATGAAAGGAGGCCGGCCCTTGATCCGCCTGGCCTGACAGGAGGGCAGAGGGCAGCCCGGAAATCCGCAGCCAGAGCTGTGGCCCCACAGACCAGAGCGGGGTAGAAATCTGCTGCGCAGGGAGGAGACAGTCTGCAACAGGAGGGCTTGAAAGAATAATTGTAAAAATAATCATCATAGTAGCAGCTCACAGTCATTGCCGTGGAGTTTCCCAAGCAGGGCCCTGTTCCAGGGGCACTGGAGGATGTAGCAACTCGTTTATTCTTCACAACACTGCTAGGTAGGAGCTACTGTTATCCCCATTGTACGGATGAGAAAACTGAGGTTCAGTGAAGTGACATGACATGGTGGGGAAGGGCGGGACCTCAAATTCAAACCCGGACAGAATTCAAGCCTTCCTGAATCCGGAGCCCAGGCGCTGTGGTTCAGTGCTGCTCAGACCTTCTGCATTTCACAGCCAAGAACGAGAGGCTGGACCCACAGGGGTCTGACACAGAACCACGGATCCCCCTCTGAGCCTTGGCTTCCACCTCGGTGGAATGTCTCCATCTTCCCCATTTCCCAGGCTGCTGGGAAGATGGAATGGAATGTAGCAATGTTCTGTGGGAGTACTTTGAAAAGTAGATACTAAAGAAGAAAAAATGTTAATACCAGATTCTGCCCTCAAGGAGGGGGCGCATAACTCCCTGCTCCTTAGGTGTGGGCTGAATGCAGTGACTCCCTTCCTAAAAGTATATCATGGGAAGAGGGGCTGGGGAGAAAGCTGACAAACACCATCTCTGCCAGGTGATCAAGGTCAACATCAACAGTGATCAGTCCCGTTGATAACATGCACCCTTGGTATGATATGATAAGAATGGCATTTTACCTCTGTGGTCTTCCTCCCCAGAACCCTAGAACCCCAGCCAAACCACAGGAGAAACATCAGACAAATTCCAATAGAGTGCATTCTATAGGACACCTAACCAGTACTCCACAAAACCATCAAGGTCATCAAAAACAAGGAAAGTCTGAGAAACCATCACAGCCAAAAGTAGATATGATCCTGGAACAGAGAAAGAACATTAGAGAAAAACTAAGGAAGTCTGAATAAAGTCTGGACTTTAGTTAATAATAATGTATCAGTATCAGTTCATTAATTGTAACAAATGTACCACACTAATGTAGATGTTCATAATAGGGGCAACTGGGTGTGGGGTACGTGCCATGTTATGGTCTAGGGCAAAGGACAGGATTTTAGGGAAGAAGCTAAGAGAGCTGTCTCTAAACACTTCCTTCTAAAGCTGAGGAAACTGAGGATCAGAGAGAATAGAAATGACTTGCCCAAGGTCAAGTTTATGACAGAACCTGGACTATGATGAAGGTTTCTCAATGTCACAAGAATTTATTAACAGTCTACTGTATACAAGGCACCAGCATAGGTTCTCATCATGGTGAAGGCAGGTGGAGAGGGTCAAAGATTAGTCCATGGGTCAGCAGCTCCCCAGGGCCAGGTCTCCAGGGACACAGACCCTGCCCTAGGGGGCTCCCAAGCCAGAAGAGGAAACAGACCCTGAACACTTGGAGCAGGAGAGCCAGGGAGCCACGAGTTTCGGTGTCCAGAAGGCCCAGGCCCACCATCAGCAGCCCGTGTCACCTCCCTGAGTCTCACTATGCTGCCCAGCAGTATGGAGCCAGTGATGGTACCAACTCCCAGCAATGCTGGGAGGAGCCAGTAAGGTGCTGAAGCAGTGAGGTCTTGTCCATTGTGAGCGCTCAATAAACAGTGATTCTTTTTATTTTTCAATGTGTTCTGGGTGCTGCAGGAGCTCAGAGGGGGAGCATTTGTGAGTTTGCCTTGCTGGGGGCTTCTCAGAGAGCTTCCCAGGTGAGGGCCATTTAGATTGGGTCTTGAAGGATGGGGAGGAGTTCACCAGGCAGGGAGGATGTGGAGGCTGCAGGTCTGACCTTATTCCCACATGACAGGACTTCCCCGTTTCCTGGCCTTGTTGGCTCCTGTCTGGCCTCTCTGGGCTCTGTTCTGGGGTTCACCATTATCTGAGCCAAGGGCAGAGACAGCAGGGGATGTGCAGGGATGGGCGCGGGCACCAGGGCTGAACAAACTCCAGGGTTTGTCTGGAAAGGAAACCAAGCCCTGCCTCCCACTCACCAGCTGAGTGTCACTCGTACAACTTCCCCCTTCTGTTCCTGTTCAGGAATGACCCAGGCAGGGCTCTGTGGTGGGGGAACTGCCCCAAAGGCTGGGCCTAGAGCCTCCTTGGGGCGACTCTGGCCACTCCCAGACTCATAGACCCTCTGCCTGTCCTACTTCTCGGCCTATTCCTACCCTCCAACATGACCACTCTCCTTCCTGCCCACACACATCTGCACATTCAGTATTGCCGTCACCTCTCTGCTGGTCCAAACACCACTCAACCCCCTTGGCCTACCCCAGGCCCCTCCTGGGAGCCTTCCACAGGAAGACAGATCTCTGTCTAGACCATTCACACCTCCTGCATGTCAGCACCTGTGCTAGGGGTGGGAACAGATGCAGCAGTGAGTGACCAAGACTGGCACAGCCCTTCCCCTTTGGAGCTTGGGCCTCTAATCCCTCTGTCCTATGTGTCCTGCATGCTTTTACTATTCCCTGGGTGGGGAATCAGAAGCCAGGCCCCCAGTCCTGTACAGCCTTTGCCCAGTGTGGCCTTGGGCAAGTTCCTTCCCCTCTCTGGCCAGTATTGTTTTCATACCTACTGAGGGAAGAGGCGCAATGTCCAGGGGGCCAGGAGGGATGGTGAGAACTGCCCACCCCATGCTGCATACCCCAATATAATTCCCCCAAATAAAGTCTCCCTCCAAGTAGAACTGGTAAAATGCACACACAGTGCTCTGAGTCATCAGAATTTCTTTGCAGAAGCAAATATGGGAACCACGGAGTGGGGGACCCACTAGCTGGCTGGACATCATGGTTGAGAGCAGCTCTGGAGACAGAGACAAGGTTCGAATCCTGCCTCAATAGCTATGTGGCCCTGGGCAAGTCATTAACTGCCCCCAACCCTCATTTCCCTCATTTGTAAACTGACGGTAATTGTACACACCCCATACGGCTGTTTAATGACCAGCAGGACATATGCATGCTAGGTGTTCAGTAAACGGATGTTATTTTTATTTTTTTTGGTGCAGCTGACCTAAGATGCCATTAATAAAGTAGACAACTATGACAGCCTTAAAATTAATGATGTAGACCTATATATTTTGACATGGAAACAGTTAATGTTATGTTATATGAGTAAATTGAAATGTTATGTTGTTAATGATATAACCCCATTTCTGTTTTAAAAAAAGTGGGCATAGGAAAACTAGAAAGGATAAACACTTCCTTGTTACTAACAGTTGTCCTGGGGTGGGGGGATCACAGATGAGCTTAATAATTTTTGTCCTTTGTGCTTGTCTTTATTTTTTAAGTTTTCTACAGTGAGCGTGTGTTACTTGGGCAATAGAAAATAGTGTAAGTTTTTTCAAAGTGCCATCTAGCACCCTCTACTCACAGTGAGTCTCTGCTTCCCAGCTGGTCCATATGCCCAAGTGCAAGGCCTGGTTACAAAGCTCCACAGCCCTGGGCTCCTGGGGGCTAAAGTCCGCCAGGGCGGCTCATCATGCTTGGCCTTCTGCACCCACTCTGGGCTGGCCCGTCAGGGTGCACCTGCTGGAGATGCTCATTTTGCTCCTGTCCTCCCACCTGATGAGGAAGAGAGAGACTCCCAGGGGGAAGTGCCCAGTTCTCTTCCATGATGTTCTGGGACCCAGCTCTGCCCCTTGCCCTTGGCCTTGGCTCACCCTGTCTACGTCCACGAACCCTCCCAGTGTGGAGCAGGGGTGGGTAATGAGAAAGGAGGGACTTCTCTGCCCTGGGCCTGGGTTTGGGGCTGAGGACACAGCCAGTGTTAGCCCAGGAGGAGCCCACCATCCGGTGGCTTCGACTAGACTTTGTTTTAGTTCAGGTTCTCCTGAAGCAGAGCCTGAGACAAGTACTCTTTTGGGAAGTGACCCCAGGAAGTTGCAGTGAGGGAGCAGGAAGAGAAAGACAGGGAAGGAGAAATGCCAATATAAGGAGCTTATGGAGGTCACTGCTGTAGGCCCCAGGGAGAAAATCTGAGAAGGGAGCTTCCCACCCAGCTTCACGCTGGAGCTCCCTCCCAGCAGCCCTGGCGTCTCTCCAGAGCTCTGGACCCATGGTACACTCGTCCCTCAGGCCTTCCCCCAGGACATCCCCCCTTCTCCCACCCCTATCCTGGAGATTCCACTCATCCCAAGTGGAACACATCCTCTGTTCCCTGAAACTGGCCTTCTCCTGGGTCCCTGGCTTAGGAATAGCTGATCCCTGCTTTCAGGAACTTCAGCCAGAAACCCAGCATCCCCAACCACCCCCTCCCCCACACTCATCCTGATATCATCTGTCCCCTTCCGCAACTCACCCTGTAAAGTGTTCCTCTTTCCAAAACACAACTCTAGTCCTTCTGTGGCTCCCCTGTGGCCTCAGGCCAAAGCCCACATTCAGGAGGCCAAGCAGCGCCCAGCCATTTTCCCCCAGGGCTGCACCACTACACTCCTGCCCATGCCCCTGTCTCACCCGCAGGCCCCTCTGCTTGGAATGTCCTTCTTGCCTCTACTCCCCAGTTAACTCCTGCTCATTCTTTGGCCCCTCCCCTCCCTTATCCCCCCAGCCTGGGTCAAAGGTTCATGGGCCCTCTGCACTCCTCACAATGAATGTTCCTCCAGAGGGGAGAAGTCGGGCCTGGTCATCCTTGTGTCCCAGCATTGCTCAGACCAGGGCTTGACACTGACCAGGCCCCATGCTTGTTGGGACAGGAATCTCAGGCCTGGATTCCCCAGGTTGGTGGAGCAGTGCCAGGCATGTCCCAGCCCTTGCCTGAGGCTAGCACATTAGCTCTGGCTCCCAGCACAGGAACTGAGCCAGCCACCCCGCCCCAGGTCACGCCCTGAGTCTGGCCTCACCTTCTCCCTGTGCCCCTGCCAGCTCAGGGAGGGACTCCAGGGGCAGGGATTCCCAGAGGAGCCCGGAAGGAGCCCAGCCCCTGTGCTGGCCCAGGCCTCAGCCACATGGGGCCACAGGCCCTGGCTGCGACCTCTCCCATCCAGATGGTTGGATCTGGGGGAGGCTCCTCCCCACAACCCGAATTTGAACCAAGCCTCCTGCCGCTTGTGGTCTGTGCTCAACTTTCCACCACAGGCACCTCCCAATAATTAAACATATTTAATCATCCAATAGCTCCCTAGGCCTTGAGCTAGCTCCCCTGCGGCCTTCTCATTCCTAGAGGTATTGGCATGTGTGTTTCCAGGTCCTTGGATTCAATTCAGCAAACACTTGTAGAGCTCTCTCTATGGAAACTTGCCCTGAGAAGTATACAGCAGGTGAAGGACCATCCTGGGCAGCCTCCTCTTCCTGCTGCAACTTGGGCCAGGGCTAGGAGGAGGCGTCTATCACCAGAAACTCAAGGCCCAGAGAGGGTGAGTAGCTTCCCCAAGGTCACAGAGCCCAGGGCTGGAGATCTGGTTGAGGCCTTGGGCGTGGATGATGCATTTACAGAGTGTCTAGTGGGGCACTGTGGTTGATAAAATGTACACGGCTCCTGCCTTTGTGGAGTTCACAGGCTGGTGGGAGAGTTAGTCAATAAAGCAGAGAACAAACCTATCAATGCAGAAATGCAGACTGTGCTGCCTGCTAGGATGGGAGCAAACGGGGGCAGGATGGGAAGGCAGTGAGGACAGGTCAGGGAGGCTTCTCACCGGAAAGGGATTTGAGCTAAAGCTTAATCAAGGGATGAAAAAGAGTGGCTATGGGCAGATTTGGGGGGAGGAGCATTCAGGCAAAGTTCCCAAGGTGGGGACTAGCTTGAATTCATCTGGGTGGGGTCAGGGGGTGGAGGAGAGTAGTGGGAGATAAAGCTGGAGCCTCCTGGGCTAGGGGGAGGCATCTGAGCTTGACTTACACGCATGGGGGGCCACCATGGATGTTGAGGGAGGAGGCAGGTGGTGGTGACAAGACCCAGGGTATGTTTTTGAAACATCCCGTTGGCAGCTGCATGGGAGGAACTGGGGAGGTGGGTGGAGGCAGGGAGGCCAGCAAGGAGGCTGGGAAGGCCTCCAGGAGGGGGTGAAAGTGGCTAAGCCCTGGCAGGGGAGGTGGCGAGAGCGGATGATTGGAGTACATTCGGAGGAAGCACCCACAGTCCTTGATGATGGATCGGGAGTGTGGGCACACATCGAGGGTGGACTGGAGACTTCCCAGGCTTTGGGTGAGTGGATGGAGGTGCATTTGCTGAGATGGCGAAGCCTGGGTAGGAACCCGCTGAGGGGAAAATGTCAAGAGCTTGGTTTTGGCCAAATTATATAGGACAAAGCTACTAGATATCCAAGGAGATTTTGAAAAAATTAATAATTTAACCAACACTTACAAAACACACTGCAGCAGGCTCTAAGTGCCTTATACGTATTAACTCATTTAATCCCTCATCAACCCCTTAGAAAAGGTATTACAGGTTGAATCTCCCTTATCCGAAATGCTTGGGACCAGAAGTGTTTCAATTTCAGAATTTTTCATATTTTAGAATATTTGCATCACACATACTTACTTGTTCAGCATCCCCAATCCAAAAAACCCCAAATCCAAAATGCTCCAATGAACCTTTCCTTTAAGCTTAATGTTGGCACTCAAAAAGTTTGGCAGAACTTGGTGGCACGTGCCTGTAATCCCAGCTACTTGGGGGGGCTGAGCTGAGAGGATTGCTTGAGTCTAGGTGTTTGAGTCTAGCCTGGGCAATGGAGCAAAAAACCCATCTCTTAAAAAAAGAAAGTTTCAAGTTTTAGAGCCTTTTGGATTTCAGATTTTCAGATTTGGGATGCTCAACTTGTATTTTTACCCCCATTTCACTGATGAGGAAACTGAGGCTCAGAGTAAGATGTTATGTACAGATGAGAAAGCCAGGCAGAGCCCCAAGGAACCCTCCTAACAGGCTGCCCGAAGAGGCCTCCAAAGAGGATTCTGGGCTTCTGGGAAGGGTGTTCTCCTGGGTCAGATGTTGCTGGGAGGCCATGTGAGATAAGACAGGGCTGACAAAGTATCCACGGGATTGGGCCACGAAGCAGGTCTAGCGGACCAGGGAGTGAGGCTGCAGGGGAGTGGAGGGTGGGAGTTGGACCGCAGGAGGTCCTGGAGGGAGTGGGAGGAGAGGAGGGGGAGAGAGCAAGGGATCCTCAGGAGCTAAGCCTGGCTGGTAAGGGCAAGAGAGAGACAGGGGCTGCTAATAGGGACTGAGGATCCCAGGACAGTCCCCTGCCCACCTAGGGCCAGGAGCTCCAGCGACTGTCAGAGAGATGGACACTTCAGAATAAGAATCTCCTTTTTGATACTGTCCAGCAGCTGTGCACCTAAGTCCTTTGTTGGCACCGAGAGCTGTCTCCTGCCTGTAGCAGTTTCCCAGTGGACCAAGTTCAGGGCAAGGGGTCAGGGGAAGGGAGAGTGACTCACGCTCACCTCTCTCAGCTGGGGGTGTTCCCACACACATTAGGACTTGGTCAGAGATGAGAGGGCTGTAGGGCAGCACCCTGCTGCTCCCGGAGGACTCTGGGCCTGTGGGAGATGAAGAAGGCCAAGGCCTCGAATGCCAGAATAGGAAAGTCTCTCCTGGCCACTGGATGGGTACCCTCGAAGCTCACAAACTCACACGAACACTTTCCCTACCTCAGAAGCCCCGAGGTGAGAGACCACTCAGCCATCAGCTGAGTCAGCCACCCCTGCAATTGTATTCTGGGGAGACTTAGGCCCAGATTGGGGAAAGGCCCTGCCCAAGGCCTCATTCCACTTGATCATCACCTCCTTCCATCAGTGCCACCCGATGCTAACCCTCCAGCATTGCCACCTGCCCCTAGATGCCTTCCCTGACTGTCCTCTGGCTGGGTTGGGGCCCTCTCTTGTATTCCCAAAGCCCCTCAGGCATAGTGTCTCCAGGCTTGCCACAGTCCATTGTAATTGTCTGTCTGTGTGTCTGCCTGGCCCCACAGATCGAAGGAAGGACTGGGTCTGATCCACCTCGACATCCCCAGGGCCCAGCACAGTCTGGACGGAGCAAGGGCTTGGGTGTGTTTGTTGAATCCACCTCAACGGCACTGAACCTCCTAGTCTCTTGTTAAGGGCCACAGGCCTTGATCCTGCTCTGGCTCGGGAAGCAGAGTACCAGGTTTCAGGGGATGAATTGTACTCCAATGACTTCAGCCCTGCTCCCCGGCTCCCTTTCCATAAAAGCAAAAGCCTAGGTTTCCTCATCTGCAGAACTGAGTTAGACCCAGCAGTCTCTGAAAGTGCAGCCACAGCCCAGGGCCATGAACTCACAGGCTTCAGGCCCCGTGGTGGGGGGAGGAGAGGCCTTTCAAGAAGCTGTTTATCATCTTGTTGTACCCCCTTGAGCTCTTGGAGCAAAACATTCCCAAGAAGCCGGGTGATTCATGCACAGCACCATTTGCCAGTTCCAGAGAAAAGGCAGACCGTGAAATACATTCTGCGACTTTTAAAGAGAAGAAAAAGGAATTTCAAGATGAAGTTTCTCTTTAGTGGACGAAGGCCGAAGAAGCTGGGACATCTATATATTTCTCCTCCCAGAAAGCCAAGCTTTTTTGGGAGGAAACTCACGGTTCAAGCCCAATTCTCTCAAAACACAAGATGGTGCCCTCCGAGAACACCAGAGACAACATTGCTTTTTAAATAACTTGATGGGCTGAACCTGACAACAGCCACTCTATTGTTGACTAATTGGATGTGGGTTAAAACCAAATTAGATTGGCTGTTTTAGTTGTTCTTGACACTAATCCATGTCAGAACTCTTGCTGTCAAGGAGAGAAACTCAGCTTGCTCTTCTTGAATTAAGCAGAGTTGGAAGCTTCTGGATGTGTTGGAATTGGACATCTCACAACCCAAGAAGACATGGAAGGGAGGTAACAGGCGAGTCTGGTGGGGGTCTTGGGGGGAACATGAGACAATTGCAGGGAGGGTGGATGGCAAGCCTCCACAATTCACAGAAAACCAACCTGGAACTACTCCAGCAATACAAAGACAGATGGAAAGTTCGATCTCTCATTTTGAAGTCACAGGATATCTATGCCCCGAGTTTGGGCCTCCCACAATATGAATGTTATATTAACTTTTTAAAAATTATACTTTTAGCTCCAACCCCCAGCTGGGCAGAAGTGGGAGTGAGCTTGACCTCTTTGCCCAAGTGTGATGCAGTAAGAAAGCTCTGGAGATCAGGATTCTAGTTCAATTCTGATTCCAAGGAGCTAAGTGGCATTGAGCATGTCTCCGGTCCTCTCTGGGACTCAGTTTCCCATTTGTAAAATCTTAGGGAAAATAATGGGTTGAGGGAGAAGAGGTGGCCCTTGAGGCATGGGCTTTGGAGTCATACTGGTGGGTTTTATCTCATTTTTCTAGCTATGTGTCCTGAGGCAAGTGGCTTACCTTTCTGAGCCTCAGTTTTCTCTGTAAAGCAGATATCATCTACCTCAAGGGATTTTCTGACAAATTAAATGACATAATGTGTATAAAACATATGGCTTACTTCCTGGCCCACAGGAAGATTTTTTATGAAAGTATAATTTACACATAGTGAAATGCTCAGATCTTAAGCATTCGGTCAATTTTGATGACTGCATATCAAGATACAGAACATTCTGATCACCCCAGAAAGTTTTCTCATGCCCTTTCCTAATCAATTCTCTTCCCAGAAGCAACCACGGATCTGATTTCTATCACCACAGGTTAGTTTTGTCTATTTTAGAATTCCATTTGAAAAGAACCAGACAGTATATAATGCTCCTCAACGTAGAATGGGGTTACATCCCAATAAACTCATCATAAGTTGAAAATACCATAAGTCAAAAATGCATTTAATACACCTAACCTAGTTGGGTGTGGTAGGCACACTTGTAGTCCCAGCTATTTGGGAGGCTGAGGCAGGAGGATCACTTAAGCCCAGGAGTTCAAGGCTACAGTGAACTGTTATCATGCAACTGCACTCCAGCACAGCATGGGCAACGGTGTGAGACCCTGTCTCTAAAAATATATATATATATAGCTAACCTACCAAACACCATAGCTTAGCCTAGCCTACCTTTTTTTTTAATTCGCCATCCTCAATCTCAATGGGAGAGGCTAAAACACACTTGGAACACTTACACTAGCCTACAGTTGGCCAAAATCATCTAACACAAAGCCTATTTTATAATGAAGTGTTGAATATCTCATGTAATTATGGGTACTCAAAGTACAGTTTCTACTGAATGCTTATCACTTTCGCATGATTGTGAAGTTGAAAAATCAAAGTCGAAAATCATTCGTATTAATGCATATCAGCAGATAATTTCTTTATGGTGTGTAAAATTTCATTGTATAAATATACTACATTTTACCCATTTGATCGTTGATGAGCATCAGGGCTATTTCTAGTTTTTTTACTATTATGATTAAAGCTGCTATGAACATTCTAGCTTGAATTTAGTACAAAACTTTTGTGAGCAAATATTTTCATTTCTCTTGGGTAATATCTAGGAGTGGAAGGCAGACTCATAGAGTAGATGTATGTGAGAAACTCCCAAGCGGTTTTCTAAAGTGGCTGTACCATTTACATTCTCACCAGCGATGTATGAGAATCCAAGAACTCCACATCCTCTACAACATTTGGTGTGGTCAGTCTTTTCGATTTTAACCATTCTGGTGGGTGCATAGTGGTATCGTACTGTGGTTTTAATTTGCATTTCCCTGATGACTAATGATGAACTCCTCTCATATGCCTATTTAGAATTTTTTTTTAAAGGTAGCTCCTTTCCCCTCCACTGCCATGTATTGCAAGACTGATGGCAAAATCTACTAGAAATATAAAAATACAAAAACAAGCATGAGCTCAGCCTCAGAACCCCTCCCTTAACTTTGGTTTTCTAGGACTCGGGGTGCTAAGGACATGCCCACCTTCCGAGGGAGCCAAGATCATGGCTGACTTGAGGTCAGAGCATTTTCATGATACATTTGTCCCTGATTGAATAATCATTATCACTGCCACCATTTATAAACTACCTACTATGCTCTAGGCACCTTATATACATACAGTTTGCCTAATTTTTACAATAGCCCTGTAAGGTTGCTATATGATCTCCATTGGGTGGACTTTGAAAATCAGAGATGTGAACTCCCTGCTTAACGCCACACAGCTACGTCTCCACAAGACCCAGATTCAAAGTGTGGCTGTCTGGCTCCAAAATCTCATTCACCAAGTTGCCTTCTTGAAAAACTCTACCTTATATACACATACAATAGAATATTATTCAGCTAAAAAAAAAAAAAGGAATGTCCTGATACATGCTACAAATAGATAAACTTCAGAAACATTATTCTAAGTGAAAGAAGACAGTCACAAAAGATCACATGTTGTGTGATTCCATTGACATGAAATATCCAGAATAGGTAAATCTATATAGACAGATAGCAGATTGGTGGTTGCCAGGGGTTGAGGGGAGAAGGCAATAGGAGAAAACTGCTTAATGGATGTGGAGTTTTCTTTTGGGGTGAAGCGACAAAAATGTTTTGGAACTGGATAGAGATGGTGGGTGCGCAATACTGTGAATGCCACTGAATTACTTTAAATACTTTAAAATGGTTGATTACATGTTATGTGAATTTCACCCCAATAAAATTAAAAAATAAACAGAACTCTACCCTAGAGTCTCTTCCTCACTGACCAGCCTAATTTTACCATTAGTGATTTAGTCCTTAGGGTATTGAAGCCTTCAGCACCTAGGCCTGATCTTTTCTCCCCCAGAAAACCCCCCCACTGAGAATTCCAGGGAGGAAAGGGAGGAAACAGCAGCATGACTCAGAGAGTGGGCACTGGAATAGGCTGACTGAGTTCCAGTCCAGGCACTTCCATGTCCTCATCTGTAAAACGGAGATGATAATGTTACCAACCTCATGGGGTTGCTTTGAGCACTGAATGAAATCATGTATGTTTGGGTACACATCACGTTTATTCACTAAGCTGTACTGTCAGGGCAAGGCGCCCTCTCCTACTATCATTCATGCCACCAATGTATCAAACACCAACTATGCGCCAGGCACTATTTTTGGCCCTGGGGATTTATCTGGAAGCAAAAACAACAAGAAAATTCCTTTCTTCTTGGAGCTCACATTCTATTTGGTGAAGAAGACAATAGACGAAATAAGTAAAATACATAGCATGTTAGATGGCACTATATGCCAAAGAGAAAAAAATAGATGAGGGAAGAGAGATAGGAAGTTTGGAGGAAAGTTTAAAATTTTAAATTGGGTGGCTACAGAAGGCTTCCCTGAGTAATGTCCTGAGGGGAGTGAGGGGTATTGGTTTCCTATTGCTCCTGTAACAAATTACCATAAACAACACAAATTCAGTATCTTATAGTTCTTGAGGTCAGGAGTCCAAAATGGGTTTTACTGGGCTAAAGTCAAGGTGTTGGCAGAGCTGTGGTTGTTCTGGAGGCTCTAGGAGAGAATTCCATCTCCTTGCCTCTTCCAGCCTCTATAGGCTGCCCACATTTCTTGGCTCATGGCCCCGCATTACTCCAACTTCAGCTTCCGTCATCACATCTTCTCTGACCTTGACTCTCCTGCCTCCCTCTTTTCCTTATAAGGACCCCTGTGATTACACTGGGCCCCTGGATAATCCAGAATAATCTCCCCATCTCAAGATCCTTAACTTGGTCTCATCTGCAAAGTCCCTTTTACCATGGAAGGTAACATATTCCCAGGTTCTAGGGATTAGGACATGGACATCTTCGGGGGCTATTACTCTGCCTACCACATAAGGGGAGTGAGGCATAGTATCTGGAGGAAATGGGAACAGCAAGTTCAAAGACCTTAAGACAGGGGTTGACTGGCATGTTGAAGGAAGATTAGAGACAGTGAGGATAGAGTAGAGTGGGTAAAGGGACGCTGGGGGAGGTGAGGTCAGAGAGATGAAGGCAGTGGAGTGGCTTTCTCAGGCCTTATGGGTCCCAGTGAAGATTTTGGCCTTTACTTGAATGAGATGGGAGGAAGTGAGGGACATGATCTCATAGGTTTTAACAGGATCCCTCTGGCTGCTATGTTAAGAACAGACTACCCATGAAGAGGCTGCTGCAATATCCAGGTGAGATGATGGTGGCTGGACCAAGGTAGTGGAGGGAAGTGGTGAGACAGGTACCACTCTGAATTTTGAAGGTCAAGTTGCAAGGAGATAATTAAGGGTCAAAAGTGGAGTGTGACAGAGAGAGGGGAGTCAAAGGTGACTCCAAGGTTTTTTTGGCCTGAGCAACTGGAAGAATTAAGATGCCCTTTAAGACACAAATAAATGGAAATATATCCCATGTTCATGGATTGGAAGAATTAATATTGCTTAAATGTCCATACTACCCAAAGCAATCTACAGAGTCAATGCAATCCCTATCAAAATTCCAATGGCATTTTTCACAGAAATAGAGGGGAAAAAAGTACTAAAATTCACATGGAACCACAAAAGACCCTGAATAGCCAGAGCAATCTTGAGAAAAAACAAAGCTGGAGGCATCACACTTCCTGATTTCAACTTATTTCACAAAGCTATAGTAATCAAAACAGTATGGTACTGGCATAAAAACAAACACATAGACCAATGGAACAGAATAGGGAGCCCAGAAATAAACCCATATATTGTCAACTAATCTTTGACAAGGGCACCAAGAATACATACACAAAGGGGAAGAGACAGCCTCTTCAATAAATGGTGCTGGGAAAACTTGATACCCACATGCAAAAGAATGAAGTTGGACCCTTATCTTACACTATACCCCAAAATCATCTCAAAATGGATTAAAGACTTAAATGTAAGACCTGAAACCATTAAACTCCTAGAAGAAAACATAGGGAAAAACCTTTTTGACATCAGCCTTGGCAATAATTTTTTGGATATGACACCAAAAGCATAGGCAACAAAGACAAAAATAAACAAGTGGGACAACAAACTGAAAAGCTTCTGTACAGCAAAGGAAACAATCAATAAAACGAAAAGGCAACCTGTGGAATGGGAGAAGATATTCGCAAATCAGATATCTGATAAGGGGTTAATATCCAAAATATATAAAAAACTTCTGAAGCCAACATGAATTTCTAAAGCTAAAAAAAAAAAAAAAAGGAAATATCCAAAATATATAAGAAACTCATACAACTCAATAGCAAAAATCACAACGAACCTGATTAAAAAATGGCCAAAGTTCCTGAATAGACACTTTTCCAAAGAAAACAAACAAATGGCCAACAGGTATATGAAAAGGTTATCAACATCACTCATCATCAGGGAAATGCAAATCAAAATCAGGAGATACCACCTCACACCTCTTAGGATGGCTCTTATTTAAAAAACAAAAGGTAAGTGTTGGTAGGGATGTAAAGAAGTTGGAACCCTGAGTCTCCGCTTGGGGGAATGTAAATTGGTATAGCCATTATGGAAAACAGTACGGAGACTTCTCAAAAAATTAAAAATAGAACTACCATATGACCCAACAATCCCACTTCTGGGTATTTATCCGAAGGAAATGAAATCAGTGTCTCGGAAGAGATACCCACATCCCCATGTTTATTGCAGCATTATTCACAATACACAAGATATGGAAACAACCTAAATGTCCATCAGCTGATGACTGGATAAAAGAAATGTGGTATCTACGTATGATGGAATATTATTCAGCCTTAAAAAAGGAAATCCTGTCATTTGCCACAACATGGATGGACCTGGAGGACATTATGCTAAGTGAAATAAGCCAGACAGAGAAAGAGAAATGCTATATGATAGCGGTCCCCAAACTTTTTGGCACCAGGGACCAGTTTCATGGAAGACAATTTTTCCATGGATGGATGGGGCAGGGGAGGCAGGGGAGGAGGAGCTCAGGCAGTGATGCAAGCATGGGAAGAGGCTGTAAATACAGATGAACTTCGCTCGCTCACTCACCACTCACCTCCTGCTGTGCAGCCCCAGAATTTTTCCATGGATGGGGGGGCGGACGCGGGGGTAGCAGAGCTCAGGCGGTGATGCTCAGCCCGGTTCCTAACAGGCCACAGACTGGTACCGGGCTGCGGCCCAGGGGTTGGGAACCATAGCTGTATGATCTCCCTTGTATGTGGAATCCAAAACAGTCAAACTCACAGAATCAGAAAGTAGAATGGTGGTTACCAGGGGCTGGGGGAAAGGGGAGATGGGGAGATGTTGGTTAAGTTGTACAAAGTTTTAGTTATGCAAGATGAGTAAGTTCTGGAGATCTAATGTATAGTGTGGTGACTATAGATAAGAATACTATACTACGGTTATCCCTGGGTGTCCGTGGGGGATTGGTTCCAGGACCCCTGTGGATATCCAAATCTGCACATACTCAAGTCCCATAGTCCACCCTGTGAAACCCACATATAAGAAGAGTCAGCCTTCCGGGTACATAGGTTTCACATCCTGCAAATACTGTATTTTCAATCCATCTTTGGTTGCAGATGCAGATACAAAGGGCTGACTGTATGTATTGAGAAAAATCCACATATAAGTGGACCTGAGAACTTCAAACCCATGTTGTTCAAGGGTCAACTGTATATGCTTGAAATTTGCTATGAAGGTAGATCCTAAGTGTTCTTATCACACACACACAAAGGTAACTATGTGAGGTGATGGATATTTTAGTTAGCTTGATTGTGGTGATCAATTCACGATGTATACGTAATCAAAACATCAAGTTGTATACCTTCAATATATACAATTTCTTTTTTAAAGATGTTCTTTAAGATGGGGAAGAGCAGGCTTGGGGCTACTGGTGAGATTAGGAATTTGCTTTGAGATGCCTATTGGGTATCCAGATGGAGATACTAAGCAGGAAGTCAGATAGGAGTCTGGAGTCTAGGAGAGGGGTCTGGAGAGATCGGTTTGGGAGGCATTAGCATAAGGGTGGTGTGGTGGTTAATTGTACATGTCAACTTGACTGGGCCACCGGATGCCCAGATATCTGATTAAACATTATCTCTGGGTGTGTCTGTGTTCCAGAAGAGATTAATATTTGACTTGGTAGGCTTAGAAAAGCAGGTGGGCCTCATCCAATTTGTTAAGGGACTGAACAGAACAAAAAGGCAGAGAAAGGCTGAATTTGCCTTCCCTCTGCCTGACTGCATGAGCTAGCACAGCGGTCTCCTCCTGCCCTCAGCACTGTAGGTTTTCAGGCCTTCGGACTCAGACTGGAATCTACACCATCGTCTCTCATGAGCTTTCTTGGGTTTCCAGCTTGCAGACAGCAGATCACGGGTCTTCTTGGCCTCCATAATCACCTGAGTCAATACCTTATAATAAATCTCTTTATGCATCTCCTATTGGTTCTGTTTCTCTGGAGAACCTGACTAATACAAGTAGTATTTAAAGCCATGAGCCTGGATGAGATCCCCAAGGGAGTACGCTCAGAAAGGAAGTCTACGGACTAGAGCTTCTGCATAAGAGGACCCAGGACTGAGGCCTGGGCCCCTCTGATAAGGAGGAACCAGTCATGCAGGAGGAAAACCAGGAGAGGATGGGCCCTGCAGACCAAGAGAACCAAATGCTGCAAACTCTGCCCACCGTGAGTGTGGCTGAGGGGCTGGTGGAGCAGAGGATGACTGCCCTTGCTTTCTGAGGGCTATTCCCGGGCATGGCCTTAAAGGAAAACAATTTAAGGGAGTTGGAGCTTCTGAGATAGCACTGCTCCTGGGAGCCAGAAGCTGTCCACAAGCTGGAACAGGTCTGCACTAGAGGTCTGGCCCCAACTCCCCCAGCATAATTTCCCTCTGGTCTCAACTCCTGCTGAGCACTTAAGACACAGCTTGGTCACTGCCACTCTGCCAGGTGGCCATGCTGAGCTGGGTGCCCCTGGGCCTAGCTCCCACAGCATGTGCTGCTCCCCTTGGAGAACTCCCCACACCAAGCCTGTTTATATGTCTGAGTCTCCCACTAGGCCGGCGGCACTTTGGGTTTCTGGGAAGGTTCCTTATTTCTATATCCTCAATGCCTAGCAAGGTGCCTGGCATCTAAGAGACTCTCCTAATAAGTGTCTGTGAAACAGAAACACTCAGCAGAGGCTCCTTCTCAGGCTAGTGTCTAACCAAGACTGGCCTGTGTCATGCAGAAGCTCCAGACCCTGGACTTCCCCCCCTGAAATCTGAGGTGCTGGGAGACCTTGCCAAGGCTCTCTGCAGCATGGCGGGGACCCTCACAGTGCTGTGCCTATTGATGCTCACGAAGTATTTGTTACATACCAAAGAAAGTGCCAGGGACTTGGGTCCAAATCCCAGTTGGGGCACTCTCAAGCAGTCTGGGCTTCAGTCTCCCTTCTCGAAAATGGACATGACAGATGTTAATCCTTTAAGATCCACATCAGCCCTGAAAACATCTGGGAAAGTGTTTGGCAGACCATAAATGAGCTGGACAAATCTGAGTTACCAAAGGTCAGGACTTTTCCTCGGCAGCTGATTCCAGGCACATGAACAGACCCACCCAAAGCCACATGAGGCCTTCTACTGTATTGCACTTGGTTTTTCTCAAGCCACTTTGAGGACAAGCAGCATCTTCCTCAGGCAACAGGAACCCGGGGGATGGGTGGGGCCTGGTCCCAGTGGAAACTCTAACACACCCATGGACGTACCCAAGTGTTTCCAGTGACTAAGGGCCACACAAAGCAGGTGGCTGCACCCTTCCTGAAAACTTGTTCCAGAATGGATGGGCCTGCAGAGCTGCTCTGACCAAAGCCACCCCTGTTCTGGCCATCCTCACCCACACTGTCCCTCACCCCCAGGGCAGGGACCCAGGCACCCCTTTTCCCCTTACAGCAGATGACACATGGGCAAGTTCAGCATGCAGGACAGTTTATTGACCCTCACTCCCCCAATAACTTCTCCTTACTGGGCAAGGAATGAAAGAATTGAGGGGAGGCAGATGTAGCAGTGGAAGTCAAAAGGCACACCTCGAATGTGCTGTGATGGGCTGGAAAGGAGTTGGTCTGAAATTGACAAGCCTTTCATTTCAGAGGCTCGAAAGTTTGTGCCTAAGAGATACGCATTCATTCAGCCAAATCCCTTCCACCTGCTGGAGGAGAAACAGGCATCACCCTGGCCCGGGCCTTCTGCTGGCTCTCATGCGAGCCTTCTCCAGACCTGGCTGTCATAGCTGGTGGGATCACTAGCATTGCATGGCCATGGCATCTTGACCTAAACCAACAGGCGAGGCCTGACTCCGTCCCCACAAGCAGAGATAAAGGTGACTGATTAGCAGGAGATCTGTGGCACACAAATAATGGGAGAGGGCGTGCTTGTCGGCATTAGGTAATGACTCCAAATGTAATGTAAACCCACAAGGGGGTGACTAAAGGCTGGACACCATGATTAAGTAAGAAAATGTGACTCTGTGAGCTGCCCTGACTTCTGAACAAACCTCCTAACACAGTCTTTGCTCACAGCGAGTTTCGGTCCCCTTGACTCTACTAAACCATCATGGAAGCAGAAGGAAGAGGAAGTGGTGATCTGCCCAGCAGGAACCTGGGGACTGTCATGACTGTCCAGATCTCTGTGGTTGGAGGGCGTCACAGCCATCTCCGGCCCTGAGCCAGGGACGGAGAGAGGGAGCGGGAGGCTGATTCCTGGAGGGCTGGTCCCACGCCCTTGCCCGCCCACCTGGCTCCTCAGGCCTCCTCTTCTACCGCTTCTTCTTGGTCTCCTTCTTGGGCCTCTTGTTCGTGGAAGGAACAGTAGCCTTGGGCTTTCTCGTTACCTCAGCACTTCTGGGCTCAGACGGTTCTGTCTCCTGCACAGTGATAAAAAAGAGAATCCTGCTTAGATGAATCAAGTCTGACACCAGCAAAATGAGATCATGTCTGAAGGGACTCTGCGAACTAAAGCATGCCACAGAAACACGAGGGATGGAAGCCATCATTATGGGGACCCAGGAGCCACACATATGTGGGACTGCCCTGGGAGCAGCGCAGCTCCCGGTGAAGAATAAGGGAGGCCCGCGGGGAAGGGGCAGCCTGGGAGGTCTCGGAGACCTGAGTGGAATCTGGACTCCTTCACTTTGCAGCCAAGTGACCTTGTGGGAAACTCACTTCCCCTTTCTATGTCTTGGTTTTACTCACCTGTGAAATGGAAAAAGCAATGCACACCTTAGGGGGCTGATGTGAGATGCAAAAATACATGGAAAGCCCCAGGAAATGGCAGTTGCACCCAGAGGCTGGCCAGTCACCCTGTGGCGGTGGGGCAGACCTACTATGGCTTGCTCCCCTCCCGGCTGCCATTCTCCTCTTCCCACTCAACCCACAGAATGCCAGGGCTGGCGGGAGCCAGCCGGCAGGGGGGCAGTGACTGCCCTGTGCTCTGTGGTGCTGGCACAGGTGCCCCATGGGGGAGGGCAGAACTCCAGACTCCCCCTGCAACTGGAGCAGCTCTGTTTCTTAATCTATTTCATACATTGTGATTTGTTCCTTGTAAGATTTAGTTGAAACAAAGTTCCGCTGCTAAGAAAAAAAAGGTTCAAAACCACAGCTCCAGCCCTGGACTTTATTGTGCTGATGAAGAAGGTGGACTCCAGGGAAGAGACATGGCCTGCCCCAGGCCACTCAGGCTCATGTCAGAGAAGAATCCAAAACAGGCTCAGTCTGCTCCTGTCTACTATCCTCTCCTCCTCTGGGTGATAACTCACAGTGTGCTGCAGCCAGAAAGGACGTTAGAGAGGCCAGGCTAGCCTGGAGAACACAAACCACAGCCCTAGGGCCTTGTCCGGCCCACAACAGACTTCACTTGCCCTGCAGTGTTTATTTTTAAAAATTTAAGCCAATCGGGACACTTCCCATTAAATCTGGATTCCCAGCTTTTCTTGAAAACTAAACATCTGGTGACACTGGCCCCACATTCCCTCGTGGCAGCAGTGGGCTGAGCAGTGAGTGTCCCTTTATTCAGGTGCCCACCCCAGAGCCCCTACCACCCTGCTGCTCCTGGCACTATGATAGGGAAATGTTTCTTGGTACCTGTGCTCTTTATTAAAAGTGGGAAAATAAAAGGCAGACTAAGACACTAGGAGGGAGCACACTTTTGGATGAGAAAAATACCCTCTGCATTTATTTTGCCAACTCACTTCCAGCTCTCTTTACTCTGGCCTTCCCTGCTCACCCCTGTCAGCCTCTGGCCCAAGTCCCTGCCCTCTAGAACAGGAGGGACCTCTCTGCGGAGGGGCGGTCCCTGCCTACAGTTCAGACCAGAGGCCTGTAAACTCCCTTATCAGCCACAATTGTCTCCAGCCAACCAGGCAGATACCAGATGTAAAGGGCCAGCCCTGTCCCAGGCCCCCAAGGAGTGATGTTCCCAAGATAACTGAAGAGCTGTCCCCTCCCCTGACCAGGTCTATGACTGCAGCTCTGGACTCCCCCAGCCTGCTGAGCCTCCTATAGCCAAGAGTAAAAATGATTTGAAGGGCCCCCTCTGCTGATACTGTTTATGTAACTCGACCTGCCCCCCCACCCCACCCCAAAAAAACCAAACAAACTTGCAGAGGCCGGACTGGATCTCCAGGTCAGAGTCAGCGCGCTCTCTGAGCTCCAGGCTGGGGGCCTCCTCCAGTTCAGAGACCACAGAGACAGTGACACCCAGGTTTCCTGGGGCTCACAGGGCTGTGGATAGTGTGAATCTGAGTTAACAGTGAAATGTACTTTCTCTGTTTAGCAGCCCCCAGAACTACAGGGTGACTCTGGAATGACAAGAAAAGTTTGTTCTAGATTCTGTCGATGGGTCACTCAAAACCCCCTTGTGTGTGATTAAAGTTCCTAGAGGAGTCAGAAAGGTGGGCTAGTGCTCCAGAGTCACGCAGTATTTTCCACGGCTGGAAGCAGTTCCTTGTGGGTGTGCACATACATGGCAGTCATCGAGTCATCCGAGTGTATCATCTGAATCCTCACCCCAGACCTCCTCCTCCCTTCCCCATCTCAGCTTTTGGCATCGTCACCTACCCAGTTACCCAAGCTAGAAACCTCCAAGTCATTTCTGAGCTCTTGCCATTCCCTTGTACCCCCACATCCAATCTGTCCCCAAGGCCTGTCCCCTGTACTTTCCAGGGGGCTCTAGACTCAGCCAGTCCCCCCGACACACTCTACTGCCCCCGTTCAGACCCTGAGGTCTCCTGCCGGCCCTGCTCACTGAGCCATCCACCCACAGTCCTCCTACCCTGCCCTCACATCTCTCCATCCTCATCACCCTCCACAGCGCTTTCAGAGTCGATTTTCCTAAAACAATGACAACAGTCCTAATCATGTCTGTTTTCCCCTTTAAAAACGTTGCTGGTTCCCCCTTCGTATGAGATGAGTTCCGAGAGACTCAGCACGGCCTCCAGGCCTCTCCACTTCAGCTTTGGTCCCATCTCCACACTCACCCCCTCGTACAGCCCACTCGCTGTCACTCTGGGCTACTAGCCAGCCAGTCTCTTCCAAATACTCTGTTCCCTTTTATCTTCTGTATAGGTGCTCAGCATCCATCACCTATCTATTTGCACCCAGTGTACACAGGTACTGTGCCAGGCACACGGGGGAATGATAAAGAGAACGCACACTCAGTGGATGTGTACCATGTGGGCGCTTCACAGCCGTCAGCTCACAGAGCCTCTCCATTACCCTGATGAGGCAGCCACTGTGAGCCACATTCTGCAGGCGAGGACACGGAGGCTCTCTGAGTCTGGGTGACTGGCCCAATGCAGCATAGCCACCTTGCCCACAAGCTGTAGGGACACAAAGGTGGCCATTACCCACATGGTTTGGGTCCTGGGGTCCTAGCCACAGGGCGCCTCAGCTCCAAACTCTTAGCTGACAAGAACGACCCTGAATGAAGGGCTGACTTTTAATTTCTCTTCAATGTACCTTGCCAGTAGCAGCCGGCCAGACGGCAGACTACAAATCCTACAGCCCCACGTTTAAATCTGGGAACACTGCACCTCCTCTGTAGCAAGTTTTAAGTTTCTTCAGCAATCACACTGTCAAGTATAAAAGAAAACCTCCGCTGCCAGGTGGTTCCTGGCTCTGCAGAGGCCCTCTGTGGACAGAGGTCCCATCAATAATGAAGCAGCTCTACAGCCGCTTACCAGGCCAGAAAATTGCTGCTATTCATCAGATTCAAATAATCAAATCTGTGCCACAACGCATCAAATCCCTTCCAGGGTGAATTTTATGATTTCCACTATACAGTTCAATGTGGATTTAGTCCTGTAAATCAGAACAAAATGTCATTCTACACAGACTGAAACCATTCTTTATTTGAAATGGTCCAGGGAAAGAAAAGCACTGTGCTATGCTCGGGCATCCTCATGCACCTCATCTCACTTGACCCTTTGAGAACTCTGTGGGCTAGGCGGGAATGTCCTCTTTTGATGGCTTAGGACACAAGGCTCAGGCAGATTAAGGGCAGGTCAGCACTCAGACAGTCTGCCTAATGCTGAAGCTCTTGCCTGTCCCACTGTGCCGCGCATGTTGAGGCCCTGGGCAGGGTGGGGCTGAGAAGACCTTGCAGAGGTGGACTAGCACCGGCACTGAGAAGAGGGTAGGACTAGTTGAAACAGGGAGCGGGGGAGGCTGCCCATGTGGGCTCAACAAGGCAAACTGAGACACAGAGTCCAGGACGTGCTTGGCAGGCAAGGAGAACTGCGATTAGAAAGAACAGCCCTGGGAGCTCATTCCAGACACAATTCAGCACGACTCTGCAGGCCCCTCCCACTGGCTGGCTTGTGGCTCTTTGTGTGTCCAGCCGTCTCTCCCACGAGCCAGTACACACCTCCTGACCAGTGGCTGGTGGGAACATGTTTACACTCTCACCCTGCCCACCACACAGCAATCTCTCAGGAACGGGTCATTAAGTAAAAAACACCCTGCCTCTCAATTCAACAGCAACCTCCTCCCAAAATCCTAAAAAAAAAAAAAAAATGCAGAGCATAATTGCAAAGTTGGTTCTGTGAGCCTGTCTCCTGAGGTGTTGAAAGTGGGGTGTATGCTGGCCTGAGCTAATTATTTAGTCATGGCAGCCCCCACTGACAACAGAGGCCTGGTTTAAAATCAACACCCTCATGCAAAATTTTCCAAAAGGGTCCTGACCTTCTAGGCCACTGTCCCACTGCGCCAAGGGAAGACTCCATCCTTTTTAGGGCTCCAAACACTGCAAGGCTTCTGGTTGATAGTTAAGTCTACACTGGCATCACACTGAAAGCCACAACTCTCACCATCAGTTCTGGTGACTTCTCCACTAGATCGCAATGCTGGGCATCTGTTGTCTTTGTATGCCCAGCACCCTCTTTCCACTGGGGCCTGCCCTTTCCCTGTCCTATGGAGTTCTGGGAGACTCTCAGTCACTGTGGCCACAGGAGTAGGCAGCTAAATGTGGCCTGGCCAGAAATAATACCCACTTCCCCAACCCTCCTACGGGGCAAGGTATGAGTATGTGACCAAGCAGAGGACTTCCATGAGAATTGGAAGGTGAGCATAGGCAGAGAAACGGTTTCTCTCACTTGTAAATCACGAGTGATAAAGCTGCAAACTGTGACTGCTACAGCCACTCTTCCTCACCCGTGGTCAGGGCCTAAGAAGGAAGCCAACACTTCCAGGAAAGCCAGGAGTTAGACAGACAGACAGAGGCCTGAAGACTCGTTGAGCCCCTAAATCAGCTGTGCCTTGAAATTCCCAGTTCCAAGAGCCAATACTATTTCTTTTTGGGGAAGCTGCTGGAGCTGAGTTTCTGAACTTTCAACAGGAAGCGTCCCCATGAATGTAAGAGACCAACACAGCAGGGTGGAGGTGAAAGCACCTGCCTTCCAGGAGCTGGCTGCTGGCTGACAAGATGTGACATCAACATATGAAGAGATGAGAACAGTCAACATTTAAGCTACTAGGAGTTTATGATTCACTGCCAGTTGTACTATTACTGACTATCTGCTACAGGAGTTGCTGAACTAAAAGTCAACACCCACTTGTTTAGGGTTGACTGGATCGACATTGCGTGTAGACAGTGATCGCAGAGGGGCCAGGAGGTAAGCTCGGAAGGCTATGGCAGGGAGGGGAGACAGGGCCCCACCTTCACTTCCTCATTCCCCACTCCTTAAGCTCCTGGAATGTGGCTCCCACCTCCTCAGAGAAACTCCACTCAGAGAAAAGCTATAGACTCTCTCCCCAGAAAACGGGCCTGAGCATGTAAATGTCACATTTTTATATACAATTTCAGGGGGCTAGGGGGCTCACAGACTCCTGAAGCCTATCTAGGAACTCCCTACTAAGAACTTTGTTCTACCGAAACCCAGCCCTGAAGGAGAGCAGCCAGAACCCGGCACAGTCGCCACACTGAGCCGACTCTCCTCCATCGTCTCTGTGGGGACTGGTTTTACATGTGCTCTCCTTGGGCCACTCAATGGTTTTCGTGAAGACCACATTCTCCTGGTTCCCTGCCCACTGCTCCGCCTGTCTCTTGAGAGTGAGAGGAATAGAGACCCCAGCTTTATCTGCCCAGTGCTCCTGCTCCTGTGGCAACAGCCCCCTCCAACTCCCACACTCAGCAGTCACCCCACAGGACCCGACCTTCCCTCCACGCTGGCCATAGCTGTCCCAAGCTGCGTCAGCCACAGTTCCTTCCCTAGGGATTTTGGAACTGGGATCAAGCAGAAGGCAGCCTTTCTCGGAGATGCTGCAGTTGAAAGATGTCAACTTTGGGAGCTATCAGTGGCCGTGTTTCACCTCACCACAGGGACAGCAAGCAGAGAAGCAGGCCCTGGTGACAGAAGTGAAAGACAGGAGCAGGACGGGGGGGGGGGGTCGCAGAGGGCATGCAGATGGTGAGCGGGAAGTCACCGGTTTCCACCCCAGCTGCATCCCTGCTCTCGGGTTCTATGACAGCCCCCACATCTTTTCAGTATGTCCACATTGTGTAGAAACTGCTTCATACAGGTTGGGCATGCCTCAAGTTCAGCCTTTTCCTGAATCTTAATTTCCCTTGAAAAGCTCAGCAATTCTTTCTTAGGTTTCAGGTAATAATGCTATGTTGATAAAATAATTCCCAGGTCTCTCTCTCCAACTTCTCACTGGCTCTTCCTTTCCCACTCGGGATGTCTTGCTATTATTTCAGACTTAACACATTTCAAAGTGAACATCTCCCATCTCCTAAAATTGGTCTGTGCTTCAGGGAAACCATTTAAGGACCAGGCGAGTGGCTGTGCATTAGAATCACCTGGGCACTTTAGGAAACTACTGATCTGAGAGCTGGCACGGTGGCGCCTGTAGTCCCAGCTGCTCAGGAGGCCGAGGCTGGAGGATCACTTGAGCCCAGAAGATTGAGACCAGCCTGGGCAACACAGCAAGACTCTGTCTCAACAAAAAAAAAGAAATACCAATCCAAGACTTCAGAGAACAACTGAATCAGAATCTCTATGGGTGGAGTCCAGGCTTTTTAAAGTTCCCCAGATGGTTCTAATGTGCAGCCAGGCAGAGAATCATGGACCAGCCCAAGGATGGGCAATTTGTGCTACCACTCCCTAGCCCCTTGCTCATGGTAAACATCACTGATCAATTTCTTTCCTCTGAAGCCTGGAAGTAGCCTCAGAACCCTTTTCACCATGGCTCCCATACACAATCAATCAGACCTGGCACGAGAGATGAGATGTATCTGCCATCCTGGACTAGATGGAAATGGTATAAGGATCTACTATCTTAAATTTTAGAATTCAGCCTACAGGAAAATCCGTGGATTGAGTGTGTGGCCCAGGCCTCAATCAGGCTCAAACAAATGTTTGTTTTCTCAGGTCTTAGTTTAATGAGGTGTCAATGAGAATACCCTCTCATCTGGTTTAGGATTCTAGGGACTTGGGTTTTGATTTGACAAATTGGTTCTTGCTCCCACTTTGAAAAGGAAGGGGGTGGGGTGGGAAGCATTTGTATGTGTTCCTTTTTTTCTTCCCTGATTACCCCCAAAAGAAATTTCAAATAATCTGCTAAGTATTGAAGTATTGAAGTCATAAACTAGTTGCAAAAAATCAGCTTACTGGAACAACAGGAAAGACATTCTTTTGCTTTTCAAAGCCTTTCCCATCATCTGGAGCCAAAAATATTATCTTCTGACCCAAAAAGCTACTAATAACCCTTATTTCTATAGGCTAAGCAAGAGGGATGGTTTTGCCCTAAGAAAATGGCAAAGAGAACAAGATTGTTCTTTGGGTCCTCCCAGCCCCACTTCCACCCCCCACCCCCTCCAGGTACCTCCCAACTGCCCTCAGGCTGCCTGGAGTCCCCACAAGCTGCCCCATTCCCCTGGGCTCCCTTCCTCCCTAAGAGCTCCCTATCTGCAAGTTAAAGCCCCCTTCTTTCCCCTCCCCATCCACTTCCAAGTCCTAGCTCCCGGTTAGGCACCACCTGCAAGCAGCACAGTCTAGGCACTCACTCTCTCTTTGTAATCTTGTTTATGCACAGAACACTGTGTTTCCTTTCCATTTAGTTGGGAGTTTGGGGAGTGAGAGAAGGCTGCCTTATGGGGACACACACAGGAAAGCTAGCAGCAGAATCCCTGTGTAACTGGAGCCATTTGCTGCCCTGATGCACCAGTAAAAAGTTAGATTAACAATACTGCATTTTTTGCGACTGATCCATTGAAAAGCTAAAAAAAAAATTAAAACAAGTAAGCTTCAGTTATGAAAACAATTCATTTGTGAATTGTGAAGCAAATTAACCTAACTGTACGTTATGGTGTGAGCCTTGTTCCCCTAAACTGCAAGATAAATAAAAACAAGATGTGATGTACTATATTTATATTTAAAAAGATGAGGTTGCTATCCCAAATTAACCTCCAATGGTGGTGGGGGTGGGTATGAAGGCATATTTTTGAGCCCTTTGTCTAACTCTCTGCCTTAAAAGACCTTAACCCACTATGCCACTAAAAACCTCAAAGACAGCAGTAAAAGGACCCCTTTTCTGAAAGTTTGCTGAACTGACCCAGGCCTCTGAGGTTTACCTCAAAGAGTTAAGAACACAACAGGAGGTGAGCAGGTTCCCAGCTCTCCAAATGGTCACACACCTCTGACTCTACATCTCCGCCTATAAAACAAGAACGTTCATCGCCTCCCTCCCTGAGGACTCTTAGCAGGCTTCATCAGCGGCCAACGACAATAAAAATGTTTATTATTTATAATATCCAATAGCATGCCATGTCTGTGAGGACAGAGCCCAAGAGCATGGGGCTTATGTTTTTAAACTGCGATACAACTGTGGGTAGAAAAACTCCAATCCTGACCTCCTTCTGAAAATACCAGAATAAGACATGGACAGAACAACCCAGAGGCCATGAGCCTGTCCACGTTCACTAAGATTTCCCCCTCCCTCACTGGCTGCTCGTTCTCCCTGCCTGTCCCCTAAACGCTGGAGCCCCTCCAGGCTCTGTCCTAGGCCCTCTTCTCATCTCCTCCGTATTCTCTCCTTAGGAGACCTCATCCCCTCCCACAGTTTCAATGACATCTTAACAAATCCCAAATGCTGGTCAACACTCAGCCCAGACCCTCCTCCCGCTATAGACCTGTAAATCCACCAGCTTACTTTGACAGAACCACCTGGACATGTTAAAAACATCTGCTTAAAACTGAACTCGGCATGCTCCTTCCCCGCCCCCATCCCAAGCCCCCCACTTTGCTGCAGTTTCCCATTACACCAGTAAATCCCCATCATCCTCCTGGATATATGCACACACATATATATGTATTTATTTATGTTTTTAAAAAGAAACAAAGGAAAAATAAATCAAAATAATAAGAGTGGTTACCTATGCGGGGAGGAGAAAATAGGATGGAAGATAATAAGATTAAAGGAAACTTCAGTGAATGAACCTTCATTATATAGTTTTGACTTTGGGAAATACTGTATATAAAGGTTTTATATAATTTAACAGAAATTAAATCAAAAAGGAAAAGAAAATTAGAACACATTGAAGCAAATTAACCTAACTGTACGTTATGGTGGGAAACCTATATGGAGAAAACAATTACTAAACACAGTACTCTGACCGTATATCCCTACAGGGACATATTCTAAAGCCAAAAAAGAACCACCAAGAAATCTTAAATTTCATTATGAGTCTTACTATTAGTAGTAAAAATCAATACAGTTATCTTAAAACTATAATAAGTATATCGTAGGTGTGCAGAATAGAATTAACATAAACAAACTGCTATCTTAGAAAAGCCTGCTTGCAAGGTTGACCCGTGGCTGGCATCTGGGAACCTGGATTTCGGGTGGTTCCCACAATTCCCAGAAATGATAAGAATGGCTCACTGTGCCTAAACTGTTTGTGCAAACAAATGTGGCTTATGCTGAACACCTGCATTCCTTTTGGAAGTCTGGAATTTTGGTATGTGCTAGGCAGAGGGTGCTTATGTGACCAGACCCCAATAAAAACACCGGGCACTGAGTCTCTAATGAGCTTCCCTGCTACACAACACTTCACACGTATGGTCAAAACTCCTTGCTGGGGGAAGTAAGCACATCCTGTGTGACTCCAGTGGGAGAGCACTCTTGGAAGCTTGCACCTAATTTCCTCCAGTCTTTGCCCCATGCACCTTTTCTCTTTGCCAAGGCTGCTTTGTGTCCTTTCACTGTGATAAATAATAGCTGTGAGTTCTCCTAGTGAATTTCTGGGGCCCTCTGACACAGTAGGACACAGCAAATAAGTCATTTCATTATTGTCACTGGGAAGTAAGATTTCCAGCATAGGATAAAGAGATACAAGATACTAGTATAAAACCAAATAAATAAAAACACCATACCCTTAAATTTGAATTGGAAATACCAATATGAACTTACAACTTTTTCTTTTCTTAAAAAAATGTTTATTTTCTATCTCTGTTCATTGAAAGGCCCAGAAGCAATCATAGCTCACTAGCACCAATCATTTCTAGTGTTCCAATTGAGGTCTCTAAATACTGTTTTCCAGGTGAAAAGAACCAGAGTTCGTTAGAGAAATGACTGATTCCAAGATTGGGGCAGGAAATGTACAAGATAAGCCTGGGACATCTTACTGAGCAAGGAAGCTATCAAAGACTAATGAAGTATGACAAAGAACAAAGATACCAACTTGAAGGGGGTCTCTGCTCAGCCAATTTGAGCATTAAAAACCAAACTAATTAAAACATATTAAATATATAAAAATATATGTTCAAAATGATATGAAAACCAAAGATTCACTGGTCAACACTGGAGGCTGCTAGGGCCTGAACTCCCTACTCTTAAAATTAATAAATAAAGGGAAAGAACCAAGTATTTATCCTGCTTTTCAATATGAAGAGCATTTCAGCGTAACCGTACAGGTGAGGAAAAGGTCTTTATTAGAGAAGCCCAGCTAATAAACGCAGAGGGAAATAATACATCTAAGCAATGCCATCAATGGATGCTACAACCATTCAGATGAAAGACTATGGGGGATTTTTATAACAGAGGGAGTAGCAGACACCACTGGAACCCATCGATCAATCCTAGAATCTCTAAATGTACGGCAGGCAGACACCATGTGCCCGTTGAGGACACGCAGTAGAAAGTACAGCACCAGCTATGAGGTGACCTGAACCCGATCTGAAAATGGCATCAGGCCTCTAGATGGAACTTGCAGGTGACAGGAAATATGGGGAACAGAGAAACACATTAAATGACACTATAGAGACGCAATCAGCCAAATCCTGGGATGTGTATATCATGGATGACAAATGACCTGCTTTCTCCAGCAAATCAATGTCATGAGAAAAGGGGAGGGGTGTCAAGAAAGTGGGTGGAAGGAGAGTGTATAGTTATAGAATAAAGACACTTACAGAACAAGAGTCAAAACAACAAAAAAGCCAATCTGATCATGTCATGTTCTTAAAACCCTCTGGGTCCTGCCCACACCTCTGGTTGCACCTCTCACCATGTCCCCTTTGTGCTCCGGCCACATTCAACTGCATTCAGCTCCTTGAACTAGCCCGTTCCTGTGTCCTCAGGTCCCCTGCATATGCGTGCCCTCTCCCCGGAATGTTGTCCTTACCCCTTGCCTACTTCACCTGGCAGAAGCCTGCTCATTCCTTCAGTCTCAGCTCACACCTGTCTCCTTGGCAAGGGGGACAGTCCAGCCCCTGCCCCAGTGTAAAATCAGGTCCTCCCCCTTGTTACACACCCTCACTGTATCCTATACTCATGGGAGCACATGCGGGTATCCTTTAATATCTGCCTTCCCTCCCAAGGACTTGAAGCTCTTTGAGGGCAGATACTACATCCTTCAGCAGAGTCTGACATGTAGTAAGCACTAAATAAAACTCTGCTTAACAGATACATGAACAAATAAAGTATTAGCTATGTGGTTCAATCTCCCAGGTGGGCATTTGGGGGCACACACTAAATCAAGAAGGCCCAGCATAGCCCCTGCTGGTCTTGGCTGTGGTGGCATCTATTGTTAGTACACATAACCCACCCTGGCACTCAGAGGAGCTGAGGCTCCTAGGGAAGGACTCACCGCCTCATGGGACTTGGGGATGGGTACGATGATGGCCAGCACACAGATGAGCTGGAAGATGGCCCCCAGGAAGAGTCCGTACCGTAGCAGGTTCTCCAGGAAAGTGGGCTCAGGCACCTCGGGAGGTGAGAAGTCCAGCTCAGAAGCCATGGCCCAAGCCGCCTGCTGCCTGAGGTCTCTTCTGATTCACCACTCTCCAGAGCCAACTTGCAAATGCAAAGGGTTAAGTGTCACATTTCTACAACTCACTTTTTACTTGCACAAATGTACACACACACACACACAAAGAATAGATAAAGCAATTGTGGTGAAATGTTAACAATTCTTGAATATAATAGAGGATATATGCAGAATCATTGAACCATTCTTTCCATTTTTTTGTATGTTTGATGTTTTCCAAATATAAAGTTAAGGAAAATAAATAAGCAAATGCAAAGGGAAACACTTCAACAAAAATCTCAAATCAACATACATTTACTGAAGGTCTGCTATGCTTCAGGCTTTGCTTATTCATTTATTTTTCATCCAGTCACTCACTCAACAAATATTTATGGAACACCAAGCATGGAAGAGTGAGCAGAACAGACAAACCCCCACTCTCCTGGGGCCCATGTGCTCAGGAGAGACGCAGACAATGAACATATCGCATGTGATATGCCAGGCAGTGATAACTGTTTTGGAACAACTTAAGAAGGGCATCATTTTATTGTGTACAGGGTGACAGGAAGGGCCTCTCTGAAGTACAGAGATGGAAATGAAATCATAGAGACATGAAGTGAGAGAGTGAGCCATGCGTATATCTGAGGGAAGCATGTTCCAGGCAGAGAGAAAAGCAAGTGCAGAGGCCCCAGGTGGGGAAATGAGGCCAATACAGCCAGAGAGGAGAGAGGAGAGAGGAGAGCAGGAGGGAGAGCAGAAGCAGGCACAATCAGAGGAGTAGGGGAGACCTTGTAGGACCCTGACACTTGCAATTTGAAAGAGTAAAATGTAAACCCACCGAAGGATTTTGAGCAGAGAAGTGACCCGATCTGACTTATGTTTTTAAATGGGGGAGAGATAATGAGGGGAGGGGGCAAAGTGGCCACAGGGAGACCAGTGACGAGGCTACTGACAATAAGCCAGACAACAAATGCTGGTGGCGTGAATGACGGGGGCAGTGGCGGCCAGGGGTGGAAGGTCCGGCCTCAGCCCACCTCTCCTCTCAGCAGGGCCCCCTCCTAATACCCTAGTCGAGCTGAAAGAATTGCCTGTGGTTCTCTGAGAGCACTGGGCTCTTTCAAAGTCCTGGGCCTCTGTCCAAGCTGCACACTCTGCCAAGAACGTCCTTCACCACTCTGACTGCTTCGTGAAGCCCCCACGCTACCTCCAAGGCTGAGCTCAAGTGTCACCTCCCCAGCATGCCTTTCTTGTCACCTTCCCCCTCTACCATGGCACCACCAGTGGCTTTCTTGTGCCCACCCCAATGATAAAGGGGCAAATATTCTTTGGAACCAGGCCCACTTACATCCAAAGCCCTTTGTTTTTTTCAGAGATTTGTGCCACAATGCAATTTTCTGCTAAATCTGAGCTATCCAATAAGGTGGCCATGCACAGGTGAATATTGAGACTTGAAATGCAACAAGTCTGAATTGAGATGCTAAGTTAAATACACACCCAATTCAAAGACTTAATATGAACATCAGACTGTAATATATCTCATTAATAATATTTTTATACTGATTACATGTTGAAATGATATCTTGGATTAAATAAATTATATTATTAAAATTACTTTCACCAAATTTTTAAAAAGAACAAAGTTGGAGGACTCACTTTATGAGTTCAAAACTTACTGCAAAGATACAATAATCAAAACAATATGGTACTGGTATAAGAATAGACATATAGCCCAATGGAATAGAATAGAGAGTCCAGAAATAAACACTCATATATACGGTCAATTGACTTTCAAACAAGGGTGCCAAGACCGTTCATGGGAAAAGGACAGTCTTTTCAACAAATGGTGCTGAGAAAACTGGATTATTCACATGCAAAAGAATGAAGTTGGACCCTTAGAAAAAAACATAGGGGGAAACATTCACGACATTGGAGTTGGCAATGATTTCTTGCATATGACATCAAAGCACAGGCAACAAAAGAAAATATAAATACACTTTGCATCAAAATTTAAAACTTTTGTGTATAACAGGACATCATCAAGAGAATAAAAAGACAACCCAGAAAATGGGAGAAGAAATCATGTATCTGATAAGGGTTTAGTACCCAGAATATATAAAGAACTACAACAGACTGGGTGCAGTGGCTTACACCTGTAATCCCAGCACTTTGGGAGGCCAAGGCAGGAGGACAGCTTGAGGCCAGGAGTTCAAGACCAGCCTGGGCAATGGCGAGACCCCATCTCTATAAAAAATAAAAAATTAAAAAATGAGCTGAGTGTGGTGGTGTGTGCCCGTAGCCCTAGCTACTCAAGAGGCTGAGGTGGGACATTTGCTTGAGCCCAGGAGTTCCAGGCTGCAGTGAGCCGTGATCATGTCACTACACTCCGGCCTGGGCAATAGAGCAAGACCCTGTCTCTTAAAAAAAATAAAAATTAAAAATAACTACAACACAACAACAACAAAAACCAGAACAACCCAATTAAAAATGGACAATTATCTTGAATATACTTGAATACATGCATTCAAGTATACGTGTATCTCCAAAAAAGACATACAAATGACCAACAAGCACAGGAAAAGATGCTCAACATCATGAGTTGTTAGGGAAATGCAAATCAAAACCACAATGAGAGACCACTTCACACCCACTAGGATGGTCATTATTAAAGAAAAAAACGGAAAATAAGTGTTAGTAAGGATGTGGAGAAATTAGAACCCTCATGCATGGTTGGAGGAAAGGAAAATGGTGCAGCCCCTGTAGAAAATATTTTGGCAGTTCCTCAAAAAGTTAAACATAGAATTATTATATGACCTAGAAAATCCACTCCTAGGTATATACCCAAAAGAACTGTAAGCAAGGACTCAAATACCAACGTTCATAGCAGCATTATTCACAACAGCCAAAAGATGGAAACAACTAAGAGTCCATCAACGGATGAATGGACAAATAAAATGTAGTGTACGCATACGATGGCATATCAGCGTTAAAAAGGAAAGAAATCCTTTTTTTTTTTTATTTAGCAATAATCGTGCCTCGGATAAACCTCATTGGCTACAATACCGCCACTGCGCAAAGCTAGGAACGAAATTCTGATACATGCTACAACATGGATGAACCTTGAAAACATTATGAACTGTGAATAAATATACGTGAAATAAGCCAGACACAAAAGGAGTATTATTCCATTGATATGAGGTACCTAGAAGAGGCAAACTCATGGAGACAGAAAGGAGAAAAGAGGTTACCAGGGGCAAGGGGCAGGGGAACTGGGGAGTTCTTGTTTAATGGGTATAGAGTTTCAGTTTGGGAAAATGCAAAAGTTCTGGAAATAGCAGTGATGGTTATATAACATTACAAAGGCCACTGAATTTTATACTTAAAAATGGTTAAAAACGCAAATTGTTATGTATATTTTACAATTTTTAAAAACTCACCTGTTTCTTTTTACTTTTTAAATGTGGCTACTGGAAAATGTAAAATTACACATGTGGCCTGTATTATACTTCTGTGAGATGGCCCTGGGCTAAAGGGATTGTCCTAAAGAACTTCCTCCACCTTGGCGCTGAGGCTTCACTGCTTTGTACCATGTTTCCAACATGAAGTGACTGATGATCATAAAAATAACCTTCTAAGTAAACAGAGCGGGAATTATACAAACGAGCATTGCTTCCCTTTCATCCTGGTCACGTCAGAAGGCCATGTGCCTAGGCCAGTAGGGAGTCACTTCTCACGCCAGTTCTGTCTACTTGGGGAATGGCCTTCAAAGCCGGAGGCCCTCCCTGCCCCCCCAATCCTCAGAACTGGCAGATCTTCATCCTGCCAGGAAGGATTTGACTTCTGGAAAGAACCCAACATCACCTGATTCCGAGTGTGGTGAATCAGGTGGGGCACTGAGCTCAGGAATACCATTTTTAGTCAAATACAAGGTATGACGCTCAGACTCCAGGCAGATTATTTGGGGTGGCTCATAAACTGGCCCTGAAGTAAATGCCAAGGTGGCCGCAAGAACAGCTTCACTGGAAGAAACATACGGCCTCTACCAGGCACCACCATGGGAAAACCAAGATTTAAAAAACCATTCTCATTTCACAGTTACACCTCATAAAGCATACATTTAAAAAAATGCCCTTGGCCCCAAGCTTCATGCTTAAGGTTGTAACAAGCCTACAGGGCTTATAAATACTCAGATTTATTAGTTACTAATAGCAACATTGTTATAAATATTTGTAGTGATACAACAGAATGATGGGGCAAGGGTCAGGAAGTGGCGGGCACAAACCCTATCAGCAAGCAGCTGGCTACGCTTTGGGCTAATCTCCTGACCCCTTGGAGACTTGATGTTCTCACGAGCCAAGCAACAACAATGATATCTATTCAAACTTATAATACACTTCGGCTTTTTTTTTTTAATGGCCATTAGGCAATATATACCAAGAGCCATAAGAGTGATTACATCCTTTGACTGAATAACTTACTTCCTAGAATTTATAGTAAGGAAACGATTCAAAAGAAGAAAAAGCCTCCAGGTACAAAAAAGTTCGTGGCAGCGCTATTCATAATAACGAAAAACAGGAAGCAACTAAAGCGTCCAACAATAAGGAAGCAATTAACTCAATTATGATACATCACAGTATAATCCCCCTTCACTAAAATGGCAAATATAAACATTGTGTATCAGGTCAGTGTAAAGTCATTCCAAAATAATATTAATTTAAAAAGTAAGCAATTGTGTAAACACTGATTGCAACCATTTGTAAGCTGATTTCACTGGCTGAAGATCACAAGAGGCCATAGGAAAATGTAAATAGTTGCTATTAAGGTGAAGGAGTCCTGAGCCATAATTTTTTGGAATGTTATTGAAAAAATAAATACAATTTAAAAGAAATCTATGCCCTATCTACTTTCTTCACAAGACTTTTGTTAGGGTATAATGAAGCACTGTCCAACAAAGCTTTCTGCAATGATGGAAATTCTGTATTTGTGCTCTCCAAATGGTAGCCACCAGCCACATGTGGCTATTGATTACTTAAATGTGGTTACAGAGGAATTGAATTTTTAACTTAAATTTTATTTAACTTTAATTAATGATAAATAGTCACATGTGGCCAAAGGCTCCCTATTGAACAGCACAGGTGTAATAGAAGGATGGTTGTGTAAAGGTTCTGGAAAACATAAAATGCTCTACACATACTGAGTATGCTTTAAAGTGCTAATCTACTTTTCGTGCACCTCTGTGCTTCACTTCCCAGCCAACCTGCCAGTACTTCTGGGTTTTCCTTTACTGATTACAGAGTGTTGCTCATCCTTCAGATCTCAACTAGGAGGCACTTAACCCTTAGACTCCCTGTGAAAGGCTTTGTCACCCCTGCCATCACTGCAGCAACAGCAGGAAGCAGATCGTAGACCAGGTGTCGTGCATCACACTTTACAGTCAGCACCTCGTTCACTTCATAACCACTCTGGGAGGTATTACTAATGAGGATGAGGAAACTGAGGCCTGGAGAGGTTACATGACCTACCCAGGGATAACTTGGCTGGTTAAGTGGCAGACTCAGGACTCAAACGGGCTGGCTCCTTCAGAGCCCGAGCTCTTACCCAAACTGCAGGCTGTGACCCATTAGTGAGCCATGAAAACCATTTAGAGCACTGCAACCAGCACTTTTTATTAGCCAGCACTTTATTTAATTAAGTAAATGACAACAGAAAGTATCACAGTTTATCACTTTAGTAACGGCCAGTATTATGTCCTGAAATTTTTTATATACATCTACATCCAAGTATGTATGTCCCAGATCAAATTTTAAAATGTATTTCTTATTGTTTGAGAAATATTACACTGTAATCTCTTGGGCAGCAGAGACTCCTGGTCCATCTTGAGTTTATCCCAGGGCCTGACTCATAAATTTTTGGTAAATGACGAAGCCTAAGCCTCTGTTCCCACCTTTAAAGCAAGAGCAGATGCCTCAACGAACTGCGTCATTTAACAATGAGGAGGAGGAGCTGAGAGGCCACAGGGCTTCCTTAGGCTCTCCCACTGAGTCAGGGCAGAGCTGACTATCCTGGTCTCTGGCCCTATGATGATCCAGACTTGCTTTAAGGGCAGAGGTTTTTTTTATACACTGGGGGACTCTCACACCCCTATTAGAATTTAATAAAAAGTGCAAACTCATCTATTACCAAACATGGCAAATACTTTCATGAAGTATTGGACACTTTGAGGCTCATACGTGAATACCAGGCACTGGTGGTCTGAGACATTCACTCACTGGACAAATATTTATGGAGTATCTACTATGTCCCAGGCACTATTACAGTCCCTGCCGTGGAGTTTCCATCTAACTGGTAGCACTAAAAACACACACATACACATATAACATAATGTCGGGGTATTATAAGAAAATATAAAGGAGGAAGAGGGTGCTATTTTACATGAGGTAGTCAGGGAAGGGCCTCTCTGAAAAGGTGACATTTCAGCAGATGCAAAAAGAAAGCAAAGGAACAAGTCATTTAAATATCTGCTACAGTATCCCAGGATGAAGGAACAGCAAGGGGAAGGGTCCTGAGGCAGGAATGAGCTTCACAATCAAGAACAGTACAGAGCTATAGGACATTATAAGGACTTTGGCTTTTACTCTGAGTGAAAGAGGAGCTACTGGAAGGTTCTTCATGATCTGACATTTCAAAATGGTCCCTCTGACTGCTTTGTGGACAATAGACTATAGGGGGACAAGAGTGGAAGCAGGGAGACCAGTTAAGAACCTACTTAAAAGACATGCTTGCACCACAGTGGTAGCAGTGGAAGTGGTAAATTCTCAGGTTATAGATATATTTTGAAGAGAGAGCCAACAGGATTGCTAAAGTGAAATCTAAAAGAAGTTAAAAATAATCCCTGCAGGAGGGGAAACTATTCTGTATGACACTGTAATGGTGAATACAAGACATGAAGCATTTGTCAAAACCCATAAGACTTTACAGCACAGAGAGTAAATTTTAATGTATGCAAATATTTTAAAAAACACATAGGAGATCGGGGTATCCCAGGATGGAATGCAGAATGTGACATTCCGAATCTAAATGTATTAAACAACTTCATTGAAGGGATGGGGGAAATAAGGTGCTGACCTAAGTAGCTGAAAATGAGTGGAGTCTGTACGACTAAAGGCAAAAGGAACTGTACCTATGCATTGTACTCGAGTTGATAAAGTTGTTTCCCGCAGGGGTTACAGGTGAACAATTCTAAAAGCACTATACATGTATACTAGAATTGAACAATGAATTAAATGTATGGTGGATGGTGGAAGTCAGGTTTGTCACAAGTGGAGTGGCAGGTTACAGACAAACAAGAGAAGGATGTTAGAATAATCCATGTGGTAACGAGTGAGAGTTGGAGACATCAGTTATGTCTACCTTAATATAGATACAGGTGGTTACATATAGAAGTATTTACAGATATATATATCTCTTGCTCTGCCCACTGAGGGGACCTAGAAGAAAGCACACTCAATGGCAATAAGCATACCTCATACCCAGATCTTGGATTCTAGATCATTCTCCAATAAAAGGAAACAGGGCTCCTTGGGAAATGGCTAATTCTAGGACTGGGGCAGAAATATACAAGATGAGCCTGGAGTAGAAAGAAAGTGCTCAACAAAACAAAACAAACAAAAAAACAAGTGGGGGGGGAATGTCAAAGGGATACAGGAGCCAACTGAAAGAGATCCCAATGGCCAAAGCTGGAACATTTTTAGCCATGAAATTAAGTAGTACTGGATTATAACCCAAAATATAAAATAAATATCCATAAGTTCATACTGATATAAATAAATGAGTAAGTAAATAAAGAAATTAAGGAGGATAGACAAATTTCCATGGAGAAGAATTCCAAATAATTTAAATAGATACTCTGCATTTAAGTGTGAGGTTTAATTCCACACTCCTCAAGCGTGGGCTGTACATAATGACTTTCTTCCAAAAGTACAGTATGAAAGGGGCAGGGGAGGAAAAGTAACTTTACAGTGGAAAATCTTAACTACTACCTCAAGCCAGGTGATCCAAGTTAACATCAACAGTGATATACTGATAGAATGTACCCTTGTACATTGTGATGAGCCCTTTACCTCTGTGGTCTTCCTCTCCAAAACCCATAACCCCAGACAAATGCCAAGTGAGGGTCATTCTGCAAAATATCTGACCAATAATCCTCAAAACTGTAAAGATCATCTATAACAAGGAAAGTCTGGTTGGGCACTAAGGATCATGCCTCTAATCCCTGCACTTTGGGAGGCAAGGCGGGAGGCTCTTTTGAGGCCAGGACTTCAAAACCAGCCTGGGCAACATGGCAAGACCCCCACATCTACCAAAAAAAAAGTTAGCCAGGTGTGGTGGCATGTGCCTGTAGTCCTAGCTAATCAGGAGGCTGAGGCAGGAGGATCGCTTGAGCCCAGTAGTTCAAGGCTGCAGCAAGCTATGACCGTACCACTGCACTCCAACCTGGGCAACAGAGTGAGACCCTGTCTCTAAAAAAAATAAATAAGCAAAAGAAAAGAAAACAAGGAAAGTCTGAGAAATATCACAGAGAAGAGGAGCCAAAGTAGACATGACTACTAAATGTAACATGGTATCCTGAACAAGATATTGGAACAGAAAAAGGACATTAGGGGAAAACTGAGGAAATATGAATAAAGTATGGACTTTGGTTAATAATAATGTATCGATACCAGTTCATTAATTGTGGCAAATGTACCATACTAATGTAAGATGTTAATAATAGGGAAAAGTGGGTGAGGTATATGGGACTCACTGAAGTATCTTTGCAATAACTCTGTAAATCTAAAATTGTTCTGAAATAAAAAGAGGAAAAAAATGAATGGGTCATTTCAAAATACATAAATAAATAACCACTGAGACACGTATAGTTCTTAAGACTTAGCAAATACTAACTATACCTTCCCTAAGACTAAAAAACCCAGATTCCAAAATTGCCAGAGGCTTCACCATCTTCCAGTGTTGTGTAGTGTGTTGGTAGGGGATTCTTGACTTCTAATGAAGAGATTTTAAATTCTGTTCTGAGAATTCAACTGAAACAGACTGGGGAACAGAAAACCATTGTCAGGAGTTACTGCCTTACAGCAATGGGCTGTATACCCAGACCTGTCCCAATATAACAAATTCCCAATTGCTCAAAACTGGGTTAGAATTTTGTCCTATGGAAAGCTAAGCCATTTCTCAGGGTAGACTCACAACTGGTAGCGGGTAGGCTGAAACCGATATGCAGATGTCCTGAAAAATATAATTATTAATCCAAATTTATTGCCGTCATTTTAAAAGTGTGAAATTTCTCACATTCATTTCGCGCTTCTCTTAAAAAGAATTCATTCAACACACACGCACTGTGCACCTACTCCGCTCTTCACATTCACCATCTCCTTTCACCTTCAGCCAGTGTGCCCATTTTACAGAGGAAAAAACTGAGAACCAGACAGAAAAAGTGACTTGCCCACGGTAACACAGTAATACGGAACACACTCAGGGTTCGAACCCCGGCCAGACTGAGTCCGAAACTCAGGCTCCTCCTAATGCTCCACCCTTGGGAGCAAAGGCCCTGATGCGGCCTGTAGGAGCCGTAGGCTCTGGCCCAGGCTCTGCACTAAAGCGCCGGGCGGCACGTGGCCAGGCCCTCCGCCTCCCACCCTGGGACTCATCCCCTCTGCAAGTAACTTTCTAACCAGCACTATGGGAAGTTATCCACGCCGCGCGCGGAGCGACGCCGGGTCCGCCGAGTGCCGCCGCGGGGCACAGACGGGCCAAGCCGCCGGGCCGGAGCCCGCCCCTTCCCTCGGATGCCGCCGTACCGCGGACTCCGCCCCCACGCGAAGCACCTACCCAGCCGCCGGCGCCGCACAACTCACCTCCCGCGCCGCCGCGCCGCTCCCCCGGAAGTGCATCCCCGCAACCCCAGGTCCCGGAAGTGACGCGCCCTGAGTAACGGGCGGGCTCAGCCCCGCCCGCGTTGCTAGGGCTGTGGCGCGGGTGTTATGTTTTGTCCCACTTTTGTCCCTACTCGGTGGGTTTGAGCTGGACGGAGAGGTCTGAGGAAGAGAAATCCAGACCGTTGATTCTCCAAGCTTCTTTATCACTCAGCCCAATGCAACAAACGTTTATAGAAGCCTTAGTTCTATGCCAGGCCCTGAGCTAGGCGCCTACTCAGCAGACTGGAGACAAACACACCTTATAATTCAGACTGAAGCAAATCATTATAATTCATTCAGAAAACATTCGCCAAGCACCTACTCTGCGCCTTTTGCTGGTCACTGTGGGTACGGTGCTGAACCAGATGCAGGCTCCGCCCTCGTGGAGCTTACAGTCTGTTGGAGGCAGACAGACTAAAATAATTAAATGAACATGTAACCATACAATGTGATTGGTGTTTGGAAGGCAAAGAACAGGGTTCCATGGGGTGGGATGGAATGGATGGGGCAAGTAACAGGGGGAAAGGAGATCTAGTTTAGCTCGTGGTACCAGCCTATGTGGACTCAGATGATTCTTGGCTCCTGAGAGCCGGTCCCTTGTGCAGTCCCCTCCCACGGTGAATAGGGCTGATCTGTGTAATCCATAGGATGTTGTGGAAGTCATGGAGCATGAGTTCCAAGATAAAGTCATAAACAACATTGCAACTTCCTCTTTGCTCGCTCTTGATCACTCACGGGGAATCCGTGTTGTGAGGACACTCAAGCGGTCCTATGGAGAGGTCCACATGGGTGGTAACAGCCTCCTGCCAACAACCAACTCCAATTTGCCGGCCATGTGTGTGAGCCACCTTGAAAGTGGATCCTCCAGTCCTAGTCAAGCCTTCAGATGACTGTGGCCCTGGCCAAAATCTTTGATATAACCTAGTGAGAGACCTTGAGCCAGAAACATCCAGCAAAGTCACTTGAATTCCTGACCCACAGAAATTGTGAAATAATAAATATTGTTTTAAGCTCCTAAGTGTCAAGGTAATTGGTTATACAGCATAGATAACTAATATAATGCATAGAGGATCAAGAAGCAGAAGTTGAATGCCTGAGATTTAAAAAAAAAAAATGAGATTTATCTTACCCTCAAGGCGTTTACTCTTTCTTGGAAGACAAGAAATTTCTTGGAAGAAATAATTTTCTCAACATTCACTAATCCCATAACATATGAGATGGTATGGGGGATCCAAAATACATAATTCACTCCTTCATTCATTCATTCAACAAATATTTATGGAGTTCCTACTCTGGAACATGCACTATGAAACTGGGAAAACGATGGTGGGTAGGTAGGTCCCTACCCTCACTGTGCTTACAGACTAGGGGTTAATGTCTGTCATACCTAATCAATCACACAGATAAATGTATACTTATAAACCATGAGATGTGTTGGAGAGAAAGAAGGGGGAACCACAAGAGAATAAATAACTTGGGAGATACAATCAAGGAAGGGTGATCAGGAAAGGCCTCTCTGGGGAGGTAACATTTAAGGTAAGAAATGAAGAATGAGTAGGAATTTGTCCAGCAAAGAGAAGGAGGAAAGAGTACAGTAGGGGTTGGAAAGGCTGTGTTGTGGGAAAGGGCTTGGAGCATAAGAATAGCTGAGGGGGTGGAGCTAAGGCCTGAAGGGTACAGATATTTAGGACAGGACTTGGTACTTGCCCTGGAGGGGCTCATGTGGGATGTGGATGAGGAGGGTGTTTTATGGATTGAACTGTGTCCCCCAAAAAAGGTATGTTTGAGTCCTAACCTCCAGTACCTCAGAATATGATCTTATTTGGAGATAAGATCTTTACAAGGTAATCAAGTTAAAATGAGGTTTGGGTGGGTGCTAATCCAGTATGACTGGTGTCCTTATAAAAAGGAGAAAATTAGGACACAGATCCACACATAGGGAGAATGTCATGTGAAGATGAAGGCAGATATCAGGGTGATGTTTCTACAGCCAAGGAACACCAAAGATTGCCAGCAAACCACCAGAGGCTAGGAGAGAGGCGTGGAACAATTTCTCATAGCCTTCAGAAGGTACCAACAGACATCTTGATTTCAGATTCTCGGCCTCCAGAGCTGAGAGAAAATAAATATCCGTTGTTTAAGCCACCCAGTTTGTGGTACTTTGTGACAGCAGCCCTAGCATACTAATACCTGTGTGTAGGTGCTTTGAAACTTGTTATTCTCTATATCCAAATGTAAAAGATCCCCAGTGTGACTGCTGCAGGCACAACTATTTTCTCACTCTCTGGAAGCTCATGGAGACCTCCAGCTGAGTTTTGCTCATCTCTGTGCCCTGCGTGGCTCCATTAGTGCCACAGCATAGTGGAAAGCTTTGTGGCATGCTCGTTCCTATCCATAATATCTATGTAAGGCACAGTGTTTGCGCTATGGAGGAGAAAAAGTTGAAAAAGGCATGGTCTGTGCTCTGAAAAAAAAATTTCTAAACTAGATTAACACTTGACTGGGTGAGCCAGTTTTGTAAGTATTCATTATAGCTGCCATTTATTGTGTATTCACTAGGTGTCAAGCACCTTACATATATCAATATTTTCCCCTCAGCATCCCTATAAAGTAAGTATTACTATCTTCATTTATAGGTGAAGAAGCCCAGGGCTGGAAAAGTTAAGCAACTTCCCTAGGAGACCATGTGCTTAACCATTGCACACCCAGCCAACCTGTGCAAACCAGATGAGTGCTACAGCCAGGAGAGCTCTAGGAAAACAGGAAGGATCCATAGGGACTGAGGTATCTGGGAAGCTTTCATGAGGGAAGCGGCTCAATGTGGGTCCCAAATGATGGGTTGGATTGGATATGGGAAAAGGAAAGTAGAGGTATAGATTTGCTTTTCCTAGTCTTTGCCTTTGTTGGTCTCTCTGCCTTGAATGCTCCCTGCTCCTGGCTCTTCACCAGACAGGCTCATTCTCATCTCTCAGCCCAAGTGTCACCTTCACAAGGCTTCCCTGATCATCCTTTATAACCGATTGCTTTTCTTTTTTTATATAAATTTTTTGTAGAGACAGAGTCTTGCTATGTTGCCCAGGCTGGTCTCAAACTCCTGGCCTCAAGCAATCCTCCCACCTTGGCCTCCCAAAGTTCTGGGGTTACAGGCATGAGCTGCTGCTCTGGATGAAACTTGACTGCTTTTCTTAAAGATGGCTGCAGCAGTATTTCCCACGCCACATGCTCTTTCTGCCCAGTGACTGCTCTGAGCAATAGATGACTGTGCAGGAGACACTGTGTCAGTTTCGAGCGAGGCGCTTACCTGGCCTGGGAGTTAGCCACCATGCCAGAAGTACGACTACCCTGAGACCGCCGAGCTGTGAGAAGCCCAGACCATGTGGGGAGAGAGTCCAGGGAGCATTGGGCATCAGACTGGAGAGTGAAGAAGCCGTCTTGGAGAGGTAGAGAGATGGTTAGATATGTGATAAAGTAAATGTGGTAGAATGTTAAGCGTAGAATCTAGGTGGTGGGTATTGTGTTTGCTATATAATTCTTTTGACTTTTTTGTAGATTTGAAATTTTTCATTATAAACTTTTGGATAACAAAGAAACCATTTTGGAAGTGGATTCTCCAGCCTCTGACATCTCAGCAGACACCACATGGAACAGAAATGGACCCCAGCCCAGCATTACCCAGATTCCTGACCCACAACTCACAATATACTCCATAATGAGTATATTAAGCCTCTAAGTTGTGGGGTGTAGACAACAGAAACTCTCTTTCTAAGCAAACCTTCCTTGCTTTCTCTCACAGCTCCCTGCGTATTTCTTTTATTGCAGTTACCACAATCTGCAATTCTCTTGTCTGTTGACCTACTTATTAGCAGCCTCTCCCCCACTAGAATGTAATCTCCACTTCCTTTGTTCACTCCTGTCTCCCAGCACCTAGCATACTGCCTGGTTCTTGTAGGTACATATGAATGTTTGTTGAGTGACTGAATAGGACCAGGAGATGGTGCACCTCTGAAGAGTAATGTGAGAGAATATTGAGTTCATAGAGTGGGGGCCAAGCTGGTATTTGTTACTTGGGCTGCCCAACCTCTGAGAAGCAGAGGGAACCCCAGGAAGCAGGGAGATATGGCAGATCACTGGGGTGGACACCCCCTCTCTTCAATACCTGGTGGAGCATGGGCACTAGACCTGACCATGACTAGTCAGAAGCTCCCACCCCCAACTCTGAATATGGAGGCAGAGATGCAAGCTGGAAGGGTCAGTCGGAGGTAGTGGTGAGTCCAGAGTTCAGGGTCTTGTTCAGAGCAGGTGGCCCTCCATGCAGGATCTTGGCCATGCCTGACCTTGGGTGGTTCCTGCCTGAGTACCACAGAGTTCCCAGCAATTCCTTCTCACCTTAGGTTCAGCCCCAACATGAAACCAAGAATGCTGAGCATGGTGGATCCTGCCAAATCCAGAATGCAGGACCACAACAAGGGACTGCTCTTCTCCAGGCAGAGGGGACATCTTCAATGTGCCAGAAAGGCCAAGGACATGTTCATCTTGGAGCCAATGGGGTCCAGACAGCAGTGGGGACTCACTACATTCCAGGCTCTTTCTCTGAGCCTCCAGAAGCCTCATGGCAGATAACCAACTTTGATTGTTCAAGGCCTGCTTGCCTCTTGCCTCCTACAAGGTATGGGCTCTGGCTGGATTCCATGCTCATGTGGCTGTAAACCCATGGTGCCCAGGTCCTATTCCTGCACTCTAGGATCTTCCAGCAGTTCTGCTGCAAAGGAGGGAGGTTCACATTTCAATGCTGGACTCGTTAGAGAGGGCATCAAACAGCATTTCCATCAGAAGATGTCAACACTTCAGAGGGTCTGCCCTTCCCAGGAAAATCCAAACACCCTGATCTGTTCTTGAGACCCAATATTTCCCAAAGTTCTGAAATCTGAAAAGCTTCATTCAGCAGACATCTGTTGAGCACCAGCTGTATGTCAGATAAACCCTGGGGACAAAACCTTGGGCTTCGGTGGGGGGAGACAGGCTTAGAAACAAACTAATACAATAGGAGATTTTGAGTTCTACAAGGGGAGTGTGTAGAGCAACAGGGGAACCCAAGAGAAGCATCAGACTCTGCCTTTGGCAATCACAGAAGGCTGCCCAGAGTAGGTGACATTTGATCTCCATGAGAAGGGGACAGCAGAAGCAAAGACTCAGGCCAGGGCTCACATCCCCAGGCCCCCTGAGGAGAGGCTCCAGAACTTCATCCCTCTGAAGTACTTCAGTCGTGAAAGCAGCACAAACTTCCCGTGCATCCAGCATCTGGACAGTATTAATTACCTCCACGTTTATTAAGTGCCCCATTAAACTTGGCTCTGACTGACAGCACAGCTGGCTCCCTGGGTTAAATCCACACTAAATATTCAGTCATACACAGCCCAAGCAGAATCATTTTTGGTGGGGATTAGTCTGCTTGTCCTGGGAAGGCACTTTTCCAGCTGAATAACAACGGTACTTTTAATTGTGTGGTGTTTTCCTCTTGAGGGATTTTAAGCCGGACCGTCTCCCAGAGGGAGAGAGAAACTGGGTGTCATCACCTCCATTTTGTGGTTGGATGAACTCAGTAAAGAGATCTGGCCCTGACCACATAAGCTGGAATCTTACTCCTCCTTCAGGGCTCAGCTCAAATTACCTCCGTGTTGAAGATTTTTCGGTTCCCTCATCAGAATTTCCAGGCAGCAAGCGTATGACACTGAAAGAAGCTCTGCCTTAAGAAAAATGGCTGAGCCCTCACTGCACACAGGGCCCTGTGATGGACACTTGACCGGCATTCGCTCACTTGATCCTCCCAGCAATCTCAAGGGACTGTTTTCATGTTACAGCTGGGGAAACTGAGGCATAGAGAAGTTGAGTGATGGGTTTAGGATTATACAACCAATAAGTGTTAGAGCCAGGAGTCAAAGCCAGGTCTCCAAGTCCATTGTCTTAACCACACAATCCTGGTCCATCCACTTGTTCATTTGTTCAATAGGTATTGGTCAAGCACCTACTGTATACCCAGTGCCTGCTAGGAGTATAGTACTTGCTAGGGATGCAAGTATGAGGAAAACATGGTCCTTGACCTGACAAAGATTACTATCTAGCAAGGAAGCCAGATTTAAAACACTTCTACAAAAGATTATTTAATTACAATACAGGCATCAGGCAATGTTAACAGAATTTAACTGAACTAGTTAAGACACTAGTAGGACAGGAAAAGAAATCAGGTCTCTGATGGCTCTTTCCTTTCTGCAATTCAAGGGTCAGTCAATTCTTCCTTTTTTCTTATATTCTGCAGCTAAGCAATGTCTGAGGATGCCAGCGTTTGCTTTGGGAACTTCCACAGGTCACCTCCCTCTATGAATCACAACTTCTCCAGCTGTAAAATGAGGATGAAAATAGCAAAAGACTAGAAGCAACCCAAATATCCATCAACGGAGGACTGCTTAAATAGATGGTAGTACGTCCGCACTATGGGATAGGAAACTATTAAAAAGCATGAGGCAACTCTGAATGTTAGAGAAGGATCCCCAGGACACATTGAGTGAAGGAAGCAAGGTACAGAATAGTGGGTATGGAATGCTGCCATTTGTGTAAATAAAAAGGGAGAAGGAGGTAAAGGAACAGCCTGACATGTGCACAGGCTGTCTCCATAAGGAGGCACAAGAAACAGGCGATGGGGTCCCCCCAGGAGGGGACCTGGACAACAGAGTTGTGAGGAGACTTACTTTCAGTGTGCACCAATTTGTACCTTTTGAATTTTGCACTCTGTGCATGTGCCTTCTTGAAATATGAATGAATCAATTCAAGAAATTTTTAATACAACATTTTAATGAGAATAAAAAATGCAGTCGAAGAACACTGCTCACATCAGCTACCTCCTGGTATTATTGTCAGTTTCAAAGAGGAGGTCAGATGTGGCAGCCTCTTGGAAAATCTAAGACGATTAGAACACGTGTTGCTCCTAATGAGATGAGAGAGTAATAAGGGGCCAAACACAGATGAGGAGAAAGAAGGAAAAGACGAGAGAAACAAAGAGGCTGTGCGTGGGAGGAATGGCCTGCAGAGAGAAAAGCCACAATTGCTCTGGTGCCATTGAGACCCCAAGGCAGTTGTGCTACCTGCTTCTTTCAGCCAGCTGCCAGGTTGCCATGGTAATGTAATAGCCTGTGATAAGCTTATTTTTGATTCTGAAACGTTTGAAAAAAAAAAAGCCAGTAAGCTGCAGATGGGCAAAAATGAGCAGAGAAGGTGCTACGTGAGAGGAGGTATCTGGGTGACCCCCCCCCCTTGAAAACTGGCAGAGTTGGCCTTAGCATGCGTCTGAACCTCCCGAAGGGCTAGTTAAAACACAGATCGCTGTGCCTTACCCCCAGTTCCTGATTCAAGAGGTCTGGGCTGGGGCATTTCTACCAAGTTCCCAGGAGGCATGGGTGCTGCTGATTGGGGACCACATTTGGAAAACCACTGTGCTATGTGATCTCTAAAGGCCTCTCCAACTCCAGATCCTGCGGGCTGTGGGCCCCCTTGCACTTGCCCTGGGCATGTCCATCCCCTGCATTGGCCTCCTTTGTTAACTAAGTAGCTACAACAGCCTAACAGGAGGGCACAGCACTGGCTGTGACATAGGCCAAAACACCTGGTGGGCCCAGGGCACAGAGGGCAGTTTCGAAGGCAGAGGCCAGTGCCTCATACAAGCAACTGCATAGGAAGACTGGCCAGCATTCCAGCTGCCTTTGCCAGAACTCTCTCCTGGGGCCCATTAACTGGGTATGATGGCCAACAGGTGCCACCAAGCTGGAGGAAAGGCGGCTGCCAGTCAAGAATGTAGCTGAGCAGGGGCCAGAGCTGGCTGGAGAGGATTTGAAAATGACAGAAGCCAAATCTTCAGGCACTGGAATTTACCTCAGTGGGATCCTGATTCCCCATAGAAATAGAGATAGGCAGACAAGTCTGAACACCCAGCCCCATCCAGCACACACAGTGTGCCGGATGAGAAAGCCAATGCGTGGACAAGAATGCAATATTAATGACAGGCCCCTCAGAATTCAGGATTTCTTGTACATTCAACAAATATTTATAGAGTCCCAACGATGTACCAGGCACTATGCTAGGTGCTACGCACATAGGCGATAAGCAAGACATGCCCCCCCGCCCCGAGCCTCCGTTTAAGTAAAAGAAAACAGATGTTATTCAAAGAATCAGACAATTTAGTTGTGCTGTGGTTGTGTAAGTGAATGCTCTTTGTTTTGAGAAATAATGCTTAAATATTTAGGAGCAAGGAGGCAAGTTATTCTTAAGTTGTTCAGAAAAAAATAACAAGTATATATAAAATATATTCCCTATATATGTATGATTGTATATATATAATCATACATATATGTAGACAGAGACAGGAAGAATGGCAAAGCAAATGTGACAAAATGTTAACAATTGTTGAATGTGGGCAGAGTATGTGAGAGTTCTTTGTATTATTCTTGCAACTTCTCTAAAAGCTTGAAGTTATTTCAAAGTTAGAGCTTAAAAAGAACCACAATACATGAAAAACTATACCAGGGATGAGTGCTATTTTCAAAAAGTGCATGACGTTGTAAGGACCTAAAATGGAGTGGTTTGTCTCAGATCGGGAAGCCAAGGAGGGCGTCCTGGAGGCAGCAGGTTTGAGTGGAGGTCTGAGCAGGAGTTGAGGAAAGGAAAAGAGTTGCCTTCCAGGCAGAGGACACAGCTCTGGCAGAGCCCATGCAGTGGGAAAGAGCAGAGCACATTGGAGGAACTGAAAAAAGAAATCAGAGCAGCTGGAGCTGGAGCCACTGCTGCCCCTCCTTCCCTGCATGTCTGCAAGGAGCCGGTCAGAGGGCAGGGTGTCAGGACAGGGCTTCCTTTCTGGCCCAGGATGGGATCTGTTTTGCTTCGCCCCTACCCTTTCTGGTTCAAGTTCTTGTGCGTCTTCCTCTGGCTTCCCTCCAGCCTCAGTTCTCAAAACTCTCCTAAGATGCAGTTCCCCAGGCCAAGGTCCCAGAATCCCAGCAACATATGGCAATTTGACCTGACGGCCTCTCCCAGCCCCCTCCCCTTTAGCTCCATCTCAGCCCCAAATCCCTGGTCACTGTCCATCAACCCCTTTACCTGCTGTTGAAACAAAGCAAACACGTTGGGCTGTCAGTTCAACTTATTTCTACAGTTTGCTTCCTGGGCCTCAGGCAACTGACTCCATCTGCAGATGGTTCTGTGCAGTTTCCATGTGCTCCCTGTCCCCTGCCGATTTCCGGAGCGCTCACATAGAGCTGCCTTTCGGATTTCCTCTGAGGGGTCAGCCAAGTGCAACCCTGGGTGATTCTGAAGCATGAAACTGCATAGTAAACACACGGCGTCTCCATGGCATCCTTCATGTAGGTTATCCAAGCATTTTGCAGATGCAGTGTAATACTGAACCAAATCCTAGTGACACTTTCTAAACCCCAGGAAATGAGCACCATTTTACTAGATATTCATTACATCAGAGAACTCAGAACTTAAAGGAAACTATAAGGTTTTGTGATCTAACACCCTCATTTTACGGATCAGCCCAAAGAAGTGTAATAACTTGCCCAAGGTCACAGAGCAAGTTCGTAGAGGAGCTGGACCTAGAAATCAGGTTTCCTGATGCCCAGCAGAAGGTCAGTGTCCACAATAACCAGTCAATAAACAACGTACAGGACCTCCCAGGAAGCTACCATTCTGAACAGCGGCTGCCTAACAGCCTTTAGCTATGAAGTGAACAGTTTGTATGGCCTTGGTGGGAAGGGAGCCCCGTGAATCTGTCCTGTTGCATTTAACAACACTGTACTCATTTTAATTTTATCCATTTGGTTTCACTTTAGACCTAGTTCCTATTTCACGTTTATGACGAAAGATCCTTGCATGAGCATAAAGGGAAGTCAGAAATAAGAGTATTTCTTTTGTACTCTGCAAACCTTTCCAGACTCTTTTTTCCCTTTATAACATATCCTTTCCAGACCCAGACAAGCTTCTCAAATCTCCTGTGTTCCCAATCCCCTGTTCTCCTTGGCTGTAATTATCTTGGGGAAATTTAAATTCCTTATCATGGCTTTGTGACAATACTGGCTCAAGATAAACAAGCCCCGTTTCCATTCTGAGGTCTTGTCAAATTGTCCTCGATAGGTTCCCTTAATAGGAATTATTGTTAGATTTTTATTAAAGTGTGATAACGGGAGTGTCACTATGTTAAAGAAAGAGCCCTTATCTTTTTGAGATACATATGAAATATTTATAGGTGAAATGATAGGAAGTCTGGGATTTGCTTCAAAATATTCTAGTGGGGGTAGATAATGAAAAATACTCTCACTTAATGCACCAGTCTCTGCTGTCTTTCTCCTGCAAGTTCTTTCTGCTGCATCTTCCTCACCTCCGCTCTCTCCCCCAATATTTGAATCTGTTTATTTTGTACCTGGGGATAGGATTTGCCTCCTGGGGACTCAACAGAGACCAGAGTATGGGCACTGGAGCCAAAGAGGCTTAGTTTAAAATCCCAGCTTTACCCCGATGAGCACAGTGACTGTGGACAGGTCATTAGTCTGAGTCCCAGTTTCCCCATCTGCAAAGTGGAGATGAGAAACTGTCCACAGTCGAGCAGCCTACTTTTCTAATGGGTTCTGCTTGCCCTCCTTTTCCAATTCTGCCTCCACCTGCCCTGAGATTTGTAAGCTCTCTTAAGTCCCCCATACCCCTTTGCTCTTCAGCGGTTCTCCCCACGGCTTCAACCACCTTCGCCAAGCTCTGGAGCAGCTCCAACGTCTGTTACCCACGTCCTCCTGGAGGTCCCATGAGTCCTAAAGACTCAAAATGTACCAGTCAGAGCTATTGCTCCTCCTATAAACCCTCTGCCCCAGATCATCCCCTGGGGCCCCCCAGCTCATTCTCAACATCCTCTCCTTCCCTCCCTCATCCGTCTACTGCAGGCCCAGGGTCCCATCTTCCAGAGCTTTCTCAACCCAACGCCCCCGCCCCCACCCCGTGCTCCCCACCACTGGCTCAGGCCCTTGGGATCACTGGCCTGGACAGCTGTAAAAGCTTCCTAACTGGACTCCCTCCCCCTAGCCTCTCTGCTGTCCATTCATCCCTCCAGGTTGCTGGCAACACTCTGCTTCCAAAACCACCACTCTGAGGCTTGAAAGCCTCCCATGGACTCCCTCCACTGAGAACAGGAAAGGTTCAAATTCCTTAACATGGCATTTAACACCCTGCACAGCTTGGCCTTAACATATTGTTCCAGAATCACCCACATTTCCCGCCAATGAAGCCACAGGCCTGGGTTTCTCAGTCTGTGGTCCCTCACACCTGTATCAGAATCACTTGGGACCTTGGTTAAAAATCCAGAACCCTGGGTCCTATCTCAGGCAACTGAATCTGGGGTCCAGGTCTGAAACACGAAGGCATCTGAGGACCCTCACACCAGCCACACCAAACAACTTGCTATTCACTAATCAGGCCTCTAGGCCTTTGCTCATGCTGGATTAATTTTTCCCCTTTCTTCAAGGCCCAGTTTAAATGTCACGCCCTCTGCAAAGACTTTCCTGCTCCCAGCAGAATGAATTCCCCATCCACTCTGCTTCCATAGCACCTTGTACACACCTCTATGATTGACCGTGTATATCACACTGTATGTAATTATGTGTTTTCCTATCTGCCAGACAAGAATGAAATCTCCACCAAAGCAAGTCCACAGAATGCCTGGAGCCCCCAACACAGTGGATGGCACCTGGTGGCACTTGGTATATATCAATTCATTTGAATTGTGTCTTACTCTTTCTTGGTTCCTGGATACTAGACACAGCAGCACTTGGTGGGTGTTAGTACATCAATGTCCGATGGATGGATTATCAAAGGATGGATGGAAGCAGGAATAAAAGATGAAATATGCAAATAAATGATGACTTTTCATCATCAATTAATATTCTGGAATGTTTGTGCATGCCCAGGACCATCTCTAGCCTGAAGGATATGTGAATTGGGTCAGAGGTCAGATGGGATCCGGGGACTTCTGGCTCCAGGTTCACTGGTGAAATCACCAGACCAAAGTTCTGATGTTAATCAGAAACGTCACTTTCACCATGACTAGTAAATATACAAAGTAAGCACCATCTTCCATTACGGCTTCCCTGTCATTGGCCCCAGGAAATTCTCACTTGTCACATTTACCACTCCACCTTGCAGGATCCACAGAGATCCTACCGATAATGCTCGAGGGGAAATCTGATATCTGTTGTGAGGAGCTGGCAGCAATCAGCCTTAGGATGCTGAGGCTGGAGCAGGGGGTAGCACTGCTCCAGGGCAGGCGAGCTTGTCGGGAGGCAGACAAGCACCACGTCTACCCCTGGCTTCCCCATTTACTGCCTCTGAGAGATCGGACAAGTTACCCAATATCACCAAGTCTCAGCTTCTTCCACCATAACATGACAGCACTCCATGTTCCTAATCCTTGAGGTTGTCGAATGAGATCGTGGATGGTAGGTGACCAGCGTGTAGGTCTTACTGCTATACTGCTGGGATCCAGGATGACTAGACTCCTGTAAGTGGTTGTGGTGACTGGGGCTGACCTGGGGTGACAAGAGTTAGGCAGGAAGCCAGATCTCAGCCATGGATTCGGGAGGTTTAGAGGAGAGTTCCAGCTCCAACGAGGCCCCACCACTAGGGAGTCAGGGCTGGCTGGGGCAGGGTGTGGAGGTTGATCTTCGTTCTGCTCCCTGGCCTGGGTGTTTGGGGACTGACTGATGCAGGGTGGGGAATGGCCAGGAAACGGGGAGCTCTGGGCCCTGGAGGGAAACCCCAGTGACTGTGCTTCTAGTCGGGGGTGAAGGCCTGACTCTGGAGTCCAGGTTTGCTATAGTCAGGGCTGTTGGGGTTCCCTAACTGCACTATAACCACAGAGGGGAAGTGAGGCCACAACACAGCCCCTGAGGTTTCATTGTCATTCCGAGTGGGAAACTGGAAACTGGAGTCCCAGGCAGTTTGGAGGTTTTCCCGTAGACACTCAAGTAATGGGAACTTCCTCTCGCTGTGTCTGCATGTCCTGTGGTCACTAAGATCCTCCAACTCAGAGATTTCAAATGAGAGGGGCCTCCCAATAGGTGCCCCCTCCTTGCTGGGCCGTTTTCTTGTCTGATGAGCCAGGCTGAGGGGGGCCCGTGTGATGTGTTTTCTCCTTTGGCCTTTCTCCGGGGGATCCTGGAAACATAGCTAGGAATGTGGGACAGGAACTGGGCACAGAAAGATGGGGAGGTGGCTTGGGTGGCTGAGGAAAGGGCGACAGACCTGACCTGGGCCCTTTGGTGGACCTGGGATTTCACAGCAAACAAAGCCCTGCACGTGGGGCTTCCGGCCTTGGTAGCAAGGTGTGACAATGCCAATGACTGGGGAACAGCGACATCTCCTGGCTTCCTGTGGCCACGCCGCTCCTGCCTGGTCAGAGCCGCAGGGCATTCAGAGACCACCCATCTTAGGTGCCTGATGCCTTTAGAATCCTCAGACAAGGGATTTGCGCTGCTGATTCAGTTGGTCCAGAGCAGAGCCCGACATTCTGCATTTCTAAGAAGGTGCTATTGATACTGCTGTTCTGTGAACCACACTTTGATCAGAAAGCTTTAGGGGACTGAAAGATAAATCAAATTTGGTCCCAGGCATCCTGAGGGTCTCAGGAAAGTTGGAAATTTTCCACATATAAAATCACTCAACCACAAGGAAAGGCCAGGGAGGAAGAATGCTTCTTGGAGAGACAGGTTCCAAAGGGGTTTTTAAAGGGTGGTCAGATCTTCACCACGGAGAGGTTGCCTGAGGACCACGGGACAGCCTCCCATGGCAGCATGCTTGGCACCTGCACCAAGCCTACCAACCCAAAGAACCAACTGGTTAACATTCATAATTGACTGTGACAGGCCCAAAGATTCCAAGCAAGGTAAATGTTTAAAATACCCATAGGAGTAACATTTCCAAGCAACCCAGAGTCACTTAGTCACTTAATTGAGTCACTAAGTACAATCGACTTCACCTCGTCTTTAAAAGAGCTCTTTTCTTTTTTCTTTCTTTTTTTTGAGACAGGGCCTTGCTCTGTTGCCTGGGCTAGAGTACAGTGGCATCATCACAGCTCACTGCAACCTCAAACTCCTGGGCTCAAGCAATCCTCCTGCCTCAGCCTCCTGAGTAGCTGGGATTATAGGTGTGTGCCACCACGCCCTGCTAATTTTTTGATTTTTGTAGTTCAGGCGGGTCACAATAAAAGAGCCTTCTAATGACCTTCCCAAATGCAGACTTTTTCAGAAAGAGATGAACCAGAGCTCTGAATCACCAGTCACAGGCCCTTCTGTTTGGGTGGCATCACGTGAAGTAGGAGAAAGGATCAGATCAGCGCGGTTTTACAGAAGAGAAAACAGAGGCTCAGGGAAGTCAAGTGACTTTGCCTGAGGCCACCCAGCAAGGCCACACCACTAGAATCCAGGTCCCCTCATTCTGCCACAGTACGCAGGAGCACTCTGACATCTGCTGCTGATGACTCCATAAAGACAGGCCTAGAAGACAAGGCGGGGAGGCCAGGGGAATCTGGGGTCTGAGGTCCAGGCCTGCCCCTTCCTTGCACAGTGGCCTCGGGCTGGGAACACTGCCATAATCCAGGGAGGGTGATGAAAGCGGTTTTTACAAAGCAGGGTCTGAGGCCCTCAGACAGGCCCCCTTTGTGGACTTCCTTTCCATCCCCACCCCCGAGCCCACTGCCTTTAGCATCCCGCTCTCTGAATGGCTGGCAAGCTTACACTGGAAATTTGCAACACAAATGCACGGCTTGTCTCCCTCTCAGAGGAGCCTCCCTGCCCCAGCCTTTTGGGGCCTTTTAAAGCCTGCCTTTCTCTGGGGTGCTTTCTTTCCGCAGCTCAAGCCCCCAGCCCCTACTCGCAGCCACGATCGCTAATTAACACCAGGTTAAAACACGTCCTGGGAAAGCAAGCCGGGCAGCCAGCGAGGGGTTCTCATTGTCTTTCAGAGAACAAGGATGAGGCCCTGTGGGAATGGGGGAGGGAGCCGGGCTCTCATTATCAGGGCTCTTTCTGGCTTCCTTTCCCCTCCCCCCCTCCCCCCAACCCCTACCCTCTTTCTCGAAGGGTTTGAGAATTTACTACAAATAAAGATTGTCACCAAGATGGCTTTCAGCTATCCCCGCCCCCTCACTGGCTGCCCAGCTTTCAGAGCTCAGCTCCGATCATAGGAACTACAATAACATCTACCACTTGTTGAGACTGCCCAAATCACACATCTTGCAAGTGGCAGAGCCAGGTTTCTTCAAATCTAAATCCATTTGCCACCTAAACCCGCCTGTCTGATGAAGCGTGCCCAGTTTTACACGACTTCTTCCTTCTCTCAATTCTTAGAGCATTTATGGCATGTCCCTCTTTGGATCTACCCGCCTGGGGTAATTATTCAGCTTCCTCCTGCAGCTCTTTGAAAATAAGCACTGTGCCCAAGAAAATGCCATGCAGAGGGGAGAGGCCCACCCCACTCTCCTAACTACAGAAATGGGACCGGGCCATTCAGAGATGGACAGCTAATCCAGCGAGCTCTGCATGGGCCTAATTAGGTGTTTAATAGGGGCTTGTGGGATGAGGAAATAAATGCTCATTTAAGAACTGGCAGGGCAGCCCTCCATCACTGCTGGTTGGAATGGAAATTGTACAGCCACTTTGGAAAAGAGTTTGGCAGTTTCTTAAAAAGTTAAACGTTCACTTACCAAATGAGCCGGCAATTCCGCTCCTAGGTACCTACCCAATAACAAAGAAAGCATATGTTTATACAAGGTCTTGTACTGAAATGTTTATAGCAACATTATTCATAACATCCCCAAACTGGAATCCACCTAAATGTCCATCGAGGTGATGGGTACACAAACTATCGTACATGCATACAATGAAATAAAAAGAGACAAACTATTGATATGTGGATCAACATGGGTTAATGTCAAAAACATTATGCTGAGTAAAAGAAGCTTGACACCAAAGAGTACATACCATATGATTCCATTTATATGAATTTCCTACCAAAGGAAAAACTACAGAGACAGAAAGTAGATTGGTGTTTGCCTGGGGCTGGGGGGAAGAGTGGGGATTGACAGCAAATGGGCTGGAAGGAACTTCTGGGTGACAGAAGTGTCCCGAAACAGGATTGTGGTGAGGGTGGCACAACTGTGTACATTTATGAAAATTCACAGAACCATAGACTTAAAACAAGTGAGCTTGAGGGTATGTGAATTATACTTCAATAAAACTGTTAAAGTTCTTTAAAAAGGCATATTAGAAGAAAAACTGGGGGGCAGCAAGGAAGGGCCTTCAGAGACCCTTAGCTTTGTGTGGGGCACTGACTAGAAGCCAGAAAGCTTTTGTTTGAGTCCTGGCTCTACCACTGACCAGCTCCGTGACTGGCTGAGTGTGTAACCTTCGGCGATAACAAGAATAGCAATGGACTGAAATTAAAAAAAAATAAATAAATAAATAAAAAATTAAAAAAAAAAATGAAATTAAAAAAAATAAATAAAAATAAAAAAAAAAAAAAAAAAAAAAAAAAAAAAAAAAAAAAAAAAAAAAAAGAATAGCAATGGTGGAAGCTAATTTGCGAGGCTCACCCTGTGCCAGGCCCGTACCTGATGCACTGCCACAATAGTCCTCACCCAGCAGCCTATGCGTTCAGCTCCATCACTACTGTTCTACAGGTAGGGAACCCGAAATCAGGCATGAAGTCCTTAGCACAATGCTTGGCACAGAGCTCCAACTCGCGCTGAATTCTGGATCCCATGGCTTCGCCAGCCACAGAGCACATGTGTCCTGCATCTGCGCTCTGGCCCAGTGTCCATCCTGAGTGCCCAGCTCTATGTGGTCCCCATCTTTCCTTCGCTGGAGTAACCCCAAAACTTCTGACTGTGCAAGAGCCCATCTGCTGCCTGCTGCTATGACCTACTCTTTTTTTTTTTTTTTTTTTAATATTATTTAGTTTAAAGCCATCAGCTTACTCTTAATCCTTAGGGATTTGGCCTGACCTGACCACTTTGGGTCCAGGCCAGCAGGGTGACATGCTACTCAGTCCTTACTTTGATGGGGAACGTCCCATGTTTGCTCGATGCCAAGAACATGGCTCAGTGCAGGCAAAGAAGTAGAATCACAAAATACCATCGCTGGGAGGGCCCATACAAACGACCGGCTTCCAACCGTGACCCACAGAAGTACCTCAGGGGCAGGTAAAGGGGGTCTCCATTCCCCCCTCTTCAACCAGAGCAGCCCCAGTTTTTAAAATCTGTTGTATGTACTGTGCTCTGTGGACGATTTCCAAAGAAAGGGTTATGCCACTTTTTTAAAAGTTTGAAAGTTGCCGTTCTATGCCAACTCTCAAGTTTTCAGGTATAGAAACTGAGTCATGGAGGGGAGAAGTAAGTTGCTGAGGGTCACAGAGGTCATGATTGACAGGCTCGGGAGAGGCACAGGTCTCTGGACTCAGGCTCCGAGCTCTTTCCGCATCCCCACCACGGCCGCCTGGGAAACTAGCGCTTCCGCCTCAAACTAGCGCTTCCGCCTCATACGCTTTCGTGCCATTCTTGAGGATTTCTTAGCTATAGGCCAGAGAAATCGGGAAACGCAACAGCCCTCCCAAGGTTTTCCATCTCTTTCCTGTCTCACTTCACGCTTCTCTGAGGCCACTGCCGATGTCTGGCTGCCTGACACACGAGGACGGAGGCTGCCCGGGCTAGCTGTCGAAATCGGCTTGTGACCACAGCGGGTGGAAATCAAATAGAGGAAAATGCTGATAATTGGACGACAAGGGAGATAGTGAACAATTTTCCTCACTAAAGAGAGAAAAACACTTATTTGTAACGTTGGCTACCCCAAAGTGAAATAAAGTTACACGTGGGCAAAACTAAACTCTATGAACTTTTTAAAAGGCACATTTATCTCGGAGAATAAATGAACCCTTGGTGTTTCACTGCTATGAGTACTCCAATTATTAGAGTAGCAGTATTATATTCTCTATTCCTTTCAGAATAGTATCACAACTTCGTACTCTGTCTGCCCCCTCAAAGAGAAAGGAAAAGCTCAATAGGAGCCTTAATTTGCAAGGGGCAAAACCTCTTTCCCCTATTAAGGTTTGTTGGTGCGATGCTAAAAATGGTCCTTTGGTTGACTTGTGGGTAATTGACTCTCTGACGCTAACAACACTTAGGAAAATGAAGGTATAAATGATAGGAGCGCCACGCAGCCGCCGGAGTAAGCGCCCAGCCCGCGGCCCGTGGAACTGGAGCAGCACCTCAGAGCAGAGGGAGACCTGCCACGTCGGAGGTGAGGGGGGTGGCCCTGGGGGCTGGGCTGGGTAAAATAATCCCTTGCTATGGGCTCTGGAACATGCTTTCAATGGTTGGTGTCATTTGGGGCTTGTCTTGGGTATGTGGCACTTCAACTCAGGGATAAGTGGCAGGCAGATCTGCTCCAAGTGTCTGTCGGAGGCAAGTGAGGACTCAGTGCTCCTACAAGGGTATAGGGACAGCTTCTGGGGCAATACGTGAATTGGCTCAATTCTCCTGTCGACGATGAGATTCTGCCATGGATCGGAGAGGAGCCAAGTGGCTGTGCAAATCAATACCACTCACTGACTGCTCAGAACCAATTCAATGCAATTGCCTGGAAATTGATAACATTTTGCTTTCTTGCTCAATTGCAGCCACACTCCTTACTGTAGGTTTTAGACACAATTATCTGCCTTTGGAGTCCTCCCTTACCCCATGCCTGTCTCCCGATCCTTGCTTTAATGGTCCTGAAATATTTGTGTCTTTCACCATAAACCATCTCAACCCCTTTCTGGAAGGAGTTGGGGTGTCACTCTTTTGAATGGCAGTTCAAGATGCTTCCTCATTAAAATCCTAGATGTCCTTCAACTTGGAACACTGTTGGTGTGAAACAGTTTATAAACTCAATCAAGATGTCAATGCTTTGGGGTTCTCAAATTTCAAAGCAGAATATTTAAGAAAGGTTAAAGATTTTCTTTCCCTACGTTTTCAAAAATTGATCTTGCTAGTTTCGGCACTGGAGAGCCGACCTCTGTCATTAGCCGAAGGTGTATCTGCAGAATTCTGATGGCATTCGTGGCATGAAGGCTGGCAAAAGGTGCCAACTGATATAGATCAAGTGCCCATTTATCCTGATTCTAGACAACCTCAAATATATCTAATCACAGAATTGATAAGCACTGCAGAAAGCTAACTGATATTCATAATGATAGATTATAAACTCTAGGATGCCTGCAGTCATCAAAGAGCTGTCAGTGATGCTGTTGTGTTCATGTTACATTAATTCAGTGAATTTTGGCTCCGTAGGTTGTGATGTGGAATGTGTCTGTCAGCAGCTATTTTATCCTTGGTAACACAACCTATATTCTTATCTTACCATAAGCTGGATAATTCTTATTCTTCCCCACCTTTGTTCGTGGGATTTGCAACCCCATGGATTAGGTTCTCATAGCCCAGAGGTTGCTGTGGTGTCTTGACCTATCCCTGGGCACATGGTTTATGGCAAATGTTGACCCTGTTGTTTAACCAAACTGTGCAGTCACTTAACCTCATTTTGAATGAGTAGGGTGTTACTGCATTTACTGTGACTTGCCCCCCAGAGTCTGCCCTCTTCTAGGGTTATTTTCAACTCCCCAAAGCCACTCAGTGCGCATAGGGAGGTGCCAATCAAGCAGGTGTTCCTGTTTGTCCCCATTCTTTCTCCCCCAGAGGCCCAATGACAAAAAGCAAAAGCTTTCAGGTCTTTTTCTTTTTCCAGAACTGTTTCCCATGTGCAGGTGATGAATTCTGAAGCGCCCCATGAATAGGGAGCACTGTGAATAGGGTATTGTATCTGGGAGGCTGCTGCATGGAGCAGGAGGAAGTCTGCTGGCCTGGGAATTGGGAGGCCCCTTCTGAAGTGCCCACTCCGAAACTAATTTGATGGAGGACCATGGGAAAAGGCCCTTCTCCTCTCTGGGTTTGTTTCCTTGGCTGTAAAATGAGGACGCGATACCTGCTCCAGAGGGCGTGAGCGAGGGCAGGCTGTGCCGTCCAGGAGGGCGCAGGGGCTGGAGATCACTTGTGCCAGCTCTAGAGTGAAGCGGCAGGAGGTGGGGAGGCAGAGGGACAGCTCAGGCCAGGAGGAGGAGTTTGAGCTTCACTCTGGAAGGAGTGGGGAGCCAAGCAAGGCCTCTGAGCAGGGGACTGAGGTGATTAGGGACTTGGATATGCCCAATCTTTCAAAGATCAGCAGCAAAGAAGGTGAGGAAGCCAGGCTGCAGCCAGAGACAGAGAAAACAGTGGTTTGTGTCAAGGGTCCCTGTTTGCCTCCAAAGATCTCCCTGCTCAGGAAATTTCAGTTCTGGAGAGGCAGGCCAGCCCAGGTTGGGAGAGGGTGAGCCAGATGTGACATGGTGTGAAGAGGACAGAAGACTGCAGACCCTTGATCTGAGGGCAAAGGCTTAATTCAGATGCAAAACGTATCTAAAGGGATCATCCTGTGGCTGCAGGTGCAGAAGGCTGGGTGGCACAGAAGGTGGACATTAGGGAGGCAGCCCTCGGGGGGCAGACACCATGTTCTCATCTTTCCTCTAGCACCAGTACTAGTCAGGATAGTAGAGGCCGAACAAAAATTTGCAAGAGAAGGGGATTTGGGCTTGACATGATGAGAAAAACTATCTACCAGTAAGAACTGCCTGGAAATAAGGCAGCCTGGCTTCAGGGTTGTGAGCTCCTTGTCATTCACTGGCAGCAAGTGTTCCCTCCAGCAGGAACAGGACTGCCAGTGTGTGGGGGGTGCACACCGGGGAGGGAGGGGCTGACCCCTGAGGCCTGGACTGCCACTCCCTCCAGCTCTGGAGGTGTGGGGGCAACTCAGGCTGTAGTGAGCAGTCCCTATGGGTGCTGCCTGGGGGCCCAAGGCACCCCTGGGTTAGGGGAGACCCTAGTGTCTGCCAAGAGGGGGGCGAGGCCCTGGGAGGGCAAGTAAGCCCAGAGAAGCTGGGTGGATCCCTGCCAGTGCTGGTCCTGCCTGCTGGAAGTCACCCCTCAGCAGGACTGGGGCAGGGTGCATGTGAGGTGATCGTGGGAAAGGAGGGGGATGGCTGGGCCTCTGGCTGGGTCTGCATCCCCATGGAGTAGATACCCTGCTGAGAGAGGAGGTGCCTGTGGGAAAGGGGAAGACCAAATTCCTAGGTGGCCGAGTCCCAGAGGGCAGCGCGTTTCCATTCCGGGGCAGGTCTGGGTTGACAGCAGTGGCACCTTCCCCTGCTGAGGCAGGCTCTGTCCCCTGAGGACTGTTCACCCCCTAATTGCAGAGCATGGTGTGAATGGGCCCCAATTATGGGTAATTGCATGATCTGTGAGATGATGCTGCCACACTGGCTCCCTGGCTCTCTGGCTCTTCCAGGATGAAAACTTCTCCACAAAATCTAAGCATCTGGAGCAAGATGTACAACCTTTCTCCCCTCCCTCCAACTCCACACAAAATAAAAACAGGATGAGCCTGCCCACAGAGTGGGTCAATATTAGGTAACCACAGCAAAGGTTTGTAGAGAATTCCCTATGTGCCAAGTTATTCATTCAAGTGTTTCATCTCACCTGATCTTCGCAAGGACCCAATGCAGGAAGTATAGTTACCATCTCCATTTTATGGTTGGGGAGGCCCAGAGAGGCAAAGCCACTTGTCCTGGAACACACAGCTAGTAACAGCAGAGCCAGGATTTGAATTCAATTTAGTCTGACTCAGAGCTGAGCAGTTACCTTGCTCCCTGCTGTGAGTGCCACACTGGATGGGGGTGATGGAGGGGCCCCAAGGGAAGGTGCTTTCTCCTCCCCCATCCCTTGCTGAGGCCCAAATCCCACCTGTAATGCCTTACAGCAAGGGGCAGTTTCACTACTATCATTGGTTTTCTGTTCAACCCTATTTGGTTGGCAGGGGAACTTTATCATGCCCATTTCACAGACAGAGAAATAAAGTCAGAGCTGGTGACTGGTAGAGGCAGAATTTGAACCCTTGAACTTGAGCCTGGGTTCTTATTCCCATCCCACAGCTTCCAAAGGACAAGAACCAAGGCTGTGCCTGACCTTCTTCTCCTGTTGTTCTATAGGTGCCACCCCAGGGGTGAAGGATGCCGCTCTGGGTGTTCCTCTTTGTGATCCTCACCCTCAGCAGTGGCTCCCACTGCTCCCTTCCCCCCTCTCTGCCCCTCAGGTAAGTAGCACCTGGACTCCTGCCACCCCCAAGCCATCCCTGCCAAGGGGTGGGCATTACAGGATGTAGGATCAAGCCATCAGCTGGCCTCAGCTATTTCTTCAGCTCAGCCAGGGTTCGAGTGTCTTTGGGGGTGAGTGGGATGAAGGGCAACAGAAGGATCTTGGGGAGACATGGTGAGTGCAGCCCCCACTGTCCTCTCACCTGGCCCCCTCCCTGCCCTTTGACTTCTGACTCCTTCGGCACAGGATGCGGCGGTACGCAGATGCCATCTTCACCAACAGCTACCGGAAGGTGCTGGGCCAGCTGTCTGCCCGCAAGCTGCTGCAGGACATCATGAGTAGGCAGCAGGGGTGAGCAGAAGTTCTAGTGATTTCTTCCTACACCCCCATGCATCTGAGTTTGGAAGCCCCACTGCAAGAGGCCAGGGACCAAGTTTGGTCTCTTCCCTGGCACAGCAACTGTCATTTCTGAACTTTCCATAGAAGAAGGGTCCCCATGTTAAACCTCAACTTACATCTACACCTATCATGTGCTCCTTCCTAGGCTGGGCTCTGACAGTAACAACACCGACGGTAGGTACCATGTGATCATGACCCCGTGCAAGAAACAAAGACTCTGTGCTGGGACGTTTGCAGACGCTCAGCACAGCGCTGGGCACACGGGAAGCCCTTGGTAGTGTCAGCCATTATTCTCAGTGTCTCATCTGATCTTTGTAACAACCCTACAAAGCAGGGACTCTGACCCCCATTGTATAGAGCCATTAATAGCTTCTAAAGGACGTACAACCCAAGAGTGGCAGAGTTAGGATCCAAACAGCCTGCCTCTACAGCCTGTACATTTTAAAATTTTTATTTTGAAAAAATTTCCAACTTACAAAAAAGTTGCAACAATTATACCATGGACTTCCATATACCCTTCTAATTCCTAACATTTTTCTATATGTGCTTACTCTATATCTATGGCTAGATATAGATCTATGCACGCACAAACACATATACACATTTGTTAGTATTATCATTTTTGCTGAACCATTTGAGAGGAAATCGTAGTCACCATGACTCTTTACCCTTAGGTACTTCTGCATGTGTCTCCTAACATCTAACAAAAGGACATCCCCTTACACAATCACAGTATAATTATCACTTATAATCCATATTTGAATTTCACCAGTTGTCCCAAGATGTTTTTTATAACAATTACTTCTTTTTCTAATCCAGGATCCAATCCAGGATCATGGGTTCCATTTAGTTGTCACATCTCTTTAGTTTCTTTAATCTGGAATAGTTCCTCAGTCTTTCATGACGTTGACATTTTGATCTGTAAAGGCTAATGATTTATATAATGTTTCTCACACTGAATTTGTTGGACACATGCTCATGATTAAATTCAGGTTGTGTATTCACAGAAGTGATCTTGTGTCCTTTTCAGTGCACGGTATTAGGAGGCACAGGATGTCAGTCTGTCCCATTATTGGTGGATGGTAACTTTGATCACTTGGTTAACATGGTGTCGGCCAGGTTTCTCCTCTGTAAAGTTAATATTTTCTCCTTTATACTTACTAATATGTAGGGAGACATTTTGCAACTGTGTACATTTGTACTACTGTACTCTTCACTGGCATGTATACTGCCTCTCTAAATGTTGCTGAATCTAATTCAGTTAGGTAGAAGAGTCCACACCAGATACTGGAATAGGCGTAGGGACACACCCCTGCCTTTCCACATCTTACCCACATAGCAATGTCAGCTATTTCTCTTTTTCTAACCACACAGAGAGAGAAACCAGGAGCAAGGAGCAAGAGTACGGCTTGGCCGTCACGTAGACAGCATGTGGGCAGAACAAAAACAAATGGCACTGGAGAGCGTACTGGTGGCCCTGCTGCAGAAGCACAGGTAGGGATGTGTGTGTATGTGTGTGTGTGTGTATCTAGGGACCTCAGGGCTTCCTTCCCTTGACAGGAAAAGGAAAGAATCCCCTCATCTCCAAAGGTGTGGAGCTCTGCTAAGCAAACCAAGAACAGGGCCCTCCTTACACATATTAAGAACTAGAGGAAGGGGGAAAAATGTACAATGGAGACTGCATCATACCCACTGCTGTATCTCCAGTGTGTAGCCAGAGGCCAGACTCAGCCTCTGTGCCTGAAAATGTTACTCACTCAATGATTCTGGAATAGGACCCAGAAACCTGAATCAAGTGTCCCAGAGGATTCTGATGCAGGTGATCTGAGAGGCATGCCCTGGATCCCTTGCCAAGCTCACAGAACTATAAAGCCAAAGACAAACCAGCCTCCCACACCCTGTGGTAGGCCAGCATGCACAGACACACTGTCATCAGAGGACAGCCAGTGCCAACTGTTGTTCCCCATCTCTCTGGCCCTCATATTCTCACTGGGGATCCGGGAAGATCAGAGATGAAGTCTCCCATTTTATAGAAAAGGAAAGTGAGGCAAGGAAGGGGCAGCAGCTGGCCCCAGGTCAGGGACTTGCAGGCCCAAGACCTGCTTTGCCTCCTGAACTTCTTCACACAAAACCCCACTTCATGGACAATATTTCCTAAGAATGACACAACCGTTCAGAGAAACTCTGCTGGGTTTTAGAGCCTGATTTTAAGCTGTGAGCACAAGCATGTCCCAGCGTGACTCTGCCAGGCACTTCTGGACACATATGTTAAGCAAATCCACTTCCCAACAGAGCTCTCCATGTGCTGTCTCACCTTCTTCCCAACCTAATTAGAAACCACAAGCCCAGAGATCTCACCATTCCAGCCCTGTGGACATACAAGCAGCAGCAGGCCTACAGCAGACGACAGGAGGGGTGGGAACCAGGCGGGGAGGCGGGATGGACACCTGAGCCCCAGGCCTGGTTCTGCAACCAACTAGCTGCACGCAGCAGCCTTCCTAGTTTCCTCCTTTATGAAAGGAGGGGTCCGTTCTGACCACCTCTAAGGTCCCCAAGGCTAGAATTCTGAAATAATGTCTCTAAGAAGAATGCCTCCTCTGTGCTGGGATTGGGCAATCATTCACCTGGTACAGCTCCCATCAGACCCCGTAGGCTGGATGGCCCCAAGGAGGGCCAGTCCTAAGAATGTAGTCTTTGTTCTCACAGGTTAAAAGCCAGAGCCTTTGCAGAGCTCCAGATCACAGAGCTGGCGGGAAGGGGCCTGGAGGCTGCCACAGCCATTGTTCCCCCTGCAGCTCAGCTGCTGCAAACACCAGGTTAATACCAGTAGGCGAGAGAGTACATAAAATAGGGATGAGTTCTTATACCTGTAGACTGCAGATGGACTGATGTGAGAGGTAGCATACTTTTGCATCCCCCTGTGTCCGCCTAACAGAAACTGAGGTTTAGGTTTAGCCATCCTCCCACCGCCATCCAGTGACCACGACACGCCAGCTCTGGGCTGGGGAATAGCAGTGACAGGACAACAGTGGCCCCTGCTCTCATGGAATTCATAATGCACTGAGGCAGCTGGGAACTAAACAAGTTCTTACACAGTCAGTGACTCAGTTTGTGACCAGAGGGAAGAGACTACGGGTGTGGTGAGTGTGAGGCTGGAGAAAGGTGACCCTGTCTGGGGATTAGAGGTGGCCTCTTCAAGGGGAAGTGACTGGCCCAGGGACTCGGTGGGAGCCGCTGGCAGAGCAGGGGCTAGCACTGGGATTCGCTTTGCGGGCACACATGAGCCTCCTTCCCTCCACCCCACACTGCCTCCTTTGGAATCCAAACAGCCACCTCCTGCTGCCGGAGCCCCCGTCACCCTGGCTGTAGGTGTCCTGCCCTAACTCACCCTTACTTCAACTTCCCAGATTGAGCTTTATCTTTCTTTCTGCAACAGGGATTCCCAAGGATGAAGACCCCTCCTGTGGTTTAGGCTACCTGTAGCCAAAACACAACTGGATCCAGTTAATCCTCTTTCCTTTCTGACCTCCTTTTTCCTTCACAAATACAATAAAATTCCCCCATACCGGTCTGCATTTAAATTTTCTTTTATCTTCAGCCTAATTGTTTTATATAGTTACATTTCCCAAAGTGGTATTACAAGGTATAATCATAAAAAAAAAAGCTAACACTTACCAAGCACCCACGGAGTGTTACCAGGCAGCCTCGTGCATAGAATCTCACATGCTCCTCACACAGTCTGAGGGCAGGTGTCGGCATCCTCCTCGCTTCCCAGACAAGAAACTGAGGCACAGAAAGTTTAACCAAATTGCTGCAGTCACAGCTGGCAAATGTGAAAGCTGAGATTCAAATCCAGGCAGTCCAGCCCAGAACCAGGCTCTTAAACACATTCATCTACCCTGGGTCAAAGTTGTCCTTCATCTGCTGGTGACTTGCTCATCTATCAGCAATACCATTTATTCATTCAACAAATATTTAATACAGCACCCGCTATGTGCCAGGTACTGTTCTAGGCACTGGGGAGACAGTCATGGGCAAACAAAGTCCTTGACCTTGTACAGCTTATATTCCAATGTGAGGGGGAGAGGATAATAAAAACACATACAATATAGAATATGTCAGATGGTGACAAGTGCACAGGGGAAAACTTTAAGGGCCTCGGGAGTGCTGGAGGGTGTTATTTTATCCACAATGTGTATATGTGAGGGCCTTACCGATGATGCTACATTTGAGTAAAGACCTGAGGAAGAAAGGGAGCTGGTTTTGTGAACAGCTGGGTAAAGACCATTCTAGGCAGAGTGGAAGCCCCACACGAAGGCCCTGAGGCAGGAGCACGGAAGGAGGACGAGCAAGGAGGTCAGTGTGGCTAGCTGGAGCAGAGCGAGGGTGTGCGTGGCTGGAAAGGAGGCCAAGAGGGAGCAGGAGGACAGCTCCTAGGGACCCTTGGAGATGCTAGAAAAATAACATTTTAACAAATTGAGTTTTAAAGAGCTAACTGGCTTTTATTAGTGATTCATGAATTGGGCAGCATCCTGAAGGGAGCACCAGTGAGCTGAGCAGAGGGGCTTTATAAGCAAAAAAGGGCTGAAGGAACTGAAACAGGGAACAAAAAGTAGATTGGCCCTTTCAAAGTTACTTTCCTTGTAGGGTTAAAGCAGAGGGCACTTCTTTATTATGCTGGTTCATGTAGCCTGGGCCCCTTCTGATTGGTTGCTGTGAATCCCCTGTTTTTTGGAAAATTGGACCAATGTAAAGTTCAATTTGATTACAGGGCACCTAGCACAGGTGACTCCATTCTAGTTTGGTCTGGTCTGTTGGGGCCTAGTGCAGGAGCTCAGTCCAAAACAATGGTCTCCTGTACATTTTGTTTAATGGGGTCATGATAAGGATTTGGATCCCACCCTTCATGAGTGGAAGCCATGGTAGAGTTTAAGCAGAAGAATGATTTGATCTGTCTTATGTTTAAAGTCACTCTCAGAGGCCAGGTGCAGTGTAATCCGAGCACTTTGGGAGGTGAGAGGATAACTTGAGGCCAGGAGTTCGAGACCAGCCTGAGCAACATAGTGAGACCCTGTCTCTACAAAAATAAAACAATTAGCCGGGCATCATGGCACGTGCCTGTAGTCCCAGCTACTCAGGAGGCTGAGGCAGAGGATCGCTTGAGCCCAGGAGTTGGAGGTTGCAGTGAGCTATGATGACGCAACTGCACTCTAGCCCAGGCAACAGAATGTGACCCTGTCTCAAAAAAAAAAAAAAAAAAAAAAAGGCACTCTGAGAAAAGGTCAAATTCTGGATACATTCTTAGGGTAGAACCCATTTGCTGATAGATTTTCTGTAGGGATTGGACAGAAGTCAAGAATGATTCACAAGTTTTTGGCCTGAAGCATTGGAAGGATGGAACTGCCACTTAGCAGCTTTAGGGGTGGGGAGAATATTAGGAGTTTGGGTTTGGACAGGTTGAATCTGAGGTGCCTATTAAAGGTCCAAGTGAGGATGTTGAATAAGCACAGGGATGTACAAGTCTGGAGTTCAGAAGAGAGGTCTGGACAGCTGGTTAGGTTTGGTAGCTGTCACCATTTAGACCAGTGGTCCCCAGCCTTTTTGGCACCAGGGATCAGTTTCATGGAAAACAATTTTTCCATGGACAGGGGGCTGGGGGGGGGATGGTTTCGGGATGATTCAAGTGCATTACATTTATTGTGCAGTCAAACCTCTCTGCTAACGATAATCTATATTTGCAGCTGCTCCCCAGCGCTAGCATCACTGCCTTGGTTCCACCTCAGATCATCAGGTATTAGATTTTCATGAGAAGCGTGCAACCTAGATCCCTCTCACGCACAGTTTACAGTAGGGTTCGCGCTCCTATGAGAATCTAATGCCACCACTGATCTGAAAGGAGGCAGAGCTTATGCGGTGATGCACATGATGGGGAGCGGCTGTAAATACAGAAGAAGCTTTGCTCCTTCGCTGGCCCACTGCTCACCTCCTGCTGGGTGGCCCAGTTCCTAACAGGACACAGACCGGTACTGGTCTGCAGCCTGGGAGTTGGGGACTTCAGATTTAGATGGTCTTTAAAGTCAAGGAACTGGGTTAGATCACCAAGGAAGAACACAGAGAGTGTAGAGAAGTCCAAGGACTGACCCCCAGGGCACTCCTACATTTAAAGTTTAGAGGAAAGATGAGGAACCAGCAAAGGAGGATGAGAAGGAGCAGGCAGTGAGGTGACAGGAAAACCACTCAAGAGAGGAACTCCAGAAGCCAACGGAAGGAAGCATTTCAAGAAGGGAGTGATCTACTCTGCCAAATGCTCCTGACAGGTCAGGTCAAATCAGTTGAGAACTGACCATAGCAGTGACCGTGGAAACCACTGATGACCTTGGCATGAACAAACTGGGTGAAGTGGTGGGGTCAAAGTCTGATTTGAATGGGAGAAGAGTAATCAGAGCTGGTGAGTATAGACCTGGCTGTCCAATGTGGTGGCCACTAGACACATGTGGCTGTTGAACACTTGCAATGTGGCTGGTACAAACTGAGATGTGCTTTAAGTGTAAAATAAACACTGCATTTCAAAGAACTAATGTGAAAAAGAATACAAAATATATCAACATTTTTACATTTATCATATTAAAATGACAATATTTTAGATATATTGGGATAAATAAAATATATCAAAATTAATTTCACCTGTTTCTTTTTTACTTTTTTGTCATGGTTACTAGAACATGTAAAATCACCTGTGTGGCTTGCCTTGTATATCTATTGGATGACACTGGTAGAGACAATTTTTTTGAGAAATTCTGTTACAAAGGGAAGCAGAGAACTGGCACCACTAACCAGAGGTCCCCACATCAATGATTACCCAACTTTTTCTATTCATGAACCATTTTATCTGGGCCAAATACCCCCATGTCACCTACCCTCCGCATACCTCTTATCAGAATCTGCGAACTTTCTGGGGTGATCGAACTTTCTGGGGTGATCGAACTTTCTGGGGTTCTATATTTCGATTTGGGTAGTGGTTATACCAGTGTAATTATGTATAAAAATTCATTGAGTTGTTCGCTTAAGATTTGTGCATTTTGCTGTAAGTAAATGAAACTTGAGAAACCGACAACTGTGAAGAGTCTGGATGATGGGTTGTCTGTTTTGATTAAAAGTGCAAAAAGAATCAGGGTATCTTAGAATTGATGGGACTTGGAGACGAACAATCCCGTTCGCTTTGTTTCCCAGCCTAGGACACTGCCACCAGGGGAGGGATGTGCTTGATCCAAGTCCCGGTCTCCAGTCTCCCAGCACCAGAACTGTACAACCAGCTTGGTTCTTCACAGGGTTTAGACCACCTGCTCTCCCTGGGAGGCTCAAGAAACATGCGAGGCGTGGGAAACGCTCTGCAAGGGGCCGCTCTGGCAGCTCTGCTGAGGAGCTGATCGGAACAATGGGAAACAAAAGCCCCCTCCAGAGGAAAAGGCTGGCCATTGAGGGCAGGCGGTCCACTTCAACCAAGAGAGGCGGCAGGCCGGGAACCTGCCAAGGGGGAGAACAAAGGCAGAGGCTGCTGAACGGGGGAGGCGCCTGGTCTGCCCGAGACCCCTCCTTCCTCCTGGACCCACCTGCTCATCTCGTCCCTTTGCCCATCCCAACAAAAGCGAAATCCGAGGGCTCTCTCAACTTCCAATTAGTTTTTCAAATGAAATAATGACCGCTGGAACCTGCAGCTACTTGTGGTTTTTGAGGTGAATGCAATTACAGAGGGAAAAAGCCATCATGGCAACAACTCCAGTGCTCTATCACCATTAACTACGACACTAATGGCGTCTTAAAAGACTCAACCCCTCCCCACAGAGGTGCTGGGAGCTTCCCACTCCCATGAGGGTCCTACTTAAGACTGAGTGCTATTTTTTTTTTCCTCAAAGAAACGCTCTAATCAGTGGGGGACTTGCAGCTTTTAATGACAATCCCTTCTGTTTGTATTAACTTAAAGTTCACAAAGAGGCTTCCCATTCATCACTTCGGGTTTGCTCTTCACAACAGCCCTCGGGAGGGAGGCAGAGCGGGCTCCTCGGCCAGGCTTCCCAGGGAGGTCAGATGACTCGCCCCAGGTCGGGTCCTACAGCTGGGAGGTAGCAGGGCTGGGGACCGATGGGGGGCACGGAGGGAGGGCAGTGCTCCCGTGTTGTCTCTAGGACTCCAGGCCCCTCAGGAAATGCTGGGAGAAAAGGAGGGAGCTGAGGAATCAAGTGACTTAAACTGACAGGCAACAGTGGACCTGGTGCAAACCGTGTACTGGGCTCCTCCTAACAACACCCAGGAAATAACAACGGTATTTACACTAATCAGAGCAAACGCTGATCTGATGCTATGTCAGGCACTGTGGTGTGTGTTTTGGGTGTGACCTCATCTAATCCTTATAAAGTCCTTAGAGGTATTGTCCCCACTGTTACTGATGGGAAGCTAAGGCCCAGACAGGTAAAGAAAGTTATGTAAGGACACACAGCTAATTGTGGAATTCAAGGCAGCTCCGTTTGACTCTAAAACTGAATGTGCTTTGTGTTCCTCAGAGGCCAGGTTAGGCACTACTCCTGGTGAATAATCTGAATGACAAATCCAGTGGGTTTCACAAATTATAGGAGATAGGCCTGCTGTCCACTCTGGACTTCCCAGACCGACATAGCTATAGCAACCAGATTGTTTCCCTGCAGCCTTGCTCCAGAGCTGAGACCCTTCAAGAGGCTTCACCCTGTGGGTCAGACGGACAGCACCTGCCTCTGCTGCATCCCAACGGAAAACGCAAGTTGGCCGGGTGTGGGGCCCGTGCCTGTAGTCCCAACTACTCAGGAGGCTGAAGCAGGAGGACCCTGGAGCTCAGGAGTTTGAGGTAAGCCTTGACAACAAGCAAGAGCCTCTCTTAAAAAAATCTCAAGTTGCTAAAAATTTGGTATTGGTCCTAAAAAAAACCCATCCCCTTCATCACAGCCTTTAAAAGCTGAATTTGTTCTGGCTTCTCCTACCTCAGCTGAGGATATTCTCCTTGCTGACGACACCCTAGTTACGCTGGCCTGCTATCGGTTTAAATACGCCAAATACGCCAAACTGTTGCCTCAGAGCCTTTGCACATGTTGATTCCCTGCCCAGGGCGCACCTCTCGGGCTCTGCGTAGGCACTTCCCGTGGCCTGGCCTTCCCAACCCCTCCAGGCAAACACTGCTTCCAGGCTGAGAGCAGACGGAGGGAAGGGATGGGATCCACCTTGCTCACCGCTGTGGCTCTGGACACAGGATGGTGTGTCCCCTCTGGGTCTGCAGGCCGGCCCTGAACCAGCCTCGGTGCCCCTTAGCTTTGGTAGCCCCTTCTCCAAAAAGCTGTTCCCTGACTCCCTTCCCTCCAGCCACTGGCTGCCCCTTTTTCCCAGGGATCAGGATGTCCAGCACCCTTTGTACTTCCACCCTTGGGCCCTACTACCCCCCTTCACCAGTGTCCACCGGGCCTCACCCAGTGCCTTCCAGGCCTGTACAGGTCTGGTGATGGGTGGGGAAGTCCCCCTGCTGTCACCCCACATGCTGCTGGCTCTCCCCTTCCTCCAGCCTGAGCTGCTGAGGTCCCAGCACACCTAATAGGGACACTAGGAGCCACCCAAGCGCAATGGGAGACCAGAATCACCCTTTCCCCCAGGAGTGGAATAAGAAACTAAAAATTAAAAGCAGGGGCCCCAAAAGCATATGCCCTCAGGAGCCACGCAGTTATCAAAGGAGCGGAGTTGGCAGGGGAACAGCACAAGTGTCTTGCTAAGTGGACACCTGTGAGGGGCAGGGCTGACAAAGTGGGAAGTGTAGGCCCCACCAAAGGGAGGAGCCATTATTCAGCTCCAACTGATTGCTGCCATTCAGGAATCCGGCCCCATGTTGACAGCTCTAATTTTCTTTTTCAAGAGAATCCAGAATCTAAAACCCCAAACCCAGATTTTTATATAAAATCTCTCAATTTTCAAATGTTGGCAACTAATTCAATTTTTTAAAAAACACTACGGATCAAATAAAACACCTATGGGCCACCAGTTTGCAACCTCTGGGAAAGGTGAGGCCTCCTTCCCATTTTAGAGGCTTCCATGTAATCGCCCACGTTGTCCCCCGACCTGCAGAATCCCAGTCAGAACTAGGCCAGAGTTCTATAATCTCCCTTCCCCTTTCCTCAAACAAAATCTCAATTTCTCACTGTAGTCAAGCCCAGCTAGGTTGGTAAGCAATGTGATTAAAATAAAATAACTTCTAGCTCCCAAATTCAAGAAATACTGTGAGGATTACCCGCATTTCAAAAGTTAACTAAATGTATCATGTTTCAATTAATAGAACTGGAGGCAATCAACCAAAGTACAAAATTGTGGTTAATCAGGAAGGACGCCAAACATTAAGCCAAGCACTGTTGATGTGTTAAACTCCTTTAATCCTATGAGGTAGGTACTGTATGATCTCTCTTTTGCAGAAGCAAAAAGGGAGCTTTACAAAACTTAAACTACTTGCCCAGGGACTCTTATCCCAGTGGCAACGCCAGGTTTGCCTGGCACTGAAGTCTACACAATTAACCACACTACTCAATATTACTCCTCTACATGATATTATCTAACCTAATGTAATGGTGGTCCTGGGGCACAACTTCAGAGCAGGCATTCTTGAGATGGGTATGGTCCTCTCTTAGAGCCTAGGGTAACTCAAGTGATCGGTGCTATGGTTTGAATTCGTGTCTCTCCAAAATTCATGTTGAAAACTAAATCCTCAACGCAACAGTATTAAGAGGTGGAGACTTTAGGAGGTGATTAGGTCATGAGGGCTCCACCCCCATGGATGTATTAGTGCCCTTATAAAAGGGCTCCAGGGAACTAGGTAGCCCCATTTTGCCCTTCTGCCTCTTCTGCCATGTGAGAACACAGAGACAGTGCCATCTATGAGGAACAGACCCTTACCAGATATCAAATTTGCCTGCACCTTGATCTTGGACTTCCTAGCCCCTAGAACTGTAAGAAATAAATTTCTATTTCTTACAGTTTGTGGCATTTTGTTATAGCAGCAGGAACAGGCTGAGACAGTTGGCTCTAAGACAATCCCTTCCCTTCCCCACTGCATGCTGTGGCCAAGCTTTCAAGGCAAGAGCCTTGAGCAGAGGTCCTAGCTGCTATACCAAGAGGGGCCTTCAGATACCAACAGAGCTCCTATGCAGACAGCTGGTGCTCATTGCTGGAGAAGAAAGGCAGCTGGATTTCCTAGGCAATTCTCAGTCCTGTTAGGAAAGGGGCAGGAAGGACAAATGTATGAAGGCCTAGAGAAACACCCTGGCCATCTTGTCTACAGTATTTCCCAACTAAGTCCTCATGTTCTATACCCAAGGATCCCACCACCCCAAAAGTACTCGAATAAGCTCTCAATCAGGCCTTTGTTCCTATTATCATTCTCTTTATTCCAAAACAGATTAATTACAGATTTCAACTTTTCAAATGCAACGTCTGGGCAAGTGAGGAATATTCACAGCACCTTGCTAGGGACCATGCCAAAGACAGACTGTCTAGGCTCACTGGTATCTGCTCTGTGTTGGGGAAATTGAAAAACAACAAGCAAAAGTATAACCACAATCTCGACCTTTTTCATTTTAAATAAAGTTTGTTTAATTTCCCTTTCTGCACTGTGAATTGTTCTTGACTCTTTTGTCAACATTCATTTCAGTTTTCAGAATCTCCATCCTTCTTGTGGAACTAATGTGCTGTTCTGAAAGAGAATGGAGACAAACACAAAATTACTGAAGGTGCCAGCTCATTGTTACAGTTCCTAACTGGCGACAACAGTGAGACCAAGGTACCCTCCCACTATAAGACCCCATTTATAAGGGAATTGTCATTTAACTATTGATCCTATTTCTTTATGCCCCATCTCACTTTACAAAAGAATGTGAGACAGTTTGTTCAAAACTAAAGTTGATGACGACTTAAATATAAACAATGAAACAAACTTGATGATAACTAAGTAAGAAAGTAGTATGTAAACCCCTAAGCAGATGAGGTAATTCCAGGCACACCTCTCACAGTGTAAGGCCAAAAAGAGAGTGTAAATTTTAACTAGATGAACAGAGAGGAAAATTTTAAAAATGCTCATCTTCAATCTCCCAGACTCCAGATCTGCCAGCCAACACGTGGCCCTTATGTAGCTTGAAGACGATATCCTGACCATTCACTATGGAAACCTGCACCACATTCCTGCCATGTGACTGTTCTTGCCAAGTCAGACTCAGCACCTAAACCTAACAGAAAAGGACTCTCAAAAATGGGACTCGGCTAACTGAAAACTTTTAAAGGGGATAAAAACCTCTCTCTTTATTCCCTCTTTCCCCTTGGCTGCCTTTCCCTAGACTCTAAATGATAGGGAAACACTAAAAACGAAAATGACAATCTAGACAGACACTGTGGAACCAGGGCGGGGTGGGTGACAGCAGCAAGTAACTGAATCAGGCAGGCTGCGGCAAGCAGAGGCAAGGGGTGCTGACACACATACCACCCTTCAGTAGGCAGCTCTTCCCAGGGCTAAGGTGATGAGGATGCAGTCTTACAGGATGGCAGGCTCCAAACCAATTAATAAAACAGTTCCAAGGGACATGCACAGGCATGGAACTGATCCCGAAGGCCAGAGTGTGTGCTCCTAATTCCTTGCCAACATTCAGAGGTTCCTAGGTACACTAAAGTGTATGCATTCATAAATGTTCATGCAGAAAGACAGCATGAGTATGAAATAAGAACAGCTGAAGGATGGTGGCCTACAACCCTTGATCCTGGCTAAAAAGTTATGCCCTACCTTATGTCTGCTCAAATCAAAGTCTATCCTCAGATTAAGAGCACTTAGCCACCAGGGGTTTCCCTTCAAAATACCAGGTCTCAACCTCAGAAAGTACCAAATGTCCAAATAATCAACTGACTTTCCTCTCTCTCAAGCGATATGATTTGGGGGTACCAGGGTGGGGCTGGACTTTTTAAAAATCAAGGAAAAACAATCAATCTTTTAATTAAAGAATTACAGAACTCAACATGTAGCAGAAAGGACTAGTTCTGAAAGCAAGTCTCAGATAGAGCAATTGTAATTTAGGATAAAACCAAATGTGTATGGCCAGGGAATGAGGGCGGGAGAAGCAACCAACTATAAAAGGGGGGTGGGGAAATTTCTGGAGTGTTGCAATAATCCATATCTTGATTGAGATGCTGGTTACACAACTATGTAAGTTTTTCAAGATTCACAGAATTGTACACTAAAAAGGGTGAATTTTACCATATACAAATTGAAAAAAAAACAACCCAAAACAAATGCAGTTCCTTTCTGAGTCAAGGACTAGGTGACCCAGCTTATGTGCACACATCAGTGGAAAGGCTCTAAAGTCTATGCTTCTGTTGATCTCTCCTATTTTCAGAGGATTAAAAATTAGGTGGCTTTGTTGCTTTGGCAGGGAAAGCCATTTCCAAGGCAAAGGATAAGAGAGAACATGACTTGAAAATTCAAATACCTCCCTCCCTTTGTCAGTCTAGGGCAGGGGTCAGCAAACTGTGCCACACAGGTCAAATCCAGCCCACCACCTGTTTGGATAAATAAAGTTTTATTGGAACACAGCCACACCCATTTGTTTTACATAGTCTATGGCTGCTTTCACATGACAGTGACAGAGTTGTGTAGTTCTGCCAAGAGACTATATGGCCAGTAAAGCCTGAAATACTCTCTGGCTCTTTGCAGAAAACTTTTGCTGACCCTTGGTCTCGTGGAGCAGATCAATGAAGCATCAGACACTCTCTCTCCTTCCCTGCTGTCACCTTGCCTCCACCTCCATCCCCATCCTAGGACTAACATGCAGAAGGGGAATAAGTGATATTTCACTTAACATTTTAGTCACAAGGGGAGCAGCCCTGAACCCTACCCTAAGTGCTAGGAACCTGGATTCTGATGCTGGCTTTGATCTGTGGCCACCAGTCCTTCATAATTTAGAGTCTCAACAAACCACACCATTTGGCCCAACTAAAGATTAGTGTTACAGAAGGCCTACAAACAGTGACAAGGTGTGCCAGGATTTGCCATGGGTCCATCACTTAATGAATTTTGGACTGGTCTTATCCTCAACTCAGCTCTCCTGTGAACAAAGAGAGAGGGGTGTGGTCTATAAATAAATACCCCATGGGATATAAGGGAGGATGAAGCCTTATGTGGTCAAAGCCAGGCCAAAGTTGCCCCACTGCAAAGTTACCCCATCAGCTGGGCCAACTCAGGAAGCCTTTTCCCTAGTCCAGTCACAACCTCACCCAGCAAGTTGGAAAATGGCCCCCAAATTCAGCTTTGGCTTAGGGAGAAGTGGGGAGGAATAAGTGGGCTGAAAACTAGAGAGGTAACTGACATGCATGAGGTGGGCAAGATGGGAAAGGGACCCTGCTTCTGGGATGAGTCCACCCTTCATCTTTACCGTAGTGTCCTATATTTTGCCAATCTACTGCTCTGCTCTGCAGCGATCCTGCCAAAGGAAAGAGGTTTGAGAATCAAGAAAGGACAGTGAGAGGAGAAATAAGCTCCAGAAAGAAACGACAAACACCCAACCAGAGCTTCCATTCGGGCCACCGATTGTCCCAGGGCAGAGTTCGTTCCAGGACTCACAGACAGGACAACAGAAGAGTGGGCTTTAAGCTCTTGAGTGGGATATGCGAGCAGGGGGGAGGCGTCACCCATCCTTTTGGGACTCTCTCCTCAGAAAATGCATACAACTTCAGGATTCCAGATTAGGAACTCCTGCCATGCAGGACCTAAATCAAATGGTTTCTACCCTGCTCTCCCCTTGCTTTTGTTCTTTTTGAGTGGGCAACTTCCAGAAAAGAAAGAACTTAGAGCACAGCCTTTTGGCTCCCTGGGGGCCCAGGCGGTTGCTGGAAGGGAACAGGGTGCTGCTTTGCAAAATCAGCTAAGTCCTGGCTCCTTCTCAGACACAATGCACAGCCGTCAAGAAAAGGCTGCTGGGGGGCAGAAAAACCAATCAGCGGCCACTGCTGGTGCTACGGGGAGCTCTGGTGGGATCTGAATTCCTACAGGGAAGCCAAGGAGCACGTGTGCGTCGTGTCTCCACAGAGGCGCTCAGAAAGCTCACAATGGAGACTCCGGAAGAGATGAGGCATTTGCTTCTCCCACTCATTAACGGTCTCCCTGAAAAAGCCTCTCTCTGACCTGACCAACCCAATTGACAGCTGTGCCAGAGGGCACGCTATTGAGTTACATTCTTCCAGCAAAAGTCCTGGACAGGAGAAAGCAGGGCATGTCTGAAAATGATTTCTTCCAAAGGTGAAAGCAATTCTGACCTTTTCTTATTGGCCTTTGTGTAGCTGAAATCACCCAGGTTCTAATAAAGTTCAATCAATGAGAAACACCTATGTGACATTTAAATTTGCCTCCAATTCAGTTTCAAAAGTCAAGCTGCCAGCAAGCCGCCATCATGTCAAGGTCTGACCATTTGTACGACCTCCAAGGTTGTCTGGTTCCTGGGGAAGTGGTACAGGCTACTGAGCAGATGTTCCCTGCTGGGAGCCTCTGCAAAACCTGCAGCAGCTTCTACAGGAAAGAACAAGACTCACACTTTGGAGGACAAGATCCTGGAGCTGTTAGGGGTTACAGAGGAGCAACTCTCTGGGGCATGAGAGGAGCGCAGGGCAGAGAGGTGAATTTTTTACACGGCCAGCAAATTAATACTCTTCTGCCACATGTTCTAATCCATTTTAATCTTAAATTAATACTCTTCTGCCACATGTTCTAATCCATTTTAATCTTCATAGAGCAATTCTTTTCCTTTCTCATTCTAATGTGTAGGGACATAAATTACTGTGGTTTTAATACATTTAAAGCTAATCACTAAAGCCCTCTTCTGGAGAACACAAATCATTTTGCCACACATCCTTCTTTACAGAGCTGGGCTGGCAGAGCTGACGCAAATATTTCTAATCCTACTCTGGATCCGTGGTTCAGCCCCAGCCTTACCTCTTGACTGCCTGCTGGGCCAGCATCCGATTGCCAGCCAGAAATGTCACACTGCCCAATATGGCCAGGTACTTCAGGGTCTGGAACATGTTGAGCTGAGTCCAATAGACATACATGAGCCCCAGCATAGCTGTAAGAAGAGGTGTCATGATATCCAATTAAATGAAACAGTGACAATGCCCTGAGGTCAAGGAGAGTTAGGAGCAGGAACTGCTAGATCACGAAAAGGTCTGTATTTCTATACCAGCTTGTTTTATTCCTTTTATCTGAGCCAAAAAGTAGATAACACAATATACTTGCCTCTCAGCCATGGCTACCAAGAAATCCAGAGGTAAAAAAATCAGACATCAGCTACTTTATTTCATTCCATATTCCTGCTAACACCTATTTCCCTGCTTCTCTAATGAAGTTTTTGTTTTGTTTAAAACTTTACTGTCATGTTATATTTGGAATTTTATTTTTCAAAATTCTTAATAAAAATATATAGGATATAAATACATGGTTTCTATTTAAAAAAATTTGTAAACTGGGTACAATGGCTAGTGCCTGTAATCCCAGCTACTTGTGAGGCTGAGGAAGGAGGATCGCTTGAGGCCAAGAGTTTGAGACCAGACTGGGCAACACAGCAAGACCCCATCTCTAAAAAAAAAAAGTCAGGTATAATGACGTGTGCCCGTAGCCCTAGCTACTTGGGAGGCTGAAGTGGGAGGATCACTTGAGCCCAGGGAGTTCGAGGCTGTAGTGAGCTATGATCACACCACTGCACTCCAGCCTGGGTTATAGTGCAAGACCCCATCATAAAAAAAAAAAAAAAAAAATTTAAGGATAATTTGCCATTTGACTAGGAAGGGAACAAGGAGGACTGAGGAAGGTTTAGTGAAAAGGGCTCAGAGCTGGACACTGAATGCCCTGGGTTCTGGTTCAGGCTCTGCTCTTACCAGCCACTTCATTTCCCTGAGCCCACATTCTCTCACCTGTCAAACAGGATCATAATTCCTGCCCCCAATCACCCCCAACAGGGTTGTGATGAGAATCAAATGAGGCAACAAGCACTAAAAGCATACTGGCAAGAAAAGCCGTGGTTCTAAGCAGATTTATATTCAGGTTTTGCTCTCAGTCTGACCCAGGAGGGTCATCATTCACATCCAGTAACTGAGCTGGAGAGAAAGGTCATCCTGTCACTTTTGCCCAGAAGGATGACAGGTGAACTACAGCAGGGGTTCTTGACCATTTCTGAGGTCATGGACCACTGTGATAGCCCGATCAAAGTTATGACTCTCTCTTTCCCCAGAAAAATACAGACACATAATTGCCTAGAATTTCAAGGGATTCATCTATGCACTCCTATGAGAATCTGTATACTGTGGGTGCACAGATAGTGACTCCTGAAAGAGGCAAAGAAGTTTAAAAATATTGACGTTTCAGTGAAGTGCAAGGCACCGCCAATCCAATGGTGTCAAAAGTCTTTGACATATTTAACTGGTTTATGAATGCACTGTCTTGTTATGTTTAGGTTGTTTAGGTCCTAAGTTCTCAAGAGAACAATGCAGGACAGCATGTCTGACTGTGGAAGGGACTGTTTTCTATTACTGTCCGGACAGAGCCGCCAGCAAATATGAAGATCGATACGGTGGGGAAAGATAACCTTTGGAAACTGCATTAATGCTCTTCAACCAGGAAGATGGCTCAATGTAAAGATACGATAAGTGAGTAATCTCTGGAAATGAACAGGGCTATTAAATGAGGGTAAATGGCCTGCCAACAGCAGCCTAGTACAATGAAGCCCAGTATAATGACAGCTGTTCTAAGTTGATGAACCAAACAGGTTTATCATCATATTAACTGTCCTAAAAGGCCAGGAGGAAGAGGGAAATGTTATGCTATTAAGTCATTATAGTTAATAGGTTGTGGGTCTACTTAACAGGCCTTTTGCGTGGGCAGGGAAAATGTCAGAAGGAGGTTAAGTGGAATTAGCAGCCTGTGGCACTTACCAGCATGTCCCAGGTGAAATATAATCGTGCTAGGAGCAAAAGTGAAGTTGGAGACATTGGCACCAATCCGGATCCACTGAATGATGGGGAGAAATAAATTAAGAAGACATTAGAACTTAAAAGGGAGGCAACACATGCCATGCCAATGCTAATCCAATCAACAGCCCCAAGGGCTTAAAAATTCATGCATACTGGAAGGACAGAGAATTCTTCCGAGTGACAACCACCCTATTACAAGCCCTCAGGAAAAATTGTTCCCTTTTTTCTTCAGAAAAGGATCTCAGCACCTGCTCTCAAATGAGCTTGGGTAACTCAAACATGAACATCATTTTTAATGATAGCAAAACTTTCTATTTTAAAACAGGTGGAAACATGATGCCAAAAGGTCAGAAACTGCATTTATGATAAAGTAACTGACACTCCCACTAAGTTCTCTAAGAATTGGTAAGACAAACCTGCTGGCAGCTGGCTCTTGCTGTGGGTCCCATGCCTTTTGAAATTCTGATTGCTCAAATATGAGAACAGATGCCTATACCCTAGCTATGGTTCCTGAAAGCTTGTGGCATGTCTTCTAGATTTAGATTAACCAATAATTCTTTTATTAAAATCAATGAATTATTTAGGAACACAGACAACTTTCTAAAAGTAAGGTCTAAAGTATTTTTTCTCAAAATTCCCTGAACTTTGAAGATATACATATATGTCTATAATTTTAAAAGAGAAATAAAGAAAAACAAGTTGATTGGTTAAAAAAAAATCAAACAGTATAGAAAAGGAGAAAAAGTAAGTTTCCTTCCTGTATACTCTCCAAAATGTCCTCTCCTCAGAGGTGACTAACACTAATACACACTGCCTTTTAAAACTTTTTATAGAAAATCATACTAAACATACCACCTTGCTTTCTTCATGCAATAAATACTTCTTGGCAATCATCATATCAGCATATAAATCCATTCATTCCTTGAATAAGCCGCATATTATTCTGCTGTATGGACGTCCATAACTTACTTAACACTGGCTTCTATGAAGACTAGGTTGTCTCCAGTTGCATGCTCCCACCAGTGCTGGAACGCATAGCCTCCGTCCTGTACTTTTTACAGCTATCAGTGTCGGACCTTGCTTTGCTCACACTGGATCTCACCTAAACACTCCTACAGAGCTTCACAGTCCGTTCACTTTTGTCACTTTTAGTTGCTACTAGGTACTTTCTCATGCCCCCTTGTCAATGGGTCAACGTGTTTGGCTGGTTCCCCACACTGGGGAAGTTTGGTCATTGTAAAATTTCTTGACCATCAGTTCAGGTCACAGCTGCTGGGCCTCTCTGGAGATGTGCTGAGGCCAGAGCACAGAGCCTCCTTTGGAAGGGCTACATCTGCCAAATCCGGCGCAGGACACATGCTGTCCATGCTAATTACAACCACTCACCAGAGCAAACAGCAGCAGCAATGGCGCAAGGACCAGGGCGGTGAATGTATTGGACACCACTGTGGGGGGCCTCTTCTCAGGCTCACGGAACAGGTGCTGCCAAAAGAAGACACACCAAGAAGATTTAAGAATGTGCCCTTCCCAGCAGGGGCTGCCATGTATACCAGGGACCAAAATATCAATGATGGTCAAAGGGGAAATGCTACCCAGAGGCAAAAACCTATTGGCAACAAGTGGCCACTGGACCTTTTGCCTCTTCTCAATGCTGGCTTCTGATCCCAAAGGTCTCCCTTCCAAAGACACTATGTCAGTCCCAGCTCACTGCTTGGCCAACCCTTTTTTCCCCTCAAAGACTCACTGCCATTTAGAAGTTGAAGAATGCAACCCATCAAGTGGCATCAAGCTAGTGTCAAAGACGGTGCCCAGGTACAGGGATGGCTTGGGTGACACACCCAAGGCGGGACTCTGGACTTCACAATGCATCTGCGTTCCCAGGATGGCAATGGCATATGTTACTGCCTCACTTAAGTTAGCTAACTGGTGGTAACTTCAGTCTCTTTAAAAATATAACAGAGGCCTCACTACAGATTTTTTCAACCATAACTCACCGTTCTCTCCCCACGCCAGGGCTCTAAGCAAGCCTTAAACAAACTTTCTCCCTCACTCACTCTGCCTGATTTCCAGAGTTAAAGCAGAAGGCTGGGCAAGCGTCCCTCTGATATTTCTTTGTTTTGTTTTTTCTCCTGAGCAATTCTACACAAATTCTCTTCAGGAAGCTCACCTAGGTAATGTGACCTAGCAGAAGCAGTGATGAACTGGGAGTCCAGAGCGCTCCATTTAGGCCCAAACTGATATGCATGGCTGTGTGACCAAGGGCAAGTCACTTTCCCACTCTTTGCCTCAGTTTCCAGCTGGAAAACTGGGGGTGGGGAGGGCAATGACCACCCTACTAGGCTTATAAAGATACTCTGAAGACCAAATGAAATAGGGCATTTGACCATGCTTTGGAAGCTATAACACACTTATGCAAATCAAACTTTCTTTTTTTAATATTTTTCCTCTAGTGTATCAACTTGTGGCTGTCTCTTCTGCTTGCCAATGCCCAGCGCCATGAAGAGGCAGCCTTATTTGAGCCTCCTGTTCCTAAATTTTCATCTCTGCACTCCTTTGCTGCCACTGCCATTAAAGGATTTCTAACACTGTAGCAGTTGCTACCACCTACTCTATACTGTACAGATCAGTCAGCACCCTTCATCATCACAATCATACCTTCTACTATTTAACTGCACTTTACATTCTTAAATTCTTAATGCTCTATATCAACATTAAGAAAAATTTTAAAAAGAATTCTACTGCTCTACTTTTGGGCTCTTGTCCTTTTTTACAGTGAAATGAAAGCAGGTAGTCTGCTTTTAACAAATGGACATTATATTAATTCATATGTAGGTTTCCATGTATGTTTCCATGTATGATCAATTCTCATCATTACAGAATAGTCCACTGAGTGGATTCACCTCGCAGTTTCCCTAACCAATACCTAAATTGTTTAGCAATTATTGTATTTACTTTGTAAGGGGCTTTAGAAACATTTCAAAGCCTTTCTTTCCTCATATATTGCCTACTTTCATCCTTACAACAGTCCTATGGGCTAGGCAGGGCTGGGCAGACCTCACTTATCCAAGGATTTGCCTAATGAAGTAAGGCCCTGTTCTCCCAGGCGAGTTTCCCCATCAGCTCTGATTTATGCAGAAGCAGGTGAGATAAATGCTGAACCCATCTGCACTCATAGCTGTCAAGCAGTGGCCTGAAGACTGAACCTCCTAGATGTCAGGAAAAACAGACTCAGGTTCTGATTTCGTCTTTAACGCTCTGCTTTCTGGAAGATAGTCATTGGACTCTTCGAACCTGTTTGTTCAGCTCGAGGATGGGGCTGCTATTTGTCCTGCCTAAGTTACAGGGTAGTGAGATCAAACTATAGACAGCATATAAACAGGTTAAAGAAGGACCAGAGCCACAATCCAGGGGTTTGCTACCCTTTTTCTTTGTACCCATTTCCCTCCTGTGTTTAGTGGATAAGCCCTTTGGCATATACCTGAATTTCTTGCTTCGGGGTAAAAAGGTTCTGGGACAAGACAGTCGACGGAGCTTCTTCCTCAGGGAACTTGATGACCACATCAGCCTAAAAATATAAGGGCAGTTTTTAAAAGAACAGAGGCAGAGAAGGGGATGAAACTCCTCAGCAGGATAATAGTCCCTGACTCACATCTAGGACCATAACTGAAAAAAGCTCCAAGCAGTCCAATCACTTCTGATCCATTAGTTGACAAATTGCGGCAGTAAAAATTTCACGAACAAAACAAGTATTTGTTGAAAATGCTTTTTAGAGCAAGAGTTGTAATTTTCTACTGGTATGGCAAGCCCCATAGGGCTGCTTAATACAAAAATCCCAGCTGGTACACAAGCTGTTAGAGCCACAGTCAGAAACTGCTTGGTGTCCCTGGGAAGTGTGATTTAGTCACGTTAAAAAAAAAAAAAGAACGAAATAAGAATGCATTCTTGTATGAAAAGTAGCCCAAAGTCCAGGAGAAGAAAAGGAGCCTTGAATACAGCATAAGAGAACGCAGCTGTCCCTTTGTCTTACAAAGGGAGCCAACCACCATTCAAGGCCTGCAATTTGGCCTCTGCTATGTTCCAAGTTCATCACCCACTGCTCTCGACAGGATTCAGAAGCTCCAGTAAAACACAACCACCCACATCTCACTGAAAGCACCTTGAGCTTTTCTGCAGGCTGTTCCCCAAGGATCGTCCCACAGCCCCCAGATACTATTCTGACAAACCTTTGCCATTCTTCAACCCCTTCTCAAATGCCACGTCTTTCAAGAAGTTTTCTCTCATCACACCAATCAGAAGTGAGGCATGAAGTGAGGCACTATGCACATGCTACACAAATGTTAGTCCTTAGTTAATTAGCATTTTGCACATCCTACAATTCATTATTCTACACCATCCTGAGTTGTTATCAGAATTCAGATGCTGTCCCTCCCATGAGGCTATACCATATCTCAAAAGCCAGGGCCTTATCTTTTACACCTATGTACCCTCCACAGTGCCTTGCTTGTAATACGAAAGACTCCTTCCTGTATAACATCTATAGGAATTCACAGATCACTAGCATTCACAAGGGCAAATTTAACACTTCCTTCATTCACTCAACCGATATTTATTAAGCACCTACAACATGCCAAGCCACGTGCATGACCCTAGGACTATTTATGGAGACAGCACACAGTGCCTCGCCTCACAGTGCTTATTCATTGCCCATGGGAGGCACAGGCAAGGCCAGGGTGAAGAGCCCTTGACCTTGAAAAGGAGCCGTCTGTGTCTGTGGTACAGCCACTCTCACCTGGGTGAGAGTGCCTTTAGGCACATACCACATTCCAGAGGATTGGGTTCTTCAAAGTGGCATCTCCAATGATTAAGTAGAGAGTATAGGTGCCAGAGGCAGAGTCAAATTCGATCTTTCTTTCAGAGGTATCCAGTTCAAACTTGTACACGTTCTTGTGGTCCGGCTCAGCAACAAACACCACTTCCTGGCCAGTCTTCTGGTTATGGAGTCGGACGAATGTCTAGATGGAACAATAATACAACCTTTCATCTGATAATTTCAAAACTCCCAGTGGGCCCAACATCGAATCTGCCAGGCAGCGGACTGTTAGCTCTTTCATCACAGGGAGCACTCTGGCATCTGCCAAATCTGCCCAAGAGTGGAAGGAGTGGTTGTGCCACCCTAGCTCAGAGATAACTTTTTGCTGGTACAAGGACAGAAATTCAACTTAGGGATCCAGCCAATTCTCGACTCGCTGGAGGCTGAATGCCCAGTTTGTGGATGATTTAAGCCCTTTGCTATTGCTGCAATTTCTTTTTCCTGCCAGCTTTTTGGCCACTTTGCTGCCCAATTAACTTCTTCAGCAGAGGGTGAAAAGAAGGGAAATGAGGTGGAACTGTAAAAGGCCCACTTTCAATTTCCTAGTGCCTGCAGCTAAAGATTTAGTAGAGGAGGCTTGGGTATTGATAGCAAGACAGAGTTCTAATCGAGCAGAGCAGCCCCGTGTCATAGAGAGAGCCCCAGCTCTGAAGACAGACAGATTTGGTCCCACTACTTATTAGCTGAGCAGGTTTCGTAACCTCCTTGTGCCTTGATTTCTTCATCTGTAAGGCAGAAAGATTAACTTTTATATGAGGTATATCCGTGTGAAGATTTGCAATAATGTATGTAAAGCATTTAGTGCAGGGCCTGGTATATACCAGGTAGTCAACAAAAGGTAGCTAATATTATTATCAATATCATGGTACTGAGTCTAATCACTTTATCCCCACAATAGCATAAGAAACTAGGGTTTCTGCAGCAAAATTTAATATACACTCAGAGCTTTTCAAAATGTTTCAAAATAAAGAATTCAACAAGGCACAGATCATAAGACATGAGCATTAAATGAGTTGCCATGGTCACATAGCTAGTGCTGGGTCTACAGAAAAAATATAAATCTCATTTGTTACTCTACACCTGAACAACAAAGAACCACTATCAAGTATTTAGGGAAAGGGGCCCAGAGATGTGAAGCATCCCGACTACAGCTATTAGTCTTGGCCAGGAATGGCATTTAGGAGTCCGGGTGCCTGATCTCCCTCCTATCACAGTGAAGTGCAGGTGGCTGCCAAGCTCATCCACAACATGCCATCTCTGCCTGAGAGGTCTTTAAGCCATGATTTCCAAAACAGAGTCTTGGATAAGACAAGTATTCAGTTAAAGTTACATTTCCTCACTAACTTTCCCAGCTCTAACCCTAATCCTACCAATTTAGTCTTGTTAATTTTCTTTTTTTCATATTCTTTCTCTTGTGATATTTGGTGGGCAAACGTCATTCTGGGAAGGAACTGGGAAATGCTAAGAGGTTGAAATGATTAAAGGTCAGTTAGCCATGGCTAAGGACCCTGACCAAGCAGTCTAGAGTTTGGGGGTGGAGGGGGAGAGAGGAGCAGAAGACTGTGGCCCTAGGGGCAGGCACTCTGGGGCACAAGTGCAACAGCTGCAGCTATGAGAAAAAGAAATCAAGAAGGTTCCCAAGTAAATCCACTCACCTCAGTGGTCTGCCCTGAAGCTGCCTTGAGGCACAGACACAAGGCTGCTGGTTCTTGCTAAAGCATCAATACAGAGCACTCAAAGCAAGCCTACTAGGTCCCACATTCTTTCTTGTCTTTCAGCATTCAAAGTATTTATCTGAATTGTCCTTTAGAGAAAACTAAAGTCAGGGCTAAGGTGGTTATTCTCAATCAAGGTGGATGACAGAGGTAGTGTGGAGGGTTGTCTGAGAGGACAAATTGCCATATTAGGTTCTCTGGGGAAAGGATGTATGGTGTGAAAATCTTTTAAATGATAATTTCCATTACTTTATATATGAAAAAAAAAAAAAAGCCCATTGCTTTTATAATATAAAGTAGGCACAAGTTAAAAGGGGATATCCTTCAGAGTCTCACAAACAGAAAATCTGTTTTGGCCAGAAGAAAAAATGCCTTGGGTCTTCTGCTTAGGTTTTTCTTATTTCAAAATTATTTCAATATATTCCCTTTCTTTAATCAGAAATAAAAAGCCTCAATTAAGTGCTAATCTGCCTTCAGTACATCTCCTCAATACCAGCTAATCTTTTAAAAAGAAGCGTGTATTCCAGGTGAAGGATTACCACCACTGCGAGGGGTAGAGCATCATGTGGGAGAACATGAAGGACTGTTAGGGTTCAGAGTCAAGGTCTGAAAGGAGGAATGTGGAACTTCCTCCGGTGCATGTTATACCACATTGTTAACTCCAGTGTGCATTCATGTTTCAGGCCAAGAGAATTATCCGGGCTTCCTCCTGACCTGGTGAGGGGTGAGTTCAGCACCAGTGTTCACATCTACCAGCTGGAAGAACAAGGCGAAGTTCTGGTGGCTGTCTGCGATGAATGTGCCCTTGGCTTTGGCTGGGTAGTTCACCCTGAAAGAGACATCATGTGGTCAGTCTTCAGAGAGGACCTGTGTATCTCTGAGAACAGGCAAAGAATGCATACTTCACTTCATTGCCTAATCCTTACTCTCTCACCGGAACACTTCTGTTGTGGACAGACAGTTGTGGAGAACTGTCTGTGGCCTAGGAGCAAACTGGATTGATAAAGCCAGTACTAAGAAAAGCACAGAATAAACTTTCAGCAGGGTCTGGGGAACATGCTATGTGCAGATGCTTGTACCTCTGGGCTTTCACTTCAAGGACCTAAGGCTCTCAACTCAACCAAGTCAGGCATCAGTGGAGCTCACATGTACCTCCACAGGCACACAGGCAGAGGGAGAGCTGGGCTGGCAGAACCTCAAGGAGAAATAATCACAGGAAGGATGCCAGCAGCATATGTGAGCAAGGTTGAGAGACCTGAGACAGGAGATGCAAAGGAAAGAAGGCTACTTTTGGCTTCTTCTTTTTTTAATGCTGTATTTTTTCCTGGACCGTATTCCAATTTATTTTTCTGCCCTGAAACTGGGTTTTAAAAAGTCATTTTCTCAAAAGGCAGACTTGATGAGGGAAACTATTCTTTTCACAGCACTCTCCTGGGATTTTAGGGTAAATAAGCCAAATGGTTATAGAGCTCACACCTGGCTTTATTTTATATTTATGCTTTATATTTACTCATGAGTAATACCAACTCTTCATCTATATAGAGAATTAAACTGCAATGCACTCTAACAGATATTATTTTGGTGGATTCTCAAACAGGGCTCTCATCTCCAATATTGCTACGAAAATATCCAAGCCAGAGACAGAAAGCCTGGCTCTATGTGATTTAAAAGGAGTGACTGTTTGGCTTCCAGGCTCTGACTAACATCCCCTATCTTCAAAATGGCCTTGAGGGGTCACCTACTATCTTCTGGCCTCTAAAGCCACCCCAGCTGAGTAAAGTTGGAGTTTGGACTATACCCAGAAATCTAGATTCCCTCCATCCCCAAAACAAAGATCTGAGGGAGGGCTGACAAATGGCTTCATACAGCATTCTGGCCCAACTCTGATCAATTATTAATGGTTACCTAGACAGTTGTGTTAAAAAAAAAAAAAAAAAAAAAAAATTCTGAAGTTGAGTCTTAGTTTAGTAGGAATAAATGCTGTGACTTACTAGTAATGCCTTCCATAGACTTGGGAAAGGGTATTTGCCATCTCAGTTCTAAGGATTTACGAGGTTTCCAACTAATTTCAGACCTACCATGGGCCAGAGTGTTACCATGAGGCTACTAAAAGCAAATTCAGGACTGTGAAGACATGGCGATTGCAACAGAATATAAATTAACACATTGCTTCCTTCATTGAGAAGGTCTTGCTATTTAAAAAATTGTCATCTGAATTAAGTAATGTGCTTAGTGACATAGCTGACTGACTCAGACTTACATCCTGAGGTAAGTTCCTCAGGATTGGTAATGAACAGTTTGCTCACGGACTGAACACTGGTATACACAACCCCCAAATCTGCTTAGATGCCAAGCAGAATCTCTGATACAGTACCAGTGGAACTATACAGCCTCTTTAATTTGGGATGCAAACTGGATCCCTGCTGACACAGAACCGATGTCAGGAGGGGCTCAGTGCACCTAGGCATGCTCCTCTCAGCTCTTTATCCTCGGCTCCCCCAGTCCCAGGTGGCATCCACCTACCGGGTTGTTTTGGGTGCAATGCTCTGATCCTTATCTACAGTGGAAAGATCAACATTTGTGATGCCAACTTCAGTAGAGATCTTGACTCTGAGCTAGAGCAAAACAGAGAAGATAGTCGCCAAGTGAAGTGGTGGGTATACAAGAATTAACACACATATTCAAAGTTTTCTACTTGTTAAGGTGAGTAAAGGTATGAAAAAATCCTAGGACAGGAGTCTTCAAGGATCATAGTAAAACTGACCCAGCCAGGTAGTATTTCCACCCACTCCCATCCTGATGCCTAAAAAGTAACTCCTTGATTCTCATCCCTTCTTCCCTACTCTAGCTTTAGATAGATGGTATATATTTTTAAAAGGAAAAAAAAATAGATCATGTGTCCTTTAAAATAAATAAGGGGAAAAATCCTTAAGCAGTAACCTTTAAATAATTCAAATCAATGAGTATTCAGCTCTAACGATAGCTAAGATTCATTACGTGCTTACTATGTGAAAGGCACTGGCTTTGTAAAGACTATCTCATTTAATCCTCACAAGAATTCTGTAAAGCAGTGTCACTTCAGATGAGGAAATTAAGGATTAGAGAGATTAGGCTGCTTGCTCAAGACGAGATAGCTAGTAAGTGATAGGGCCAACATTCAAGCTCAGGCACTCTAACTCAGAATCCATGTGCTTAAGCACCTTGTTATACAGCTTCCCGCTAACACTTACTCTGTGCCAAGGAGTACTGGAACTCTGCATCAGACCTCAGCTATGGCAGTTATCTGTACTGTTCACCACGTACTTCTCATTCTCCTTCTGAGCATCTAGTAGAATTCTACTTCCCTGTACCCTTGGAGTTGGGTGTGGCCATGTGACTTGCTTTGGCCAATGAAATGTAAGCAGAAGTGAAGTGTGTTACTTCCAGGTGGAAGCTTTAAGAGTCAGAGTGTGATTCTCTCTTTTCCTCTGACAGGGACACAGACAATGCACAGATGGAAGCTTGCTCCTTCAGCCAGGGTCCTACAGCAAGGGCAACATGAAGCATAGCCTCCAGCTGACCCCCTAAAGACACCTAGCATGGGCAAAAAATAAACCTTGTTGTTTTAAGCCACTGTTGTTATAAGCATAAACCAATCTATCTTGACTCTTCCAGTGTTTGAATTCTATATGTCCCTTATAAACATTTTCACAAAGAGGAGCTAGCTAATGCCAGTAAACAAGAAATTTAAAAATTAGATTAAAATAAATATAAACACCCAAAAGAGATAGAAAACCTGTTAACAGTCTATTCATGGGAAATTTTTCAGTTAAAATCTAGTTTGAATGTGCCAATTATGCAAACCCAAGGCACTTTTATGTGCAAACATATCTGTGAGCCTTCCAAATATTTGACAGGTTTGAATGTAGTGCTTAAGGAAATCCTTGCCAGATCCACCAGTTTAAAGTCTGAGTCAGGACCAAGGAACAGAGATAGAGGGCTGGGCAAATAATTGAAGGATAGCTTTGGCATTTTTCTATAATAAAATGCCATATCAAGGTGTGACAACCTCAAATCAAGGGCAAAAAAGAAAAATTATAAAGAGATAAAGATAGCCATCAAGTAATTCCTTTTAACAGCCTTCTCTCTTACCTCCATAGTAACTATTTTGTGACAACAGCCTCAATTATCAGGTTGAATGGGGTGTTCTGTTTTGCTTAAGATTTATTACCAGAAAGTGTAAGGATATTACCATCTACTTTTGAATACATGGCCACCTATTAGCAGTCTATTTAGCATTACTGCCTGTCATTGAGTGTAGGCAACTGGGTGAATTATGGCGGTGGAGGAGGGGGATGATGGGTCATCAGGGAGAGAGCGAGGAGCCTCTACTTGGGTTCTGTGGGCTCTCTATTGAGTAAACAGCCTCATAACTCATACAGGGCTCAGAACCACAGCAAACTTTGCTGCATGTAGCTCAACCCAGATAGGTACCGTCACCATTTCCATTTGAAGACAAACTGGAATGGAAGGCTCAAGCAAAGATGCAAAGAGCTTTGATTAGGCTACAGACTTTTGGCAAGATACTCTGCTGAGAACACTCTCCCTATAGCATGTGGAGCATCTAGGTGCAGGGAATATACAGAGATGGCAAGACACACTTCCTGTCTCATATTCAAACCATAATTATAACAGACCAGTTTGCAACTTCAATGGAGGGATGTACAAAGTGCAATGAAAGCATAGGAGAAGGAACTGCAACCCAAGTCTGCCCAGGGATCGCCCCTGATTGGGGAGTAGGAAACGTTCATAGCAAGAACACTAAGGAGGAGGCTTGGTGGGCTTAGCAGTCCTCCAATTTTGGCAGAGGTAGGAGATCAGCAATACTCTATGCTACAAAAATAATCTGTCTTCATAGTTAACTAGTCTGCAACATTAACCAGATAATTCCCTCTTCATTTCTGTAACTCATTCTCTTAAGAACTCCTTCATTTAATTTGTAAATGTGATCTTGAAATCATCATTCCACCTAAACATCCATAAACAGGAGATTAGCTAAATAAATAATGGTATATGCACACTATGAATTACTATGGAGCAATTAAAAAGAACAAGTTAGATGTCTATGGATGGATATGGAGATATTATCTCCTACTTCTGAATATACAGCCATCTAGTAGCAAAATTGTATTTATAATCACTGTCTGTCATTGAATCTAGGCAACAGGGCGAATTATGGTAAGAGCAGGAGATGGCTATCAAGTTAATAGACCCCCCCACCAAGGGTAAAGCTGGGAGCCTCTACTTGTGGCAAAAGCAAGGAATGCAACTATTTAACAAATGATCTCTTTTATGTACATAAGAAAGGATATGCTTACATTCACTGTACTAAGTATCCTTTTTTTCTTAAAGAGTTACACGGGAAACTGTTAATAATGGATTCCTCTGAGGAGAACTGAATTGAGGGGATGTCTCGGAGAAGGCTCTTATACTTCATTACGTACCTTTCTGTACTTTGAAGTTTTTTTAAAACACATGCATATGTTACTATTTTTTAAATATAGGGATAGTTTGGCAATGAGATTGTGGGTCATATACTCTCTTCTTTATATACTTTTTTGAATTAAGAAAGTATCACCCTTGGAGTTCTGACCCAGCTTAAAAAAAAGTATTACCAAATAAATATGATTTTAAAAATAATCACTCTCCCTTTCAGCAGACAGATATACACAAACAAGTTTAAAGAATTGTGTAAGCTGCCTCAATGTATCCTAATCATAGTGATAAGGAAGCCATCAATTTTCAGGTTTTCACTTAGAATCCTCACTATAAACTTTCGGCAGTAACATGGCCACTGAGGCCTGCTAATTAAGATTCAGCTGTGTGTTTGTTCGGAAGACATCATGAGCATTCCCAGATAACACAGACACATGGAATGAGCAAAGGGCAAACTGCAGTGAACTTGAGGCATTTCTGGTTTGCTCTCAGCCCTAATTTTAAAAGGCTCCTTAAGTTACAGCTTTCTTTGCTGCACAGAAACACTGTAGGGTTGTTCTTAAATAGGGAACAATTTAAAACAAATCCTTCTACTCCTAAAATATTACAACAAATGAGCCTCTGGAAATACTCAAGAGAAAAAGCATTTTTATGCTATTCTTTTAAAGCAAATTTAGAAATAAAAATCATCATAACTGTTTTCAAAGTCCTCTTTTAAAGAGTTCAGCATAGGATCCCTGTTGATTAGCTGGTTCTTCCTTCAAACCAACAATGTAGGATTAGTTTTTATAACAGGAAAGGGACTTGTTTCTGCACTTTAAATGCAGCTGAGCCTACTTTACGCTGGATCATGCTATTCCTTTCTTTGCCTGCACTGCATGCCATATCCATCTCAAAAAATGTTTTAACGCCAGGAAATGCTGTCTTTCTGCTGGGAGTAATAACCTCCCTGTTTAGCTTATTACTGTCAAAAATGATGGTGCATTAGGGGCAATTAATGCCAATGAAAGCTTCCAAAACCCATGCTTCCCCTGACAGCCAGTTCAACGTCAATGAGTGCTATTACAGGCCTTCCACACCAAACCACTGTTAATGCACTCTGACCAATGTCGAGCATCTCTAGGGAGAGCACACAGGACCTGCTGACCTGCTCCGAGGCTCTTAAAGTTGCATATGTGGCAGAGGTAAGACCACCATCTCTCTCTCTCTCTCTCTCTCTCTCTCTCTCTCTCTCTCTCTCTCTCTCTCTCTCTGTCTCTTTCTCTCTCACACACACACACACACAGCTCAAATGTAATGAAGAGGGAGAGAGGAGATTTTGTAATGCTTACTCCATCACCAGGAAGGAAAAGGACAGCAAATGGCCTCAATGAGGGCTTATTATCATTGCGTGAACAACATCTATTAGCCATTTCTGCTACTTTGTACTTAGATCATTTTCCCAACAGCCACAGAAATACTTGGACAAACACCAGATTTGATGTTACAAAAAGCCAAGCTATTACAGTAATAAAGACAGTGTGGTATTGGCATAAGGACAAAAATACAGATTTATGGAATAGAATTATGAATCAGGAAATTAACCCTTATATTTATAATCAATTGATTTCTGACAAGGATGTGCCAAGACAATTCAATGGGGAAAGAACAGTCTTTTCAACAAATGGATCTGGGACAACTAGATATCCACATGCAAAAGAAGGACATTGGACCCCTACCTCACATCATACACAAAAAAACTCAAAATGAATCAGAAACCTAAGTGTAAGAGCAAAAACCATAAAATTCTTGTAAGAAAACATAGGAGTAAATCTTCATGATCTTGGATTAGGCAATGGTTTCCTAGATATGACACCTAAATCACAAGCAACAATAACCAACAAAAAAAATAAAGAAACTGGACTTCATCAAAATTAAAACCTTTGTGCTGCAAAAGACAACATCAAGTGAAAATACAACCTACAGACTGTGAGAAAATATTTGCAAATCATGTATTTATCTAATAAGGAACCAATAACCAGTATATATAAAGAATTCTTACAACTCAATAATATAAAAAGATAAATAAAAGGAAATAAGAGGTATACGGATTGGAAAGGAAGAAATAAAAAGACAAAAAAACCCAAACCCTAATTTTTAACAGGCAAGGGATATGAACAGACATTTTTCCAAAGAAGATATACAAACGACCAAAAAGCACAGGAAAAGATGCTCAACATCCTTAGCCATCAGGGAAACGCAAATCAAAACCACAATGAGATACCACTTCATACCCACTAGGATGGCTATAATAAAAAATCCAGGTAATAACAAGTGTTGGTGAGGATGTAGAGAAATTGGAATTCTCATACATTGCTAGTAGGAATGTAAAATGGTACAGCTGCTTTGAAAACTTGTTAGTTTCTCAAAAAGTTAAACATAGAGTTACCATATGACCCAGTAATTCTATTCCTAAGCATATACCTCAAAGAATTGGAAACAGATGTTCAAATAAAAACTTACATATGAATGTTCATAGCAGCATTCATAAGAGCCAAAGAGTGAAAATCCCTTAAATGTCCATCAATTGATGAATAGATGAACAAAATGTGATATATCCATACAATTATTCAGCCATAAAAAGGAATAAAGTACTGATACATGCTACATCATGGATGAACCTTAAAAATATTATGCTAAGTGAAAAAAAACCCAGACACAAAAGGTGACATATTATGTGATTTTATTTACACGAAATGTCCTGAATAGGCAAATAGAGACAGAAAGATGATTAGTAGATCCCAGGGCCAGGAGGAAGAGAGAATGGGGAGTGACTACTAATAGAAGTGGGGTTGCTTTTTAGGGTGATAAAAACATTCTGGAATTAGATTGTGGTAATGGTTGCACAAGTCTGTGACTATACTAAAAACACTGAATTGCATATTTTTTTCTTTTTTTGAGACAGGGTCTTCCTCTGTCATGCAGGCTGGAGTATAGTGGCGTCATCATAGCTCACTGCAGCCTTGAACTCCTGGGCTCAAGTGATCTTCCTGCCTCAGCCTCCTGAATAACTGGGACTACAGGCGTGCACCACCATGGCTGGCTAATTTTTTAAAAAAATTTTTTGTAGAGATGGGGGTCTCACTATGTTGCCCAGGTTGGTCTCGAACTCCTGGCCTCAAGCGATCCCCCTGCTTCAGCTTCCCAAAGTGCTAGGATTACAGGCATGAGCCACCACGCCTGGCTTGAATTGCATACTTTTAATGGGTAAATTTTATGATATAAGAGTTATACCTCAATAAAGCTGTTATTTAACAAATAAATAATAAATAACAAATAAATAAAAGCCAAGGCTCACCCCTGAAGATGAATTACCATAAACTTCTGAGGGCTCTGGAATGTGAGAAAACATCTTTAGACCACTCCATCCTTTTCTTCTAAGTGGTCTGAGATGGAAACTAAGCACTGAAAAAATAAGATTTGATCTCTACCCACAGGAGTTCTCACCCCAGTGAAAGAGCAATGCATATAAGCAAACAATGGTAATATAATTCAGTAAATACAATTATAGACAGGGTGTAAAATACAACAAGAAACAAAAATAAACTTCAAGTAGACTGAAGCCCTAAGTATATAGGGAAAAACAACTTAAAAACTGTTAGAAGAAACCATGGCAGAATACATTTTTTACCTTGGGGTAGCGTAGGATTTTTTTAAAGAAGATACAAAAACACAATCTAGGAAAGACTTTTAAATTAGACTTCATTAAATTTTGTGCATCAAAAGATGCCATAAAGCAAGTCTAGGGGAAGATTTCTGACGCTTGTAACTAAGGATTAGTATCCAGAATATATATCACTCCTCCTCTTTGGTCTCAGCCACAGAAGCGGGATGACAAAGGGAAAGTCATCGTTTGCAAAGCTGTGCTGCCGCTGTGGCTCTAAGGCCTCCCACCTTCAGAAGTTGACCTGTGGCAAATGTGGCTACCCTGCCAAGCATAAGAGAAAGTGTAACCAGAGTGCTAAGGCTAAAAGACGAAACACCACCAGGACTGGGTCAAATGAGGTACTTAAAAATTGTACACTGCAGATTCCAATAATTAGTCATGCAATAAATATCATGGTTTAAATATATACATATAAAATATCACTCCTAAAAATCTATAATAAAAAAGACTACCAAACCAAAAGAAAAACAGGCAAAGATCCATGATAATTCACAGGAAAGGAAACCTTAAATGGCCAATAAATACAAGAAAAGATGCTCAACTTTACTAGTAACCAAGGAAAAACATTAAACAGCAAGATACCTTTTCATATGCATCAGATTATCAAATACTGACAATACCACATATTAGTAAGAATATGGAGAAAAAAGCAATTTGGCGATACCTAATAAAGCAACAACAAAAGACTCATGGAAAAGACATTAAGAGGTAGAATCAACAGGACTTGGTAACTGACTAGAAGGCAGACGTGAAAAGAAAGGAATGGGTTAAGTATCAGCCTGGTATTTAAGGTGGATTCACAGGTGGAAAGAAGAAGAGGTTAAAAAAAAAAAAAGCTTTCCTTTTAATGTGTTAAGTTGTAAATAAGCCCTCTTAATGAAGGAAACTAACATTACAAGAATGTAGATTTGAAAGGTTTGAGGTACACACTATAATAGTTTCTACCCAAAGTCTGTCTTAGTGAATGCACTAGGATCAGATGTCTCATGCCCAAAAGGTCAGACATGAGAGATTAGAGTTCCAGAAAACATCTTCCTTTCTGCCCAACTTTAAATACAAGTGTTTAAACTACCCATGTTAAATAATGCCCTATTTTTGAAAAGGTCAAACTTTCTAGCTGCCTACTTCTTTCATTAAAGGAGAGTATGACAGGAGCCAACTTGAGGAGCTCTCCAAAGGCCAAACCTTGGATAATATGACCAAAAAAATAAATGACAGAAATGGACATTAACCTATATAGTAAAATAATTATCCATAAGACAATATATTATAAATACATTATATAAATTATATATTATAATAAATATTTATTATAATTACAGATAATTGGATAAATAAATAAATGAGGGAGAAAGGACAGTTATTTTCTTACAGCAAAATTCCAATTAATAAATGTAAGAGTAAAAGAGAAAATCATCTTTTGGCAAACACCACAGTAATAGCTGTTGCGGACAAGATGATCAGGATATTTGCAGAGTCTCAAAGTATCACCCCACAAAACTCTTAATTACAAAGCAGAAAAACAGCAATTTTACAGTGGATAAACCTAGCAGACAGCACCTTACTCAATGATCAAGGTTAACACGACTGGTAATAAGATATACCAACATCAGATACTTCTTGCACTGAGAAGGGCAGATCATCACTTCTGGAGTATTATTGCAAAAATTGCATGACCTGAATTTAATCATAAGAAAACATCAGATAAACCCAAATAGAGACATTCTACAAAGTATTTGGCCAGTACTCTCCAAAAGTGTCAAGGTCCTGAAAGACAAAGAAATTACCTTAAATTGGAGGAGGATAAGGACATGACAACTAAAGGAATATGTGATCCTGGATTGAATCCTGGGCCAGAAAACGGACATCAGTGGGACAACGGGCAAAATCTGAATTAAGGTCTATAGATTAGTTAATAGTACTGTGTCAATGTTAACCTCCTGGTATTGATAATTATATTACAGTTCCATAAAATATTAACATTTGAGGAAGCTGGGTGAAGTGTATATGGAAATTCCACACACTATTTTTACAATGTTTATCAAGATTAAAATTATTTCATAATGAAAAGATAAAAACATTTCTAATTAAAAAAAAAAAGTGAGTAGAAAATGACATCTGAATAGTGAAGAAAATAGTTGTCACAAACAGCATACATTTAGTATTTCAGGAAAGGCACAGTACCACTGCAAGATCCCTATTAAGCAGAATGGATGACGATATAGTCAAGCAGATGCAGCAAAGACACAGTAGTGGAAACATTGAGAAACGAGAGCTGAAAGAGGTAGAAAACAAAGGAGAAAGCAACTTTATAAAAAGGCCAGCTGCTAGAGCTGTACCCACCTCTGCAGTCTCTGAGGCTAGCTCTACCGTCCCCAGGGCACATTAACTAAACTGGTATAAGTTACTCTATCCCCTTGAGCCTCATCCATGAAATGAAGATGACACCACTCATCTTGCAGGGTTGTAAGAATAAAATAATATAAGCAAAAGCACACAGAACTGTGCTTCTCATGTAACAGGCACTCAACAAAGAGTAAGAAAAGTTTCAACCATACTCGAGTTTAAGAAAGTAGGAAAACGTGTAATTCATCTTAAATAAACTTCTATCTAAAAAGGTTAAAACAAAAGCCACAGTGCTGGAAGAAGTAAAACTTCAAGTACCTGGGAAAAACACTAACGTGAAATACCTCATTCCCACAGAGCATCAGATAAATGAGGCTTAAAGCTACTTGGATCTTCAACCCAACTAGAGTTAGCTAAACATCTGAAACACCATTCATTATGCTAGACTACCAGTTTTCTTCTATGCTTTACCCAGATAGCCTCATTACAGTCTTGTGTAAGTGTCACTTGATGCTTTTTGTCACCTATTTGGCTTCAAGCACTTTTCTAAACCTACTAAGGCGTACCACACAAAACATTTTAAGATTTATGCCTCAGTGGAATTATGGGTGATATTTATTTTTTCTACTTCCTAAATTTTATGTAAGAGAGTAATGCTAAGTTTTAATGGAAAATGAATAATTTACAAATAAAAGAAAACTCGCTATGACCAACTTCCTGATTTACTGCTTTGGCTAAGTCTGTCAAACAGCATAGTGTGAACCTACCGCTCTCTTAACACAGTCACGTTAGCTTGGCTGCGAAGAGAAGTCAATATTCCAGACGATTAATGGGGCATGTCTATTTGGTCATTTCCTTGGATATATTAACATGGTAATAGGGATGGAAAGAAATACACCTACCTCTACAGTATTTGCAATGTAACGGTTGTCACCTTCAACTTTGACAGAGAAGTCATAATAACCACTGGAAAATTTGACATTCATGAAGTTTAGTTCAAAAATATCCCTGTTAAGAATGATAGCAGGGTTAGCAAGAACTCACATAGGAAAGTCATGGATATAACAAACAGGGCCTACAAAGTGTCTCCTTGAGACAGTCCAGGGCTAATCCCAATCCTTAAGTCACTTGTTGACTTCCCATCCTATTTGGGGAATCTTGTGCTCAATCACAGATTACAATGCGGGGAAAACTTAAAAACTACCTAAATGACCACCTAAGTTTCCAAAGTTTTCTTTTCCTTTGTTTCCCGCATAGCTCCTAAAATTCAACCTTTTTCTGGTAGCTTTCCACAATTTAATGTAAAATAGGTTAAGTCTACAGTATAATCCCAATTATGTTTAACAACAAAAAACAAAAAAAAAGAAGAAAATACACCAACATGTTCAAAGAGGTTGGTGTACAGTAGTATAATTGTGGGTAATTTTTTGGTATTATTTCTACTTTTCCATGTTTTGTGAATTTCTCAAAAAGAACATATGTTGGCCGGGTGCAGTGTATCATGCCTGTAATCCTAGCACTTTGGGAGGACGAGGTGGGAGGACTGCTTGAGCTCAGGAGTTCAAGACCAACCTGGGCAGGAGCAAGACACCGTCTCTGCTAAAAATAGAAAAATTAGCCGGGCACTGTGCCATGCACCTATAATCCCAGCTACTCAGGAGGCTGAGGCAAGAGGATCACTTGAGCCCAGGAGTTTGAGGTTGCAGTGAGCTATAATGACGCCACTGCACTCTACCCAGGGCAGCAGAGTGAGACTCTGTCTCAACAACAACAACAATAAAAAAAGAGACATATCTTAGTTTTACAAAAAAAATTAATTTTTATTTTAAAAGGTAAAGAAGATAATCCCTAACTCTAACTATACAGCAAAATCCCAATGTCTTTTACCATTCCACTGATCATTCCCAAAAATGATTTTGCCTTTTAATTTCACATATAGCCTATGTACCTTTATGACTGTCTAAGAAATGCATTTTCTCTTTAAAATCCAAACTCCTGATCTCAGTAACTTACTAATTTAACACTTTCAAAAGTTCCATACAAAAATTGACCTTTAATTTCTTTTTTTTAGAGACAAGGTCTCACTATGTTGCCTAGGGTGGTCTCGAATTCCTGGCTCAAGCAATCATCCCACCTCAACCTCCTGAGTAGCTAAAACTATAGGCGCATGCCATTTCACCCAGCTTGGCCCTTAATTTTTAAAAAATTTACATAGCATGGAGCCATGCATGGTGGCTCACGCCTGTAATCCCAATGATTCAGGAGGCTGAAGTGGGAAGATAGCTTGAGGCCATGAGTTCAAGACCAGTCTGGGCAACATAGCAAGTCCCCATCTCTAAAAAAAAATGGAAAAAAAAATTAGCCAGGCGTGGTGGCATGCGCCTGTAGTCCCAGCTACTTAGGAGACTGAGGCAGAAGGATTGCTTGAGCCCAGGAGTTCGAGGTTGTAGTGAGCTATGATCACACCACTGCTCTCCAACCTGGGTGACAGAGCAAGACCCTATCTCTTAAAAAAGAAAGTTTACATAGCAATAACACACAGTCATTAAAAATGATTGTAGAAGAATATATAATCCTATGGAAAAATGTTCATGATACATTGTTAAAAAGCATAATCCTAAATCAATTTTAAAAATGTATTTATATGCATAGGAAAAAGACTGACCAAAAAAAGACTGTAAAATGTCAGCTGTAGTTATCTCTGGGTGGTAGTATTATGGGTGAGTTATCTTTTCTTTTTTGTGCTTTTCTATATTCCTATAATAAGCATGTATTACTCACACATCAGAAAAAATCAATAAATATTAAATATTAAAATAGCTACTTATATCACAATAAGACAGAGCCAGCTAGAAACAGACAAGGAATAAAATATTAAAACCAAAATTCTTTTAGTTTTACAAATCCTTTTCTTATATCCAACTCTAGCATTTTCATACCCATAGATCAAATTTACCTAACTGGAATTTAGGTAAATTTGGTTTTATGGTCATGGCAATATCTGTACTAATCTGTTACACTGGCTGCAGGCTAACTTTCCAAAACAAACAGGTTGGTGCCCTGCCAAAATATGATCAGGACTTACCCTACAGGGGTGAAGGACGTCTTCTGGAGGACAGTGGCTCCAGAGGCAACAGATTTAGCATGTTCTAGTTTAACAGTAGCCTGAGTCAGAGGCTGGGACAGAACATTGGTGACTTGCAACTGGAAATAAATAAAAAATTATCTGTAGCAACAAAGCCAAGAATTTTGTTTCTGGGGTGCTTTATCTATAAGGTGCAAGCTCTGCAGGAGAGCAAAGGCCTCGTTTCAGGAAATCTTCTCTGACTTTGATCTGCTGTATATCAGAAATCCAATACAGAAAAAACACAGTTCCATTAGGAATAGGATAGATTATAGAATGCTAGAGTGGGGGAGGATCCTAAAGATGATCTTGCCCAATTCTTTCAGTTTTTAGATAAGGAAACTTGGGCCCAGGGAAAGTGTCCCAAATGGTATAAATAGTTATGTATCCTTTTCCCTGATTCCCTGTTTTATTTACTCTACTACAGAATCTTTAAAAAAATATATCAGCCAGAAAAATTCTTTAGGAAGGTATCAGCAATGAGAAAACTGAAGAAATATAAATAACATTAATAACTATCATATGTGGAAAGTCAACTATATGCCCAACACTAGGCTGGGCCCTTTACATATAACCTCCCATCACTAGTACAAGGTAGACAGCATAAGGCCTGTTTTACAGATGAAGAAACTGAGGCCACAAGAGGTTAAAGGACTGCCAAAGGCCACATGGTCAATTAAATGGTTGAGCCAGGACTCAAACCTGTCTATATAGTTTCAGAGCCAATACTTCTTCCACGTTGCTCTCTAAGCCCCTCTTGACTCACAGTGAATTATGTTAATCAGGTTCTCACTTGAGTCTTTCTTGAGGGAATATGAGTTGTATGTAGGGAGAAGATAGGCAATTTTTAAGTACAGGGCACTTTTCCAGGAGGATATCTGCAGGGGCCACCAAAGTAGAACTAATGGGATAGACAGAACTGTCCTATGTGGAACCCCAACATTTAGATATAAGTAAAATGTTAATTTCTTATGAAGATCTTATCTTGTCACTAGTTTCCAAACAGCATCAAAATGCCTCATTTGAAATGAAACTTCTAAGCATATTCAAAATCTGTGCTTTGCTCTGTTCAAAGAGTTAACACAAAAGAGAAGTCCATGCTTACTCCTGAGTGAGAGGGAGGACTATGCTATAAAGAGGCAGAAAGATACACTATCCTATCAGTACCAAGGAGGAAGAGACGTGATGTATCCTATCAGTACCAGGGATGAAGAGATGTGATATCTACTTTAACACCTATAAGCACCAGAATTACTTGGGAATTAAAACACCTGTCTTAAAACAATATATTTAGAAAGATTTGGTACTGGGAAATGAATTTTAGAAGCAAGACTTCTCTATACATCTACAGTTAGGGACCTAGAAATGCAATTTTCTTGCACATAATTTATTGAAAGCCCATACTATTTAAAATCCTCTGGGGGAAAAAAAAAAAGCTTTTTGATAGATTTGAAGGGTTCTGTGACTAGTTCACCCAGTGGTCAAGTCCCCATTTCCAGGCTAAGGGAAGTGAACCTTGTCATACATTTAATGGGTATTTCCTCGTGGGGGCTACAATTAGCTGTGTACTATAGTCTAGATTTCTGAAAGCCTTCCACTAGAAATGGCAATGAGAGTGGCACATTTTGAGCATGGAAGTCATACCCGCAAGATAGCTTGTTCATGAGTGTCGGAAGCAGAGCTCTCAGGCACAACCACAATTGGCATGTGGTAGCGATTCTGGGACAGCACAGCAGCAGCAGAGGCTACACTGAAGGCTTCTGAGAGTGATTCAAAGTTCTTCTTGCTGAAGATCGCATTTATCAGCTGGATGACCTGATCCTGAGAGAAAAGGGAAAGGTAGCTGCAGATCTTCCTCAGCCAGGAAGATGGGAGACCCACCCCTGTTTCCCCACCTGACTCAAGTCATTCCATCTGTTTCAGTTGTTCACATGGACAGTCTTTTAGCCATTAACCAAAAATGGTACAGGGGGAAAAAGCAAATATTCTCCATTTAAGCTTAAAACTTTAATCAGTGTTCTCCATCTTCCACTATAAACTGAAATTCATACATTTATTTGTCAACCACATAATGAATGCTTACTATAAAAACAGATGATACTTCCAGATAACTACTGAGATATGAAATTACATTATAAAATACATATAACAGTAATCATTTGTTAAATGCCTACACATGCCAGGCATCATGATAGGTGCTTTACATGCATTAACTTGACTCTTGACAAAAACCCTAAAAGACTGGTACTATCAATGTTTTCCAAATGAGGAAACTGAAGCCAAAGGAGGCTACACAACTTCTACAAGTTATAACAACAAAAACAGCAAGACCATGTAGGTCTGTCTGTATCCAAAGTCCTTCCACAAGAAAATTTGTTCTTTCTTGATTCCTATCACCCTCACAGTAAACTACCTTTTCTCCCAACCTATTTATAAGTGGTAAATTGAGGGAAAGTTTGTATCTATAAGACCAAAGTTTATAGCTAAAACATACATTAGAAAGAAACTAAAATAACTCTCCATTAAGAACTAATGGGCTTACCTACCTACAGCAAGGATGGAAAAAATTAAAAAAAAAAAAAGAACTAACGGGCTGCTTAGAAAACTAAAAGCAATTTTTTAAAAAAAGTAGAACCTAAAATGTATTATTAAAATTCTAAAGGTTGTTTGCTTAGGAGGAAACATTTTCCACTTCAATCAGTTTTGTTTTTTAAAATCTACCATCTAACAAAAGAGCTCCTTTGTTCCTGATAGTGTTATTCACAGTCGACATGAAATAATTTTCTTTAATTGTACCAATTACATTTTTCTATCACCAGGCTGTTGACATGTTAAAATAGATGACTGTTCACCAGAATTGTTGTGTCAAAAGAAAGCAGTGACAGCAAAATTACTCTAGCCAAATACCTTGTTAGCAAAAGCTTGGAAATAAAGAAATAAGAAGTTTAAGTTATATATGTATAATATTACCAATTCATCTACTTTACTGTGTATAGGAGAATCCCCAAATAATTTATACAGTAAGTTCCCACATTCCTACACTTTCACCCATAACAGAAATTAAAAGGGAGTATATTTCTAGACTCCTACACTTAGGATGAAGGAAAAGACACAATAAGAATGCAAATACATGAATAAATTATTTGATCATATGCTCTGGAGAAAATATGAAATTAATTCAAATGATCCAAGACAGATAATTACTTACTGTTTACTTAAAGAAACTTGGCACAAAATTCCTAATGCATAAAGAAAGGAAAGTTCTAACTTAGAACCCAAATCTCTCCCCCTAAAATTTAAATAATAGCAGCCTATAGTTTTAGTACTTTAGATCAAGGGTTGGCAACTGTCTCACAGACAAGGGGTACAAAGAAGGTCCTACTCAAAAAGACTTCCCACACACATTTCAACTAAAGGTTCTTTCAGGTTAACAAACTCCTATTGAAAAAAAAAAAGAATTAACTCTTGCCAGATGTCTGGTAGACACACATGCCTCTCAGTGAACTATGTCAATCAGCAAAGATTAGCTGAGATTTAGCCATTGCTCAGCATGAGGGGGAAGGGAGAATAGGCAATTTTGAAGTGCAGGGCACTTTTCAGAGAAAGAGGATTTGCATGGGCCACCAAAGTGGAAAGCATCCATGAGGTAAGCAGGAAGGGGCATTGGGAAGAAAAGGAGGATGAAATAAACGTGATGCCCTTGGCCTTCTTGCTACCACCTCGTGACATGTACATTCCCCATTTAAAGCAAGTATGACAATTTGTTTGCATGACTGTCCAACTGACAACTAGTTTCTTGAGGACAGGCATTTCATCTTTCTATTCCTCATTCTTAATGGCTAACCTAAGACATTGAATGACAACACCCCGAAGTATTATCTGAACATCCCTCTCTGAAAAAAGCAATCCTTAGCAAATAAAGCTGACAACCCCTTTGGATTTCATCCCTGAGAACTGTTAGATAGGCACCTCCTTAATGGATGGTTCAGTCCCCACATGGTCCATGAGCTTGTAGGTGGCAGCCACAAATAATGCTGTTGTTTCCAGTCCTTCTTCAAATTGGAGATACATGCCCCCCAGTTCATCCAGGCGAGCAACAAGGTCCTGTCACAACAAAACAGAAGCATATTAGATGTTAAGTGATAGCAGAAATGAGATGCACAAACCACCGTCAACCCTGGTGCAGACAAAATTTTGAGAAATCTCTTACTCTAAAATCTGAGGACCATCTCAGTCACTTAGTACTTTCTCAAAAAAGGTACTTAGGCAGAGGGTAAAGTATATCACAGACATTTGAAGAGAACGGTATCTTCTGCAGCTCTGAGAGTGCTCTCCTTCCTTGGCCCCTTGTACTCATGCCCAAGCACAGAAGTCATGGCACTGAAGGCACCAGCTGCTCTGGGCAGAAGGCCTGTGGGCCAGGCTGCAGTGCACCCAGAAAGCATCACGACAGATGACATCCATGGCCATCCATTTGGATACAACCTATAAAGCATAGCATTTCCCTTTCTCATCCCATGCTTCGAAAGACAAAGACAGACACACTGCTCTCCTGGGCAACATGTGCAGAAAGTTAATATGCCTATGAAGCATCCAGTGACAACAATATCAGGACTTTCACTGGCTATGTAGTTCATGACAGTAGCCCCTGCTGGGCAAAGAGAAGCATAGAGCAATAACAAAAACCACAGTGACCACTTCCTGAGCACCTATTGTATATCAGGCACAAATATTCCCTTGGACATTTTGCTCTAATACAAAGAACATAAGTGTGCCATGGATATAAAAAGCAACACAGGCCAGGTGCTGCGGCTCACGCCTGTGATCCTAGCACTCTGGGAGGCTGAGGCAGGAGGATCGCTTGAGCTCCGGAGTTCAAGACCAGCCTGAGCAAGAGCGAGACCCCATCTCTACTAAAAAAATCAGCTGGGTGTGGTGGCATGCACCTATAGTCCCAGCTACTCAGGAGGCTGAGGCAGGAGGATTGCTTGAGCCCAGGTGTTTGAGGTTGCAGTGAGCTATGATGATGCCACTGCGCTCCAGTCAGGGCAACAGAGCACGACTCTGTCTCAAAAAAAAAAAAAAAAAAAAGTAATGTAACTGGCTGTAACAAATCATGCACGTCTATTTGCAAGACTCTTCTACAGAGTGTCAAAGACAGGAGCTAGGAGATCTATTTGGCAAAATAGATTCACACCTCAATCTCCTCCACGATGTTCCTCAGGTCAGCCTGCTGGGACAGGTAGGATGCCGTCTGCAGAGCCTGGACCGTTCTGGAAGGTAAAGAGTAGAACTCCAATGAATGGCAAGTCTCCTTTCAACTATTCACCCCTACTCATATCTGGACACCTTCACAAATATCTCTCCCACTCTTGTTCTTTAGAAGTACAACTTGGTCTCAGCCTTTAAGGAGTTTATTTACAATCTAGTTGGAGCAGATGTGACAAAGACTGGAAAAGAACATCACAGCTTGAGAAGACAACCCAGGCAGTAATACTGGCAATAAGAACTATGGGCACAGAGAAGAGAGGGAGCACAGGTTCACCTCTGCCCACTCCCCCCCCCAAATTGGTTTTGTTCCTAATGGCATCACATATAGAACACGGACACTAAGAATTAAGTTTATAAGACATATGCTCTTTGGGAGAACAGGATTCAACGAAGGTGTACTTGGCATCCCCTATGTTGTACAAGGCACTATGCTAGGCAGAAGTTGGTGCCTGTTAATTTTCTGTTTTTCTTACTCCAAGACCAAAGAAATATTGTGGAATCTACAATTGTAGATTGTTGGGTAGAATTTGGAGCTACTTTTCTGAAACTAGAGCAATGCAACATGAAGAGGAAGCATTCGGTAAACATGTTGAATGGCTAACACTTGGGCTACCCTGCTGGGGAACCTAGAAGTCACTCATCCTTTAAAACATTAAAAGGAAAGGAACAGAGGACTTGTTCCAAAAGCAGAGTCTATTCTTTTTTTCTTTTCCTACCCTTTATTTTTTATTATAAAAGTACATATTTGTCAAAAATTCAAACAATACATTACTAAAGAAGTTAAAATTCCTGTTAACGCCTACCCTTAAAAGAGAACTGTCCTCCAATTTATTTTTAACTTAATAATATACGTATACATCTTTCCATGAGTACATATAAATGTACTTCATTCTTTTTTTTTTTTTTTTTTTTTTTTTTATTGTCCTGTTTTCTTTCTCTGATTCTCTGCTCTCCCTTTCTTTGGGTTTCCTGGGTAAGCTGAACAGCACCTAGCTCCTGCCAATGTACTTCATTCTTATTAACAATGACATAGTTGCACTGTCTAAATGTACCTTAATTTACTCTCCTAATCTGCATTTGATAAACATTTGTTTTACTAAGTCATACAATGGTATAACTATCAACCCTTATACATATATATCATTTTCTAAAAATTTGAGGTGAAATTCACATAACAAAATTAACCACTTTAAAGTGACCAGTTCAGTGGCACTAACAACATTTACAGTGCTGTGCAATTGTAAATGTAGTTTACAATTGACACCACCTCTGTCTAGTTCCAAAATATTTCCACCAATCCAAAACAAAATCCCATACCCATTAAGTGGTGTCTCCCCATTCTGTCTTCCCCCAGCCTCTGGCAACCACCAATCTATGTTCTGTCTCTATGGGTTTACCTATTCTGGATATTTCATATAAATGGAATCACACAATATGTGACCTTTTGTGTCTGGCTTCTTTCACTAGCACAGTATTTTCAAGGTTCATCCATATTATAGTATGTATCAGTACTTCATTCTTTTTTATGGCTTATTCATGTATTTTTACCCATTTATGAGCATATTTCTATAGGAAATTTTTAAGATGGATTATGATAGGTATGTATACATAATATTTATCAGATTCTATTCTCTTAATGCAGATGATTTAGAAAATATAAATTGGTGCTTTTCTGGGTGCAGTGGGGAAAGCTGAGGACCCCTGGTGGTTAAACAGGCTGCTGCTTAACCCCAGAATGGTTCCCCAATTCCCAAGAGATGACTGGGCCCTTGTGTAAAACCACCACTTACCAAGTCAATGTGTCAGGGAATGTAGAGCAAGAATCTGTCTGCTTATGTGGAGATCATAACAATTTAGATTCCCTTCATGGAAAACTAATTCCATCAAGATGACAAGTTGGAAAACAGAGGGGTCACAATTCACAGAGAGAGAAGCCCCAGAGTATTCGACAACTCTAATGGGATGCTTGCTGTTATAACGCACTTGAGAAGATGAAACCTGAATTTCCAAACAAGATAAAAATCCTACATCTGCCCATGATAAATGCTGAACTCAGAAAAGCCTGCTAAGATAGCCTAGAAAGACCTTTTCAATTAAGATATCATTTCTCTCTTCTTTGGAATGAGTGAGTGCCATACTGGTAACAACCTCAGAAGTTTTAGAATGAAATTAATCCACTTAGCTTTAGAAAAGTTTTGTCACTGGCTTTAATTACTTATTCCCCAGCCAGCAATTTTTTTTCCTCTGGAGTACTATATTCAAACGCTAAGAAAGCAGATCCTGTCTTGCTAGTATACAGCAGATGATTCAGAGAAACTGGTTTATGAGAGACCACAATGACATCTTTTCAGATGGTTTATTCAAACCTACAAATATGTTCTCTTTTCCATTCAAGTTTACAAACATATATTTCCTAGAACAAGTCCACTTAAATATAGAAGGCCCATTTAGAAGAGTCCTAATTTATATCAGATTTCCTTAAATAGGGTAAATTAGTAGTAATATTAGGCATCCCACCAGTTTGATCTTCACAATAACCCTGAGAAAGATATCATTCTGTGGGTTTTACATATGAAAACTCTGAAGTTTAGGGGGGTTAAGTGGCCCGCTTACAGTCACAGAGGTATTGAGTAGAAGAGTGTGGATTTGAACACAGTACTATCTGATCCAAAGCATGTGCTCTTTCTACCTGAGGCTTTCTACAAAATAGCAGAAACACAAAATATAGTTTTAGCCTTTATTAACTCTTTGTTGGGCACATACTATGTGCCAGGCTCTATGAGCACTGCAAATAAAGAAGCTTACAATCCAATATAGAAATAATTACAACTCAACAAAGGAAGTAATCAGCTAAGAAAGAGACCTAAGAAGGAAATGATCTAGAAAAAGAACTCCATTTCCTCAATGCCCACTAAGAACCCGTGACTGCGTAAGGCTCTTCACATCTATAATCTCATTTAATCCTGACATTTGTTCTGATATAAGGACTGTTGGTACCATTTTACAGATGAGGCTCAAAGTGATTAGTAACTTGCCCAAAATCACACAGCAAGGAAGAACACAGCTGGTATTCAAACCCAAGTCTGTCTGACTCCAAAGTGGATGCACTGCCCATGTACTTCTTCCTGTTCTGGGGTTTTGAAGGAGATTTCCCTTTTTGCTTGGAGGGAATGAGAAGGTTTTTTTGTAGAAGGTGGCATCAGAGGAGTAAGGCACTGACAGGGACATCATGACATGAGATGGTGGTGACTGGGGAAGCACAGGGATTACGGGCAGAGATCAAAATACGTGGCCTGAAATCAAAGGACCAAAGGGGCCAAGCTTTGGGCAAAGTCAGCCTCTGGAAAAGTATCAGCCCAAGAATAACTGATCACTGACCAGGTGAATAAGAGTAGGGTGTGACAGTGACAAAGAAAGAATCTCAACTGATTGTGAACCCTACCCTAACAAAGCTTCAAGTTTAGAAACAATTTGGCTTGTCAGCAAAAAACTGGGAAACAATCTCACTGTTTTGAAAGGGAGAATTGGTGTTACCAACCTCTTGCGTAACAATTTACAGGTTCTCCAGGCATTTCACACCCTCTTTCAGGGGTTACAAATGAGTGGGGTACACAAAGAAAACAACACAAAAATATTGTTTTAAATGAGTTTTAGTGTTAAAGGAAAAAACTACATATATTTTCACTTAAAAGTTTAGCAAACATCCTGAAGTCAGTTACAATATTATAATAAACACAGGAAAGTTATTCCAAGCCCCTTTCTATAAGGTGCTTCTCCTTCACCTGAGCCTTTTGCAGAGCAGTAGAGTCTGTTTCCTAGAAATTCTACCCTCTGAGCACCCACTTCTTCCACCAAATGCTGTCTCTCACAACTTCCAGGGATTCCTTAAGCCTCCACTGCCAAAATGTCCCTGACCAAGCCTCAACAAGAGATGCATGTGGCTCTTCCTCAGTTATCTACCCTTGCCCTAGCCCTCTAACCTTAAAAGGCAATTGGGGTCTCTAAGTGGCTGCGTGTTCATGCTGTGACTCAGTACTGGCCTTCTGCTTGAGCAGCTTCCAGAAGACTGTGTCTATGTGAGCTCCATGAGGACAAGGACCCTATCTGCCTTAATGCAATATTATGTCCACAGTGCCTAGCAGAGCCCCTACTACATAATAAGTGCCCAGGAAATATCTGCTGAACCAATCAATGAACCCTCTCAGGATAGTACCCAAGATAAATGAAGGCTGAGAAGTGCTCGACATGAGAACTCACGCCAGCACAGTCTCTTCCTTGCCGAGACGAGCGGTAAGGGCACCAAGTGCTTCTTGTGATGCCAAGGGAAGGCCAAGGCCACTTAGGGCTGCAACTGCATGGTAAATCTGGGTAACAGATGAGTCTTCACTGACAGTTGCCAGAAGCAGATCTTTGGTCTCGTTTGAAATGGAGATCTAAGAAAGAATTGGCAGACATAGAGTTTTAGAACAGGTTTTGGCAATTTCTGGCAGGTATGCCAATGACAGCATGCAGAGCAGCTGCCAAAGTCACACCCGCCCCACACATGCTCATTCCACAATCCCCAGACACCAGAATGCAATGTTTGCAAAGCCTCTGCACAACACTTTTGAAAAGATGCTGACAAGTTACTTATCTACTTTTATGGTTCTCCCACGTTCAATAAAATGATTTCCAGAAATCTGGTGTGGAGGTATACTTTGAACTATTTTTTTTTTTTTTGAGACAAAGTCTTGCTCTGTTGCCCACGCTAGAGGGCTGTGGCGTCAGCCTAGCTCACTACAACCTCAAACTCCTGGGCTCAAGTGATCCTCCTGCCTCCCTCCTGAGTAGCTAGGACTACTTTTTTCTATTTCTTTTTTTTTTTCTTTTCTTTTTAGTAGAGATGGGGTCTTGCTCTTGTTAAGGCTGGTCTCGAACTCCTGAGCTCAAGAGATCCTCCCACCTCAGCCTCCCAGAGTGCTAGAATTACAGGCGTGAGCCACCACACCCATCTTACTTTGAACATTTTTAAATGTTAAAGGGAGATGGAAAGAAAAAAATCAAGGCCTCCTAGAAGAAAGGCAAAAACTGCAGGAAAAAGTTATTTAAGGCCAGGCACGGTGGCTGAGGCCTGTAGTCCTAGTACTCTGGGAGGCCGAAGCAGGAGGATCGCTTGAGCTCAGGAGTTTGAGACCAGCCTGAGCAAGAGTGAGACCCCGTCTCTACTAAAAACAGAAAAATTAGCTGGGCATCATGGTGCACACCTGTAGTCCCAGCTACTCGGGAGGCTGAGGCAGGAGGATCGCTTAAGCCCAGGAGTCTGAGGTTGCAGTAAGCTATGATGATGCCACTGCACTCTACCCGGGGCAACAGAGCAAGACTTTGTCTCAAAAAAAAAAAAAAGTCATTTAAAACCCATGAAAAGTAAAAACTTAGGGAAAAATAAACTAGACTTTTTTAAGAAAAAAAAAAATCACAGGAACAGAATTCCCACATCAATGGATTCTCATTGTTAAAAAAATAATAATCTGACATGACCCTTCCCCTTTAAAAATGCATTTTATAGTTTAAAGAAAATGTCAACATAGGAATCTGAACTCACCTCACATCCTGAAAGAGCCTGGCTGGACTGGGCAGCATAGAAGAGGGAATCCACGTTACTGGGGTCAAGGTTAGATTTAATGAAGGTGCATGCTTTCTAAACAAGGGAGAAAAGTCAATGTAAGTGGTGACATATGCAGTGGAAAAGCAAAGGTGTTTTTAGATAAATAAAATTCTAAGCCATCTATGATGGCTTAAAGACTAAGCTATACAAGATTGAGTTTTTTAAGCAGTTATTTTCCTTAGGACACTGTATTACCCACAGTTCACTTTATACACGGAGCAGTAAGGCTGAAGGTACTTTAGTCCTTCTGAACCTTAGGCAGGAAAGAAACCACTTCATCAATCGCCTGCTCTGGCCATCACCTTCCTGCTCTGACATCCATAAAGGATGATCTTCCTTTTAATGAATACAAGGACCCTTTGGTAGATATTATAACCATCCCTATTTAACTGAAAAAGAAACTGGGGCTTGAAGTTGGTAAGTAACCTGATGAAGGTGACAAAGGTAATAAGTACAGAGTCTCTTCTGATACTAATTGTACTGGCGTCTCCACTTAAGAGTCTCCAAAGCCAAGTCAGGCTCAACAAATCTAAAATGAGCTTAAAACCTTCTGTTTCTTCACGTGGACTTCCCAACTCATGTACAAGGAATCACCATGTATCTAACTACCCAAACTGGAAACATGGGAACCATTTTTGACTTTTTCCTTCCCATCCAAGCCTATCAAGTCTACCTCCTTGTCATTTCTCAAACCCAGTCCTACCCTCTGGCTTCTGGCATCGCCTTAGGACAAGCCCTTGCCATTTCTCACCTAGATTGTTACAGTCATCTCCTAACTGGTCTCAAGCCATGCAATTCATTTTGCACACTGCTTCAACAGTGATCTTCACAAAATGCAAATATAACTGCGCTGCTTCGCTATTAAAACCCTTCGTTGGTTCCTTAGATGTAATTCTCAGACAAGATCCAAAGTTTCTGACACAGGATGAAATGCTCTCTTGACCGACCCTCCCTCTCTATGCCAGCTTCATCACCACACCCCTACCTCCAACTCCAAAATCCTACCCTCCACCCTACTGCAGCTATACTATGCTCTTGCCATTTAATATTTTTGAACCTGCTAGTCCCCCTGCCAGGAGCACCCTTTCCCTTATCCTTCTTATCTGCCAACCCAGATCCGATGTTCATCTCTGCTCAGATGTTACCTCTTCCAGACATTCATCCCAGGAGAGGCCAGGAGTCCTTTCTCTCAAGTGCTCCCCCAAAGCACTTACCACACTGTACTAATTACCTCCCCCAGTGACTAGCTGCCTGAGAGCAGGGATTTTGCTGAACAGCCATCACGGTGACTGGTACAGAGTAAGCACATAACAAAACCCATGCTTCTACTCTATCAAACTCCAAGAAATACTATTGAATAGTTATATTGCCAAATATTTTGGTTGAAAAAATATAAACATCAACTATTCAAAATTATACGGTAGTAACATTTTAAAGGAGGTGCTTCTGGAGAGTAGGACAGGGAGTAGGGCAAGGTGGACCACGCAATGGATTGTTGCTTTTCACTAATAACTATTCTGTATTGCCTGATATTTTAGTGTGTGTATATGTTATTGCAACCAAAGAACTTTAAAAAATTTTTATGAATAAAATTTAAACAAGAGTCTCAAAACACAGACGTTTTAACCAAGTTTCAAAAGCCAGATGGAGAAAGGGAAGAAACAAAATGCTTCATCTTGCATCATTAGGGATCTGAAGAAAACAAGTAGATCTATTCAAGGAGTCCTATCAGTAGAATGTAAGCTTAAGACGTGTGCTTGTCGCCATCTGGTGCTTCAGCAATGGAATGACAACACCCTAGACCCCAAAACCAAGATTATAGTTACTCCTACCTCTATCGCTACTTCTTTTTGAGCACTTAAAATGTGTCACCGCTGTCCTAAATGCCTTAAGTGCATTTCTCATTTAATCCTCAAATAATCCTATGCATTAGGTACTCTTATTATCTTAATCTTACAGACAAGAAAACTGAGGCATTAAAGAGGCAAAGTAACTTGTCCAAGGTCACTCAGCTCCTAACTGGGAAAACTAGAATTCAAATCCAGACAGCCTGGCTCCAGAATCTGAACTATACAACCTCTACCTCTCAAGAGACAACTGAACATGATCTGTTCTAGAGTAAAACAAGCATCATGCCTACTCTAATTCTCTGCAAAGACAAATCAAGGTATACAGGTCCAGCATTCAGTGGCTGCAAAGCCCAAGATGTTAATGGTATAGTTTTAACAGCAGCAGAAGTAGAAGACCTCACAGAACATGCTCAGTGAACCCCACCCAGTGCTGAGGCTTCAGCCAGCCACTTTCAGGGGATTTGAAACTTTGACTCCACCTGCCCTCTCATGTTCTAGACTCATCTCAGTTGAAGGCTAGAAATCGCCCCCTAAATGTTCCCCTATCTGCTCCCTTCCAACTTTCTGTGCCCTATGTTAATTAATACTCCAACTATCCAGACAACCTCCTGAGCGAAGAACAGCAGTGCTTTCCTCTACTATACATTTTTCCCTACGTGACTCCCTGAACCTAATCAGGCACCAAGTCCTCTAGAAAAGAGAGCAAATCTCTCTCATCTGCCCTCCCCTCCCCCTTACTTCCACCATAAACAGCTCCCAGCTACTCTTGCTGCCTCTTAAATTGTGCTTTGTAATCTCTGCAGATGTCCTCACCGTGAAGCACTACCCAGGCACACCCCGCTGGAGTCCCACACCAGATCCTCTGTAACCAGGCCCACTTTTCCCACATGCCCCCACACACCTCTGCTCCAGCTGCCCCAACCACAACTCACTGCCCCAAAACACAAGCACTTTTAAACCTCCAGGCTTTGTACAGCCTGTTCTTTCCATCTGGACACCCATTACCTTGTCAATTCAACTTCTCCTAAAACGTATTAACAAAACTCAAGACTTGTTCTAAAATACAACTTCCCTGAGTCCTTCTCTCCCCTCCAGCTGCTACCATCCCTCTTCCCACACAGCCAGACTTCTCCAAAAAGCTGCCTGTGCTCAAGTCTTCATTTCCTCACCTCTACTCGCTCCAATTTGGTTTCTGCCCCTGGCATGCCACTGGTGACCTCCAAATTGTCAAAGCAAGGATGTTTTCCAGTGTTCATTCCCTCAACACTGGACAGACTGATCACTTTCTCATTCTGAAACATGTGCTTCCATTGGCTTCTGGGATTCTACCACACTCTCCTGGTTCTCTTCCTACTTCTCTGGCAGCTCCTTCTCAGTTTCAAGCTCTCCTTCCTGGCCGTTCAATACTGGAGTTTCTCAACACCTAGGCCTACCTCTCATCCCAAACCGTCCCTCTCCCTAGGCCATCTCATTCAGGCCCATGGCTTCATCCCAAACCTTTATGCAGATAACTCTCAGATTTGTACCTCTAGACCAGACTTCTCTCAACAGCCACTTACACGACACAAAGGCACTTCAAGCTCAACATGTTGAAGACCAAATTCATGATCTTCCTTACACAAACCTAATTCTCTTCCTGTGCTCCCATCTTATGGAATGGCCTGACCATCCATTCATGCAGCAAAAGTAGTTGGAAGTCCACGTGTTATCTTTCACACCCCTTCTACATTCAATTTTGCTCCACAGCCCCCTGCTATAGTCTGCCCTCCACAAAGCAGGAGAGAAATCTTCCCAAAATGCAAACTGGATCATGACTCTCGCTGTTTAAAATCAATTGATCTTTGGAGAAAGATGAGAACCCTTCCTGTGGCTGCCAAGGCACTGTGGCTTGGCACCAGCCTTCCTCTCTAGCCTCACTCCTCTCCCTCCCACTCTCTGTTCCACACATGGCCTCCTTTCAGACTCTCAAATATAACCTGCTCTCTACCCACACAGGCTATTCCCTCTGCCTGAAGTCCCCTCCCTCCCCCATCTCCCAGTTAACCCTTACTTTCCCTTTAGAACTCAGATCAATCATACCTTCCTTCATTTAATCAACAGCTACTGAGTGCCTACCACACACCGAGTGCTATTCTAGGCACTGGGGATACACACAAATAAAATGGATAAAGTTCCTGCCATTAAGGGGCTATAATTTAGGGTGATGCAGAGTGAGATTTAAGTTCAGAGATTTCCTCAGGAAAGCCTTCTCTGACCAGATCAAAACCTCCTATTCTACACCTAAATAAGTCCCTTATTTATAACAGCATATATCTCACCTTCAAAAAACTTACCATTGTTACAAATATTTGTACATATATTTGATTACATGACTAATGCCTATCTCCACTATTAGACAATACATTCTAAGAGTGCAGGGGCCCTCTTTTTTGTTCAACGCTAAATCCCCAGTGCCTAGGATTATGCCTAGTGCATAGCAGATACTCATTAAATATTTGTCGAACAACTAAATGAATCATGTAGCAGCCAACACAGACAGCAACTACCCCTGTACAAAGACTGCGGCTTACAGGAAGTTTTCTTGGCAGATGGGGTGAATGCTGGCTCCCTCTGCTGGACTTTCATGGTAGTTTCCACAAACTATACCTACGTGCGTCTGTACTCAGCTACGTTATGGTACTTGTCTCCCACCAGAAAACAAGCTCTGTTGTTTTCTCTATACTTAGCACAATGCCTGGCACATAACAGAGGCTCCAGAAATGACTACTGCGTGAAGGACCATCTCAATCTCTGCTATCCCCAGCAATTCGCTGGGTGCCTGGCCCACAAACAAATATACTTCTATACGCACTCACCATGCGCCAGATACTGCACTAAGCACTTTATACTTATTATCTCATTTAAACCTCACAACAATTATTAAGGTAGGTATTATTATGCCTAGTTTACAGATAAAGAAAGGGCTTGATTGACTGACAACCTGTGAACTCTACCTAATGTTTCCTGGTTTCGGTCATTTGAATACTACCATCACAATTTTTGCCATAATATGTATCCCATTCACTTACTATTTTATTGAAATAAATACAAAACAACTCCCATTGTTCTTATGTTCTTAACTTTGTAAAAAGCTAAACATGGATGGGTGGGGCTGGAAAAGCAGCATCCCCCGAGATGCTGATACCCTCTGCCTCCCTTCCCCACAAAAAATAAAAATAAAAAAATAAAAAGCTAAACAATATCTATAAAATCACCATTCTGATATGCTTATGTTTTATATAAACATAATACCAAAATTATGAAAATGAAAGATGCTCACTCTTCGTAACACCTAAATTCAACTCTCATTCCATACTGCTGTTTCCAGAGCTTTCTATTCTCATATTCTCATTAAACTTCATTTCTCCCAGTTTTGCTGCTAAAACCTCTTGTGACAAAATAACCAAAATCTCCCTCAAGGATCTATCTGTGAGAACAACCGACAGTGTATCTAACAGGGCTGAGGGAGTTCTCTCTGCTCAGCTGAAAGCAACAGTTGAGGAGAACACACACCACTACATGGAAGTGACGGTAACAGAGACTTTCTCTCGATGGATTTATTTACTGTATGCATCTAATAAGGAAATTCAACAGCTCTGAAACATCCATACAACTCTCTTTCTTCCCTTGTAACACACACACCACTTAATCACCACAGCACATTTCATAAGCAATTAGAAGAATGAAGTATGTGATTAACCTATTTATTTTCTGATTAGGAGGTACATTTAGAGAGCTCCCATTTCTATTAAGCTAAAGTTTACAATTCATTCATTCAACAAATATTTGTTGAACATCCTCTGTGTGTCAGATGTATGCTAAGCAGCAGGGAGACAGTTTGAAAAAAGATAAAATGTCAATCAATGTACATAACTGCTGTTACTATATAAAAGTACTATGAATATGGGCTAATAATACTTCCTATGTATTACCACATGCCAAAGTGCTAAGTACCCTGCATACATCACCTGTGAGCTGAGTACTATTATTATCTCCATCTTAGAGATGAGAAAACAAAAATTCTGAAAGGTTAAGTAAGCTGCACAGGTGACTGAGTTGTGAAGTTTTGAAGTCAATACCTTTTAGCCAAGCAGCCTGACTTCAGAGTCAGTATTATAAACCTAAAGCCACAGCTGGCCTAATCATGTAATTATCCCAAGTCACATGGCATGGCAGCTGTCTAGATGGCCTTTCATTCTACATCTTCAGCCCTCACCAACATCACCTCAAATTCATGACATAGGCAAAGACACCTTTGGGGGTATGTGTTCAACCTAAATCTCCTGTGGAACTCCAAATGATGACACAGATAAAAAGGCATCACTCTGAATGAAGTCAGAGTGCCTCATTCCTCCACGACCCCCCTAAACTGAATCCTATGGTTCCATAAAAGTTTGAAAATCACCAGTAGAAACATTTCATCTTGCATTCCAATCCTGCCGAAATTTAACATTAATTTAATATCCCAATTTTATCTACTACACCTCACAGTACAAAACCTCTACTAGTCAATTTGTTCTTTCTCTCTCCTTCAGGGCCTCTACAGTCATCAAGAAAACCAAGGCAGAGGGCTGAGGCATCACCACAAAAGGTACCATGAATATAATATCTGCACCAGCCACTATGTGAACCCCCCTAAATAGATTATAAATAGAAAGAAAACTTTTTAATATTAAGAATGACAATAATAGCAATCATTTGAAGAGCCTTTGGTGAGCATAATGTGATTTCACTTTATCCTTATAATGATCAAGTGAGGTAAGCTTTATAACCCCCTTTTTACAGAGAAGTGGAGCCAGAATTAAAAGCTTAGGTTAACTGACTCTGATGCCTATGCTCTTACTTTCAAGCTAAACTCATTTTATTAGGAGGTACATTCACCTTGAGGATTTACAAGAGTGTGTTCATGAGGAAAAGTCTGTTTCCTTAATATAGTCACACATAGGAAGAAAACATTAGGCAGAAACAAGAAATGGTTGTCAGGAAATAATCTGAATAAGCTAGATCTAATATAGCAAGGATTACCAAATTTTTTCTATAAAGGGCCAGTTAGTAAATATTTTAGGCGTTCAGGCCAATCTAGTAACTACTCAACTCTACAGTTAAAACCCAAAAGCAGCCTTACACACTATGTAAATGAATGGGTGTGGATGTGTTCCAATAAAACTTTATTTACAAAAACAGTCTTCAACCCAGATTTGGCCCTCAGAGCCATTGATTATCAACCCCTCTGCCACATGGTATTCAGAGGATGGTTGGCAGACACTGGGCAATTCACTCAACCTCTTTGAGATTTCATTTTCTCCCCTGTTACAGGATAATATTTCTAACCATATAGAATTATGGGAATTAACTCCAGATAATATATCCAGCATACGTGGCATATATGAGGCACTCAATAAATAACACTGATTACTGATTCCAGTCTGGAGCAGAAAATACAAAACATAAGCCTAGGACATCTTGTGTCATGCCAGAAAGCAAAGAAACTCTCAAAGGCTACTGGATCGTATAAAATAGACACACACACATATATATTTAGGGCAGTGGCAAAAATAGAACATTTTGAGCATCAAAAAGAATAACAACTGAAATGGAGCCAGGCACAGCGGCTCATGCCTGTAACCCCAACACTGTGGGAGGCCCAGGCAGAAGATCACTTGACACAAGCCTGGGCAAGATAGCAAGACTCCATCTCGACAACAAATTTAAAAATTAGCCAGATGTGGTGACGTGGGCACATAGTCCCAGCTACTCAGGAAGCTGAGGCAAAAGGATTATTCGAGCCCAAGCGTCTGAGGCTGCGGTGAGTTATCCTCACCTGAGCAACAGAGTGAGAACCTGTCTTAAAAAAAAGAAAAAAGAAGAAGAACTGAAAGGGATGGAAGGACAGCGACTGGGACTACCAGTCTGCCGCGACAGAGCTGAAGGCACTGACCTTAAACCTCTGCCGTGAATGACTATGAAACTGGAAAAAATATGGGAAGTTGAGACACCAAGCAACAGACAGCAAAGGCTGAGATACTTGCAAGTAAAAAGTATGACAACAATAGCACAAATGATGGGAGTTTAAATGAAAATACACTGTTATAAAGTTATTTGTGACGTGGCAAAATAATAATTCAAAGTATACTGTCATAAATTAAGAATGCATATTACAATCTCTAGAGCAACCACTAAAAAAAAAAAAAAAAAGTAGATCTAAACAGCCAACAGAAGAGAGAAAATGGAATATGAAAAAAATAATCTAGGCCAAGAACAGTGGCTCATGCCCGTAATCCTAGCACTCTGGGAGGCTGAGGTGGGAGGATTGCTTGAGGTCAGGAGTTCGAGACCAGCCTGAGCAAGAGTGAGACCCTGTCTCTACTAAAAATAGAAAAAATTAGCCAGGCGTGGTAGTGCGCACCTGTAGTCCCAGCTACTCAGGAGGCTGAGGCAGGAGGATCACTTGAGCCCAGGAGTTGGAGGTTGCAGTGAGCTATGATGATGCCACTGCACTCTAGTCTGGGCAACAGAGCGAGACTGTCTCAGAAAAAAAAAAAAAAAAAAAAAAAGAATTGTTGTTAATCTTGCTAGGTGAAACAAAATGATGGTCATCATTGTTTAAAAATATTCCCATTAGGAGATATTAATACAAGTGAAATGATATGTCTGATATTTGCTCTAAAATACTCCAGCAAGCCAGGCACAGTGGCACACACCTGTACTCCCAGCTACTCGGGAGGCAGGAGGATCGCTTGAGCCCAGGAATTCGAAGCTATAGTGTGCTATGATTATGCCTATGAATAACCACTGTGCTCCAGCCTGGGCAATATACCGAGACCCCATCTCTAAAAGTAAAATAAATAAATAAATAGACAGATACATAGATAAAAGATTCCAGCAAAAAAATTAAAAAGGAGAGGGAGAGTAAATGTAATAAAAATGGTAAAATGTGAATAATTATTCAAGCTGGCAGATGGTACCAGGAGGCTCCTACATTCTCTCCACTTTTGTGAATGTTTGAAAACTTCCATAATGAAAGGTTGAAACAAAAGAGCCGCTATGCATTTAATTTCCACCAGATTGTAACCTCTCTGAGGACAGTGATTATGACTGGTTCACCACTGCATGCCCAGGGCCCAGCACAGGTGCTCAGTAAACAACAGCTCATTGAATGAGAAGTTCATACTAAAGTGAGCTAACCTGTCAAAACAGTGGGTCAGGGTACTCACCACTCTCCTCAGAAAAGGAACTGTCTTCAAGGAAGCAAACAGCTTCGACACCAGAGCCAGGGAGGGTCACAGGGCAGCACTGCGACAAAAGGACTCAGGAGGCTAGCTGGATGAGTTACCATTCCCCAAAATGCACTGTCCCTGTCTATGAGAAGTTTATGCCTCCCTGACCTGTTGAACCCAGGCATGGCCATATGACTGGTATTAGCCAATTAAATGAGAAAGATAATAAGAAGTGACAAGTATCTCTTGTGAACAGTTTGAAGAGCCATGCTCTCAGTTGCCCTCTGCACATGCTCCAGATAGAGACTGTTCCATCAGCTAAATCCTGGCCTGAAAAATTGTAAAGCAAAGCCTCAGCTGACCCACCATGGCCATAGAGTTTGAGCAAAAAGTAAACTTTTGTCATAAGCCACTGAGATTGGGGTTGTTTCTATGCTAATACAAGATATGGCAAAATTCTAAAGATGTCCACACCCTCTCCCTTGGGATTCCCATCCACTGATTGTTCATTTAAACAAATTTAGGAACTGCTATGAAGGGATTTTGCAGGTGTAGTTAAAGCCCCAAGTCAGCTGACCTTAAAATTCAGAGATTATCCAGGTGGGCCTGACCCAAACAGGTGAGCTCTTTAATAGCAGTTTTCTTCTGCCGGTGGCAGGAGAGGAGGTCAGAGACATTTGAAGCTTAAGGACTCAACATGCCATTACTGACTTACAGGTGGAGGGGGTCACATGAGAAGAAATGCCAGTGGCTTTGAGGAGCAGAGAGCAACCATTTGCTAACAGCCAGCAAGGAAATGGGGACATCAGACCTAAAACCACAAAAACTGGATTCTGCCAACAATGTTAATGAGCTTGGAAGCAGTTTCTTCCCCCAAAACTTCCCATAAGAGCCCAGCCTTCCCAATACCTTCATGTTGACCTTAGGAGACAGTAAACAGAAAGCCCAGGCAAGCCTGCCTCACTTCTGACCCGCAGAACTATCAGCCAATAAGCCGAGCACGGTGGCATGTGCCTCAGGAGGCTGAGGTGGGAGGATCACTGAACCCAAGAGCTCAAGGCTGTCCTGCGCTATGATTGGGCCTGTTAATAGCCACTGTACTCCAGCCTGGACAACACAGTGAGACCCCTGTCTCTAAAAAAAAAATAGAACCATCAGCTAATAAATGGGTGGTGTTTTAAGCCCCTAAATTTATGATAATTTATTATGCAGTCATGGAAAACTAAGGCATTTGAGAAACCTGGCACAGGAAAATCCCTTAGTCCAGCTGTCCATACTATCATAATGAATAACATGTAAATTCACTTAAGACTGTTCTTGAATCCAGAAAAGGTTGTAATCATGATGCATTTTCCTCATCAGAAGTCCAAAACATATGTCAAAATTGCCTGATGTAGTGACTATCACTGATTCACAAATGTGAGTGCCCCCCGCCTTGAATTCCTCTGTTATTTATTGGCCACACACCTAGGGCACTTAACAAGTACATGTGGAAATGAACAGTCTCACTCACAGAGATATGGTAAAAGTTTCTAGATGATCTAAGACTTGCTTTTCTTTATATCCCACTAAAAACATCTGGCATGGTCCTAAAAATATACTAGGCAATCAAAAAAAAAAAAAGATCAGATTGAAATACATTATTTCTCATATTGGATTAACCTTGGTTACCCTCAAATGAGCAAGAGTTAGTTCTGAAGTACCCAAAGGGAACCTAGTGCAGGGATGAAGGTTCTCCTGAACCACTTTGGCACCCTGGACAAAAACAGCCTTACCTTTACATCTGGCACCTGGGCACCAAGGCTGCTGAGTCCCACGATGGAGTAGAAGGCAGATTCCAAATTTGTGAAAGGACAGTCCAGTGAGGATTTCAGTCTCTCCACGTCATGCTTGGTGAGGTAGTGAGTGGGTGTCAGAGCCTGGGTGCTGGCTATGATTGTCAGGGCCAACAGGAAGACAGTGCTTGAACCTTGGGGGGAAATGACTATTAAATACACTCCACACATTTCCAAAGTTCTACACATAGTCCCAATGATGATGCACATCAAAGTCTGGGAACCAAACCACGTGGGGAAGAGTAAGGAAGCCAGGGAGGTTCAACCTGAAAAGAAGCCTTGGGGAAGTGGTGAGCCTAGTTACGGAGAGTCAGGACAGTCCTCCCAGCAGCCCCCAGGCATCCAAAGCACAGGACTCGTCACACTATTCCCATTTAAAGGATGTTCATAAGTCCATGCCTCTTAGGATAGACCCAATCCTGAATTCTCACCCTGCCTTACCCACCTCTCAACTGATCTCTCCTCCCTCATTCTTCCCACCATCTGTTGCTCTCTGGCTTCCCCTGTCCCTCTAAAGAGACATGTTCTTTCCTGCCCAGCACTTTCATGCTTTTCCTTTCTTCAACTTTACTTAATTTTTACTTTCAGATTCCAGCTCAAATGTCTCTTCCTTAAGAAGCCCACCCTAACAGCCTCCCTTGGATTAGGTCTCTAGTACAATAAAGCAGGGAAGAACCTGGGCTCTGGGGCCAGGCTTAAATCATAGCTCTGCCATTTATTAGCGATGTGGCCATGGCAAAGTTACTCAGCCAGCCAGTGCCTCAATTTCCTCAAATGTAAAGTGGGATAACAAGTATCTACCTAAGGGATGATGATTACGTGAGTCGATATAGAAAGACCTTAGAATAATGACTGGCACATAACAAGTGCGACATAAATGTTAGCTACTACTTCTACTACCATTATTATTGTTGTTACATCCACTCATAGCAATCTGTACTTCTCCTATGTAGTATTTTTCACAACTCTAACAGTGTAATGTCTCATTTCTCTGCTAAACTGTAAGTTCCATGAGGATAAAGACTATTTCTTCTGCTCATCCCAGTATTTCCAAGTCTTGCACACTGCCTGGCACATAGTAAGTACTGAGTAAATATTTGCTGAATAAATGGAAAGAAAAATCAGTCCCCATCTATGATGCCCCAGTGGACAGGAAGCTGTAGGAATGGTACATTTCTACTTTTCATTTAAAAAACTTCTGTGCCTGGTGCAGTGGCTCACACCTGTAATCCTAGCACTCTGGGAGGCCAAGGCAGGAGGATCGCTTGAGCTCAGGAGTTCGAGACCAGCCTGAGCAACAGCAAGACCCCGTCTCTACTAAAAATAGAAAAATTAGCCAGCATGGTGGCTCGCACCTATAGTCCCAGCTACTTGGAAGGCTGAGGCAGGAGGATCGATTGAGCCCAGGAGTTTGAGGTTACAGTGAGCTATGATGACGCCACTGCACTCTACCCAGGACAACAGAGTGAGTCTGTCCCCCTAAAAAAATAAAAAATAAAAAACTTCGGAATGGGCTACTTCATGATAAAGTTAATTGTCTGCAACTCAAGTAACAGCAATAACAAGCAATCACAAGGCTAACATGAATGGTCCTAAATCCTTTGCCTTTAGTGTTAAATTAAGCTTGAACTAGAATCCCTTAAGAAAGGCATTCTTATACCCATTTTACATATAAGAAAACTGAGGACCAGAGCAGCTCACACATAGCCAATCTTGGACTCAAACCCAGGTCTAATAGAGTTCACACTCCACTATTTTTAAAACAATTCTTGCAAAAGAAATGCCTACATTAAGAGTTTAACTCAGAGAATCCTTCTTCTATGATCTTAGTTCTATTTAAGTCCCACGTGTTAACCTAAAGAATGTAAAAGCTCTTTAAAAAAATAGAAAAAGATCTATCATGTGGAATATTTATCAAATATATATTGAATGTTACTCTGTGTCGTGCACTATTTTAGGTGTTAAAAATATAAGAGGAAACAGAACAAAACCCCCCACCCTCACAGAGCTTGTATTCTAGTGAGAAAAGAAAGATATCACACAAAATAATTAAATATTACTTATCATGTTAGAAGGTAAAAAGTGCTATGGAGAAAAATAAAGTGCAAAAGGGATATCATATTAAACATGATAGTCTTTAAAGGCCTAAGTAGGAAATAAAGATATTGAGTGTAGACCTGGAGAAGGAGCAAGCCATGGTGATAGCTGGGGGGAAACTATTCCAAGAAGAAAAGTAAGTGCAAAGACTCTGAATCAGGAGTATGTGTATATATAGCGTTTTTTGAGATCAGCAAGGACAGTATGGCTAGAGAGGGTTAAGCAAGGGGTGAGGAGTGGGAGATGAGGTGACAAAAGTAGCTAAGGCCAAATCTAGAGGACCCTGTGTGCCACTGTAGGGACTTTAGCTTTTACTGAGTAAGATGGGAGCCACTAGAAAGTTCAGAGCAGTGATTTGACTTATATTTTAATAGGATCATAGTGTTGAGAAGAGACAATACTGTGTTGAGAATAGTCTATGCAGCAGGAAGGACAGAACGAGGGTTACCAGTTAGGCCAGTGGTCCCCAACCTTTTTGGCACCAGGGACCAGTTTCATGGAAGACAATTTTTCCACAAAATGGGGAGGAGGGGGTAGAGGCAGAGCTCAGAAGTGATGCATGGCCCGGTTCCTAACATGCCACAGTACCAGCCACAGCCTGGGGGTTGGGGACCGCAGAGTTAGGAGACTACTGCCATAATCCAAGCAAAAAGATGACGGTGGTCCAAACCAGGGCAACAGCAGTAGAGGTGGTGACATGGTCGGAGTTGGCCCAGCTAGAATTCAAAGTTAAAGCCTATCAGAATTGCTAATGGATAGAAAGATGTAAAAGAAAGAGGAACCAAGATACTAACGCTGAATTCCCAAGGCCTTGTGTACATGTACTCAATATGTTAAGAGCTAGTGAATGACTAAAACTAGCATTTTCCCAGCTAGACTGTAAATTCCCCTAACACAGCATCTGTGTCAGAATCCTAATCTTCCCACCTCACTTTAAGGACAGAAATAACTTTGCTGACTAAAATTTGAGCACTTAACATACATAGATTTGGTATGCCCATACTATGCTAAGCACTGTGCATGCACTAATTAAATCCTCACAATATCCAAGTGAGGTGGCTATTTTCTGCATTTTATAGACCAAGAAATTGAGGCTCAGAAGTAGTTAACTGCCCTATGACACACAACTGAGAATCAAACCGCAGGTGGGTTGAATCCAAAGTCTGTTTTTAACCACTTTACTATCCTCAACTTCTCAAATAGTGAAGCGGTGAGCCACTGTGTCACCTTGGTCAAATTATTTCCCTTCTCTGGGACTCCAACTTCTCATCTGTCAAATGGAAATAACAAGAGTACACACTTCCCAAGTTGTGATGAGACGATGTGAAATTTCATCCTGCAGTGTCCACTCAATAACCACCAATGCAGTTAACTTTATTGAGCGCTTACTTAGTGCAATGCACTGTTCTTAACTATGCATGAATATGCTCTATTAAATGAGATTATCTATTTAATGGAGCAACTCTATGAGGCAGATAAAACGTGACTAACTTATTCTACAGATGAGAAACTGAGGTGCAGAGGGGTTAAGTAACTCGCGCTGGGTCACATAATGAATACGTGGCAGACTGCAAGTTTGCACCCAAAGTCTAACTTCAGAACTTATGTTCTAAACTCCCAGAGAGAGGCGAGTGATTTTCTCGGCCCTTTCACTGAAAAGGAAAGTACGACCGAAAGAAGGAAGATCTGCCCAAAAGTACACACGAAGTTAAGGGGCGGCGCAGGGATCAGACCTTAGGCCGCCTGGCCCAGAAGCCCGCGCGACTCAAATGAATGAGCGATGCCAGGCCTAGGGCTGACCGCGGCCGCGGTCCCCCTGGCTGGGCCCTCGGGGGGACCCGTAGCTCCACATTGCACACACACACACACCCCCAACCCCCGCTGGTCGCGGGCATTCCCACCAGGTCGCACCCCTCCGTCAGCCCCTCGACCTCCAGAGAGCCTGAGCCCATGCCCCTGCCCTACAGGGGAAGGGGACCCCGCCTGGCCGGCTCCCGAGTGGCGGCCACTAGCCTCCCGCGGGCGACGGCCCGCTCCCCAAGGCGTGCCGGCCGCGGGGCCCCGCCGTTGAGCCATGCGCAACGCCTCACCCGGCGGCGCCATTCCTCGGAGCAGCTCCCACCGGAGCCCGAGCCACCGGCTGACTTCCGCTCGGGAAAGTGGCTCCAAGAGCGTGCCGGAGGGACCAGCCTGCGCAAGCTCTGGTGCGGAGGCTCTAGCACAGGTCAGTCTCGCGGCCGTGGCTGAGCTTAAGCCCGCGCCGGGATTCGTCTCGTGCAAGGCTAGAGTCGGGGTAACTCTGTTCCCCGCGCCGGTCCACTGGAACCGACGTCGGAGGTCCTATCGGGGTGTCGGAGCGGTTGGACAAGGCCTCGGGGGTGGGCCGGAGACGGGTCCGCCTCTCATTGGCCGAGCATGCTGTCACTCACTCGTCTCTCTGTAGCCCGGCCAATTTTAAAGGAACGGAAAGGGTGGGATGGGGAGCGGAGAGCAATATTCGAAGGGATTTTTTTTTTTCTTTAGAAAATTATGGCAATTTCCGCCAAAGATTATTACTTCTGTTGTTATTAACCGACCTTTGAGTGGCGTTTTATCTGATTTTCAGAGCTATTCAGTGACTCGTGAGCAGCACATTAGCCCAATTGTACAGACACAGGCTCAAACATGGAAGTGACTCGTCTAAGAACACAGTACTAATAACTAGCTCCAGTTATTGAGTGTTTACAATATAGCCCGACAGTTTACCAAGCGCTCTACATACATTATTTCATTTACTCCTTATCACCATTCTGTGAGGTCTGTATTGTTGTTAATCCCATTTTAAGGAAAAGGAAACAGATTTGAACCAGGCAGTCTGACTCCAGAATCTGTGCGTTTAACTACAGTATTATGAACATATAAAGTATGCACAATATGATAACTCTTATCATTATTATCTCCTAAATATTATCCCACATAGGGGAGAGTCAATTCTTTCTGTGTCTGGACTGTGCTGTTCAGTATGGTAGCCACTAGTCTTATTTGGATATTTAAATTTGGATTTAAATTAATTAAAATTAAATAAAATTTAAGATTCAGTACCTCATTTATACTAGCCTCATTTCAAGCACTCAGTAGCCACAGGTAGCTAGTGGATAGTGTATTGGATATCACAAAATTGTAGAACATCTCCATTACCTCAGAAAGTTCTATTGAACTGTGCTGATCTAGAATATATAAAGAACTCTTCCAACTCAATAAGAAGACAAACAACCAATGGTGTGCTGGAGCCATCTCATACTGTCTTGAGAGAGTCAATTATTAAATTTTCAGGAATTTTACAAATTGGTTAAATATAGCTATTTAGAAAATTAAATTGTATCAACTAAACAATGAAATAAAGTATACTGAAAACAAAACTCATCATTTCCTAATTCTTTTACCACATTTTACATTGTCTATGCTTGTGTGGTTGCTTATATGTATTGTAACTGTATGGTGGAAATATTATTTGGTGGTATGCTATTGCACATCTCTTCCCAAAGTGGTACTGGTAGCTTGATTTTGGCCACTGTGGGCGTATTTATACCATAGATCAGAAAATGCTATGAACTAGAGCTTGATTTAATGTTCTGTTGATTGTTTAAACTTAACAATGGAGAAATTATTAGTAGAGATTAAACTTAAAAATGTGTCACATCTGTGTGTTTACATTGTGAATAGCACAAAAATTTGAAGAAAATTCTTCTAGTATTTGAAAACTATTATCCAGTTCAGAAAAGTCACTCCTGAAGTTTCAACTTGTCTTTGTTGTTTCAATTACATCTTATTTGTTGATGTAAATGAAAATGTCAACTTACGAACTACACTTACATTCACTTACGAACTACACTTAGAGAACCTGTTATTAAACATTTACCAGCATACCCCTGCAAACAACCCGGTAAAAAAACATGGTCAAAAGATTTGAATAGACACTTCCTCAAAGAAGATAAATAAATAGGAAATAAACACATGAAAAGATGGTCAACATCATTGCAAATTAAACCACAGTGAGATACCACTGCACATCCTTTAGAATGGTTACTATAAAAAACCCAACAATACCAAATGTTAGCAAGGATGTGGAGCAACTAGAACTCTCGTATACTGCAGGTGGAAATGTCAAGTGGTACAACCATTTTGGAAACAGATTGGCAGCTTCTTAAAAAATCAATTATACAACCTACCATACAACCCACTCATGCTATTCATAGAGGGTTTGTTTGTTTTTAATTAACTTTTTTTTAAATTTAAAGAAATACATGCACACAGGAAAAAGTACAAACTTTATTGGTTTGGAGTTTTTTTTCCAAAATTGTTTTATTTAATGTCGACTTACTGAAAAAAAAATATTTACAAAACATGCATAAGGAAAAAAGAATAATGATACAGTGAAACTGTGCACCCGCCATCCTGTTAAAGAAGGAACACAGGACGGGTGCGGTGGCTTCACACCTAGAATCCCAGCACTTTGGGAGACCAAGGTGGGAGGATTGCTTGGTGCCAGGAATTTGAGACCAGCCTGAGCAACATAGCGAGATCCAGTCTCTACCAAAAAAATTTTTTTAATTTAAAAAAAAAAGAAGGAAGATAACCATAACTTTGAAGTCCTCCTTCTGGTCCTACCCATTCCACCCCCTTCTCTCACCTCTGAGAAATACCCATCCTGCAGCTTATATTGTTTCCTTGCTTTTCTTCATAATTTTACCATGTGTGTTTATAGCTCTAAGCAGTATTTGTTTAGTTGTGCATATTTCTTAATTTTATATAAATGGAATTTACTGCATTTTTTTCATAACTTTCTTTTCTCTCAACATTGTGAGATTTATCTGTTTTGTTGTGTATAGCTAGAACACATTCATTTTCACAGCTATAGGTACTTCATTAGATACCACAGCTTATCTGTTCTACTATTGGTAGGCCATTGGGTATCTCCAGTTTTTTACTATGATAAATACTGCTATGAAGATTCTTATACATAGTCCTGGTACACATGTGTAAGAGTTTCACTGGAATATATTCCTAGGAGTAGAAGAGTGAATCATAGTGTATGCACACCTTCAAGTTTACTAGATAATTATTTCCAAATTATTCCCAAAGTGGTTGTACAAATTTACACTGCCAACTGCAATTTATAAGATTTCTATTTGCTCCACATCTTTGTCAAATTTAATATTCATGCCAATATAAAAATTCATGCAATATAGAAATTTAGAAACCAAATATTTCTCTCAACAATTCCACTCCACAGATGTTTGGTTTGAATTCTGTAAGTTTTTCTACATATATCCCAACATTTGTGTGTATGTGTGTGTATGTTTCTCTGTGTACACACATACACATACTTATCACTATTATTTTAATAAAAATGGGGTCATATCATATCCACTGTTTGGCAACTTGCTTTTTCATTCATTATTCTATGCTACACATTCAGTAAATACAAATCTACTCAGTCATTCACTCTGCCAGTATTTATTGAGCATAACCATGCACCAGACACTGTTCTAGGCTCTTGGGATACATTCATGAACAAAGCAGCCAAAGATCCTTGTTCTCGTGGATCTTACATTTTAGCAGCAAGAAATAGATGATAAACAATAAACACCATAAATAACTGAACAATACATTAAAAGGTGTTATGTGCTATGGAAAAAAGAAAAAGTAGGAGAGGGTAAGGGGGATTGAGGAGGTTGGGTGAGGTGTTCTACCTCAATCTGTTTTTAACAGCAGCATAGTGTTTCTTACCTATCCATTCACTCCCCTGAGGCTGACAATATGCCAGGTGCTGGGGATATAACTGTGACCATGCAAACAAGGTTTCTCCTCTAATGGAGCTTATGGTCTGATAGGAGACAGTCAAACACACACAAATGAGCAAGATAATTGTAGGTGATGGTTAAATACTGTGAGAAAAAAATAAGAAGTTAACTGTGGGGCTGGGTAGAGGGAGGTACTTAATCCAGATTGGTGATGATTCAATGCCTTTCTGAGAAGGTGATATTTAGGCTTTCAATTAAATGATGAGACAGAAGCAATCCTGAAAAACTAATTTTTCTGATCCGCTCTTCATTCCTAGGATCTGTGGTCAGGAAGAAGTAGTGATCCCTTGTGCTTCTGACAATGATTCTGGAAGTGTGGATTTGCAACTGAGCAACTTAGAGGATATTAAAAAAGGCCCAAGTAGCACTGAGCTTACAGGTGAAAAGGGAAAAGGACTAAAAAAGGAGAAGGGGGGAGGGAATCTCTTTTCAAGTCTAGACAAGAGGTATTGATTGAGTACTTGCTGGGTGAAGAGCCCTTGACTAGACTTTGACAATGAGTTTGGTACCTGACTTTGAGACCTTGGAATACAGCTGGCAAGATAAGATGCGTTATTCTAGAGGTACAGGAAATGAGATTTGGTCCTGAGACAGACAGTCCTACAGACTCGGCAGCAGAGTCTGAGTGCTTGGGGGATTATTCTGAGAAGGGAAAGGGGGGTGTGGGTTAGCATAGAGGGGAAAGACTTCATGCAGAAGGTGGGGTCTGGATTGAGCTGTATAATACCAGGTGCTGGGCATATAACAGTGAACACAGCCAACATGGTCCCTGTCCTCACAGAACTTACATTGTAATACAGAAAAGAGACCAAAAAAGTAAACAGGCCAGGCACAGTGGCTCATGCCTATCATCCTAGCACTCTGGGAGGCCAAGCGGGAGGATCGCTTGAGGCCAGGAGTTTGAGACCAGCCTGAGCACCAACGAGACCCTGTCTCTACCAAAAATAGAAAAAATTAGCCGGGCAAGGTGGCATGCGCCTGTAGTCCCAGCTACTGGGGAGGCTGAGGCAAGAGGATTGCTTGAGTCCAGGAGTTTGAGGTTGCAGTGGGCTATGATATACTGTACTCTAGCCTGGGCGACAGAGCAAGACTCTGTCTCCAAAAAAAAAAGTAAATAGTAACTAAAGTAACTACAAGTTGTAGTAAGCACTATGGAAAAATTAAACAAGAGGCTGAGACCAAAAATAAGGGAGATGAAAACTACTTTAAACTATGGATGTCAGAGAACACCTGTATGAGGCGGTTCTATTTAAACCTAAAGGAGGCCTCCAGGATATGAAAGAGTAATCCATGTGAGTAGAAGGACAGGCATTCCAGACAGATGGAACAGCATGTACATGAAACAGAAAGACCTTGGTGTGCTTGAGGAACTACATTCATTCATTCATACATTCATTCAGCAAATATTTATTGAAGCCCTACTGTGCTCTAAATTTAATCTAGCTGCTGGAGATATAGCAGTGAACAGAACAGACACAATGTACACAATTGGAACTAGGTGTAATCTGTGAGATGGGGAGAAGGACCAGAGTGGATACAAAGAAGTTTATTAGTGACTAGAAGGATACTTAGCCAAAATGGGCAAAAAGGGGATACAGGAAAGGCATTCTGGAGTTGAGTCTTGAAGGAAGAGTAGGAGTTAGCAAGGCAACAAGAGGTAAGGGAAGGTGGGGGAGAGGAAGGAGAAAAATGCCGGCAGAAGGAACAGCCTGTGCAAAGGTCAGAGGTGAACAAGAACATGGTTTCAATTATTGCAATTAGTGGATGACAAGAATGTGTAAGGAGTAGGAGGAGTTTGCAGAAGAGGCGTTCAGGAGACCAAAAATAATGTAAAAGTAGAGTGGTAGAAATCCTCAGATGATAGATGTGTTAAGGGAGGAATGGTAAAACTATTAGCCCAATAGAAATAAGGGATTTTATATTGGAAAATAGAGGAGATAAGAATGTAAAGATAAATGAAGAAAAAATGCTGCTGCTGTCATCATTGTCACTCAGGGAGCAAAAGAGTAATATTTGCTGACAGTTCCTTGGTGCTAACTCTGTGTCAGCCAAATGAGGTAAGTAGGTTCTATTATCATCCCCATTTTGGAGGTGAAGAAATAGGCCCAGAGAAGCTAAGGTCACACAAGGGCAGAATGCTAGAGAGAGGCAGAGCCAGGGTCTGAGCCTAGGCAGATGGGCACCGGAACCTATGCTGTCCCAGGTCGGGAAGTAGATACCTCCAGCACACACTGCGGCCTGGTCCAGTGGGAAGAGATGAGGATCAGCAAGGGGCGGCTACTATATTTTAAGCTCTTGTCACTACAGAGTCATAGACTTTTGAGTTTGAAAAATATCTACCATTTAAGTGCTTACTGTGTGCCAAATACTGGGACCAGTTCTTTGCATGTATTACTTCACTTAATTCTTACAGTAACCCTGCTTTACAGATGAGGAAACTAATGTTCCAGGAGGCAAAATAACTTGATAAAGGTCATACAACTAATAAATTGGTAGAGCTAAGATTCAAACTAGTCTCAAACTGAGATTCAAAGTCCATGCTCTTAACTATTCTGCTATAGCTCAATCCCAAAAGTTCTTGTAGCTTAGGAGGCCCTTAAAGAACATTGAATTTGTAATTGAGAAAACTGAGATTCGAAGAAGGGAAGGGACTTGGTTAAGGCCGCAGATCCAGTAGTAAAGGTGAGAACAGGACCAATCTATCCTGATGTTTAGTGGTTATCCCTGCTAAATCTTATCACTTTGCACGGTACGGAGACGTCACCCAGTGTCTTTCTTTTGGTACTAGACTTGGACATCTCTGACATCCCTGGACTCCCTCGGGAGTCCTTCTCATGTAGCTTCAGATACGTGACCCACCAGGGGCCCCTCGGCGAGGCCATCATTGAGAGGCTGATCCAGTCCATCCAGGAGGTTTTTGATGGTGAGCTAAAGGTATGCACAAGCAATCTTTATGAGTTGTCTAACTTATTCCTCCATTTTAACAAATATTTTAAACATATATTATTTCTTCATTATGCAAATAACTTCACATTCTAGAATGTAAAACTTATGTTTATTTGTTTTATATTTATAATGAATACATTTTTATATATTTATAAATTATATTTATATATAAAATTATAAAATTCATATAAATACAAAACCATAATAAAAATTAAAAGTTAATCTTCTCTAGTCCCACTTTCCTGAGATAACTACTGTTAACATTTTGGTTTATATATTTTTAGACTTTTATTTCTGCCCATACAAATGCATGTGATTATAGGGAAAAACCAGCATATATGGTGGGAGAAAAAATTTTTTCTAGGTCAGTAATTATAGATCAATATTATTCTACTTAATAGCTGCACAGTATTCCACTGTTTAGGTGAATCATTCATTCATTCATGCATCCTGTGAGAGCATGTAACAGAAGAACTTATCTTAACCTGGGGGTAAGGGAAGGCATCTCCACGGAAGTAAGCCTTGAGATCAGATCTGAGGAATGAATAGGAAAAACTAGAAGTTATAATTGGGGTTAATTAGTGTTCCAGAAATAGGAAAGGATATGTTTCACAACCTTGTGGCAGAAAGGAGCACAGCATGTTTGATGAACTTAAGACCAGTATGTTTAAATCATGGTGGTGAAAAGGTAGGGTGGTACCAGGTGAGGCTGAAGCAATGAAGGCACACCATGCTGGGCCTTGGAAACCAGGAGAAGAATTTTGATCTTTACCCTAAGAACAATAAAACAAATAGGGAGTATATAAGGAAATTAATATCCTAATACCCCATTATTAGTCATTTAATTTCTTTCCAGTTTTTTTGTTATTATAGTTCTTTGACAAACATTCTTCTATGTGGGTTTTTTGTGTACCCCTTAGGTGATTTCTGTAGGGAAAATCCTAGATGTGCCATTGCTGAATCAAAGGGTATGTGCCTTTTTTAGGCTTTTGATAGATACTGTTAAATTATGCCCCAAGAATGATAAGCCTATTTATACTCTCACCAGCAAAATATATTAAATGCTAGTTGCTTACAACCGTCCAAAATCAGTATTACTTTTTTCGTTTTTAATCATTACCAATCTAGTTGAAGAAAAAGTGAATCCATTTGTTTTACCTCTATATCTTAACATCTCTCATCCTACTGTGTTGTAGCTTACTTAGCCTGAAGCTTCGTGAGAAGCAAGTATCACAGTAATTTCTCTCTAGTTAGTGTTCCCAGTGATTTCACCTTCAATATGACCTTTAAATTCCATTCAGCCAATCAACAAGTAAGGAATGAACACCTACCATTTATAAGGCATTGTGCTAGACACTGGGAAGAAGTTGGAGTGGTAAGATTAAAAAAGTCTGTTCAACAGGTAAACAAACTAGGGAACATCCATTGTCGATGGAAAAGAAGCCGAACTCTGTAAAATAATTTTAAAGAGGTTTATTCTGAGCCAAATTTGAGGACCATGACCTGGAGCCCCACCCAAGAAGCCTTAAGAAAAGTAGACTCCCTCTGGCTGGGCCACAGTTTGGTTTTATACATTTTAGGGAGATAGGGGTTACAGGTAAAGTCATAAATCAATACATGGAAGGCGTACATTGGTTTGGCCCGAAAAGGAAGGCCATCTTGAAGGGGGGGTGCTTACAGGTTATAGGTGGGTTTAAAGACTCCTTGACTTGTAATTGGTTAAAAAATGAAGCTTTGTCTAAAGGCTTAGGATGTTTTAGATAAGGAAGAGACAAGTCACCAGACTTATATTTGTTGTGTAAATTGAGGACCTGCAGGTTTGTCTTGCACAGCCTTAGGCCTGTTGATGAGTTATAAAGGATATCTCCAAGAAGGGAGGGGAGCATGGTGAGGCATGTCTGACCTCCTCCTCATGGCAGACAATTTAGTTTTAGGATATCCTCTTGGCCAGGAGGGGATCCATTCAGTCAGCTGATGGGAGGGAAGCCTTTTATTTAATTTTAGTTCACACATAAAGTGGAATACTATTCAGCAATAAAAGGAATGAACTATTGGTATCTGTAACAACTTAGATGAAGCTCAGATGTATTATGCTGAGTGAAAGAAGCCAGTCACAAAAGATTACATACTATAATATATGATTATATATTATATGATATATGATTCCAGTTACATGACAGTCTCTAAAAGACAAAACTATAGTGATGGAGAACAGATCAGTGATTCCCAGGAATTAGGGATGGGGAGAGGGTATGACTATAAAGGGATAGCACCTGGGAAATTTTGGAGGTGATGGAACTATTCTGTATCCTGATTGTGGTGGTGGTTACATGTATGTATGCATGTATTACAAGGCATAGATCCATACATTCCCGCCCCAAAAATCAATTTTACTGGATGATAATTTTAAAAAAAAATCATAATATCACTTTGTACCCCATAAATATATACAATATAATTTGTCAATTTACAATATGAAATAAAAAACTGGGCCTCCACCGGAAGAGAGGATGAGGGATACTTTTGGAATGCTTGTAATAATCTGTTGCTGGCTACACAGGTGTTTTTGGTTTGTGAAAATTCACCAAGCTATACGTTTTCTTTATGTAGAATGCCAGTAAAAAATAAAAACAAAACACCTAAAGCCAACATGTAGGTCTTCACTTTTGACTTGGACTATTCATTATATTTCATGTCAGCAAGGCTTTATTTGCATTTCTTTGTAATTAATGAAGGGCTTGGATTGCTACAGTGAATTGAAACAAAAAAGCCTATTCCCTGCCTTGACCCATTTCCACAGTCAGTCAGGGAAATAGATGAATAAGAAGGTAGTGATGTCAAAGTATCACAAATGCCGTGATCGCGATTTACTCATGTAGTTTATAGATAGGAAGGGCACTTGACCCTGCTTCAGGAGAAATTGCACGATCCAAGTCTTAAAATATGTATTGATTTTAGTCAGTAAGCAAGAAGTGTAGAGAAGTCAAAAGGTGCAAAGCCCAGAAGCAAGAAAGGGCAGCATAGAAGTTAATTTGGCTGGAGCTCAGACTGCCACAGGGCAATAGCTGATTTGAAGAGGTCAGCTGGGGTCCCATTGGGAAGGGCTTCAACCTGGATGGGTGCTGTTGAAAGATTCTAGATAGGGAGTTACCTAATCAAATTTGCATTTGAGAAAGATGAATCTGGCAACAGCTGGGGAAATGGATTGGAGGGGGGCAAAACTAGAGCACAGAAAGCCATTGTCCAGTGGTTACGCTAATCTACGTGAGAGAGAATGGGGCCTTCTTGTGGTGTATTGCTATGTGCTCTCCAGAGAACTTGTACCAGTTTACATCATCTATGTGCAGGGAAAAGGACTGGAAGAAATTTTCTAAAGGTTGTGGAATTATTGGTGTTTTTTATTTTTTTCTTTGTACTTTATTTTTTCAAAGTTTCTATGATAAAGAGATATTGCTTTATAATCAGAAAAAGAGAATGTTAATACAAAAAGAGATTTTATTCTTCAAATCAGAACTTGTATTTTGATAGCAAACCTTAAAGACAAAATAATGAATCTTTAATGAAATCAAGAGAACTAGAAGTAATAGCCTCAGAGGTCACCTTTATGAAGCTTAATCAGGCAGCACTACCTAGGGCAGGTAGGTAGGAAAGCAAAGACTAAAGATGGGGAGAGCCATCACGGAGCACTTAGTAATCTAGCTGTGAGGAGAAACGAGGTTCCAATCGAGGCAGGGCCAGTGGACAAGGAATTGTCCACTTCTAAAATCTTCTGTAATTTATTCATTCCTTACAATAAAAGACTGATATTGGACTGAATGAGATGTCAGATGTTTAAAACATTCCAAGAAACTTTTCAAAAGCCCTCTACAACTATCCAATAAGATTATAGTATATAACTGTGTTTTTATCATTTTTCCACAAATTCAGGGTGAACTTGAAAAGCTGACATTCCTAAGATCTTTGTCATCTCTCAGCCGAACTTTATCTTATGATGAAACCACAGAATCATTCATTCACAGCCACATGGCAAACATTGTGCATATCCTAAATGTAAGTATTGTGACCTTATCACAAATTATTGAGACCACACAGACTCAGTGACTTGGCCAAGACATGTTTTAGTGGCTTCACCTATGTTATCAATTCCCTTGAACTCTTCTCGTTTCAGTATCTCTACGTGAAGAGAAATACTCAGGGATACCCCACAAATATAATCCCCCTTGAAAACCAATTTTAAAAAGAGTAGAAAGGAGAGAAACAGGATTTAAATTTCTCAGCAAGGCCAATGCTGCATTCTCATCAAGCAGTGGTTCTGACACAATCTCTGTAATCATATGCCTGGGTTGAAGTGCCAGCTCTGCCCCTCTTTTTAGCTGTGTAACTTTGGGAAATTACTTAACTTGTCAATGTCTCAGTTTCCTCATCTATAAAATAAGAATAGCTATATCTACTTCACAGAGCTATTGTGAGCATTAAGTAAGAAATAAATGTAAGCCATGTAACATGGTAACTAACACACATTATGCATTTGAGAAACATGATTGTATTAGTGTTTGTATTGTATTTTGCCCAATTTATACTTACTCCAGCCACACTGTGCCACCAACTCATCCATTCATTCCCTTATTAGGTGTCTGACATTTCCAGGCACTATCCTGGGAACTGGGGCTACAAAGACAAAGAAGACATAATCCCTGTTCATGCAGCCAAGGAAGGTGTAATCAAGCGTCATAGGGACTGTGACAGAAGTTTAAATGGGTGTACTGGGGGCACAGAAGAATGAGTGAGTGATCAATTCCATGTCAAAGGGTCCAGAAGGGCTTTACAAACTAGGTGACGCACTTAAGCAAGTACTTAATTTCTTGGTGCTTTAGTTTTCTCATCTGTGAAATGCCCCCTTCAGTTTCTCTACAGCGCTAAAATTCTGCTTCTGAGATTTCTTACATAGTCCAGGAATATGAGCAGTTCTTTCTCATACCACAGATCTGTAAGGCTGATTAGATTGATGATTAACTTTTACAACTGAAGGCTACCAGCTGACAGTTTTGTTAAGTGGTAGACGGTTACCAAGAATCTTCTATATCTGGTACACTATGGTGCTTTGATAAAGGTTAAAAATTTCCTAGAAACTTTAATCCTTGCCCTCCAAGAGTTTACAATCCATCTAGAAGTGACCATTCCTCAAAAAGGAAATAGGTTGAGAACCATTCCAGATAATACATTAAGAAGAACAGAATGATATAATACAGGTTTAAGAATGAATGCAGCTTTCTGCTTGGCTATATTCCTTGGAAAAAGGGCTGTAGGCAGCCATAAAACCCAGCCCAAGTGGCATGTTTGGAAAGTTCCACTTCCACTAGAATTGGTAGCAATGGGTTGCCACATGGTTCAGCCAGCCAGCTCAGAAAATCCACAAATGCAAGTCTCAAACAGCAAACAAACGCACGCTGAATTGCCCATGCTTTGCATTTGGATCTGTCCAACCAGTAGTGAAATGCCAACATCAGATATTAACCAAAGTATGTGCTGGCAAGGTATTCAGCCTAGAAGAGGTAAGGGTAGGTAGTGTCCATGAGAAATTGCATGGATCATTGCAGCATTGTACAAGTCTACAAAGTCCCTGCAGGCCATGCGCAGGGACTGAAAAAGTGTCACTTCCAACAACCAAGAGGAAAGGTGCCCAAGAGGAGAAGCAGGGCTGCTGAGGAACCCACAAGGAGGAAGAAGCCAGGGTCATTATAGAGAAATAAAATTTTAAGGCATTTGTCAATCTTCTCATTATCCACACCAGTGCATGGCTCTTAAGTCTCCAGATAAAAAGAGCCAAAGAAGCCAACAACAGAAAGTGGAAAGGCAGGGGGAAAAATCTGTTATGACACTTCACCAAAGAACATACATAAGCACATGAAAAGATGCTCCATCGTTGTGATTAGGGAGAAGCAAGTTAAAACTACAATAAGATTCAACTACCTACATACTAGAATGGCTAAAATAAAAAAGAAAGGCAATACCAAATGTTGGTGAGGGTATGGAGCAACTGAAACTCTCATACACTGCTGGTAGGAATGTGAAATGGCACAAACACTTTGGAAAACAGCTGGACAGTTTCTTAAGAAGTTAGACATACACTTTCCATATGACCCCACAATTCCACTCCTCCATGAAATGAAGCATATGTCCACACAAAGATGTATGCACATATGTTCATAGCAGCTCTATATGTAAGAGCCAAACACTGGAAGAAACCCGAATGTTCATTAGCAGATGAGTGGATAAACAAATTGTGATACTATATATTCATTCAATGGCATACTACTTAGGAATAAAAAGAAACAAACTATTGATATATGCTACAACTTGGAAGAATCTCAAAATAATTATGCTGAGTGAAAGAAGCCAGACAAGAAAAGATGATATGCTGTATGATTCCATTTATATAAAATTCTAGAAAATGCAAACTCATCTATAGTGATAGCAGATCAATGGTTGCCTGGAGGTAGGCGTGGAGTGGGGAGGAGAAGGAGGGAGGAATTACCAAGTAGCACAAGGAAACTTTTGGCAGTGATCAAAATGTTCATTATCTTGATGGTGGTAATGGTTTTATGGACCTATACATGTATAAAAGATCATCAAAGATCATCAAAGAGCACACTTTTTTTTTTGAGACAGGGTCTCTGTTGCCCTGGCTGGAGTACAGTGGTGTGATCATAGCTCACCGCAGCCTTGGACTCCTGCCTGGGCTCAAGGGATCCTCCTGCCTCAGCCTCCCAAAGTGCTAGGATTATAGCATGAGCAACCACGCCTGGCTCAAGGTATACAGTTTATTTTGTGTGTGTTACCTCAAAATCAAAAAAGCTATTAAAAAATCTGTTGAGAACTTTAAAAGAAAAAAGAAAAGAGGCTGTGCATGGTGGTGCCTGCCTGTAGTCCCAGCTACTCGGGAGGCTGAAGTGGGAGGATTGCTTGAGCCCAGGAGTTTGAGGGTATAGTGTGCTATTATTGCTCCTGTGAATAGCCACTGCACTCCAGCCTGGGCAGCATAGTGAGACCCCCATCTCTAAAAACAAAAAAAAGAAAAAAAGAAAGGAGAATGCTATGGCAACTGGTATATAGAATAAAGTGATGGTAGGACTGGGTGAAATTAATCCAGGTAAATCTTTTGATCTAATCCCTGAAAGATATAATGATAGGGTTGAGAGAATAGAGAAGGTACCCCTGGGCAGGGATCTCAAATGGTAAGCTGGAGATTACTACCTGGCTATGCCAAGGCCGGGGTTCTGCATCCTGCAATATGGCAGAGAGGTCAGGGGATGTTTTTTGTGACTCAACAGCAGACATGGGCACCAAGTCCTGCTATAACAGAATTTTAATGTAACCAGACTTGTCCTTAGTGCCTCTTAATTCCCTTCTGCCACCTTGGGTCTCCGTCCTAATTCTGCATCTGGGGTCCTCCACAAGACCCTACTAACCTTAGACAAATCACTTAGCTTCTCTGAACCTCAGTAACTCGCCTACCTGTACAATGGAGATATTGATATCTGTCTGGCTTTCATTAAGACCTTTGAGACAAAATGTCTCCTTTTGTTAAAATTGGTTTGGATTCTTGGGGCAAGCAACAAAAATCAATTCTGGCTCACTTAAGTTAAAAAAAAAAAAAAGGAAGCTGGGATGTCTCTCTTAGACTCTAAGGAAGAGGTTTAATCAAGCCTCCAGAAAAGCAAGTTCCAGCACAGCTCCCAGGGGTCTCAGAGACAGGGGCTGCTCCACCATCAACATGACTCAAATCTCTAGCAGCTCAAACCCTGTCTCTGTCACTCTAAAATTCCAAACTTCAAGAGAGAATCTGATTGTCCCAGACTGGGTCTGCTTCAATCACGTATGTCTGGGGCAGGATCATATAGTAATGATAATGACTTCTGGGCATCCCTCCCTGTGTATTGCAGGCATTCCCAGAGAGAAGGGGTGATTGCCACGATCTGGGCAGTCACCAAAGAGGTTCCTACTACACAAGTACTTTACAAACAAAAAATAGTCTCTCACTTCTGAATTCGCTGTAGTGGCTAGCATAATTGTAAGTAAATAATAAGGCTATACCCAACTGATTAAAAAAAGAAAAAGATTATTCTGGCAGAAGAGGGTCAAGTGGATTGAAGTCAGAGGGGATGACAGACCTGAGGGTTCAGCTGAAAGACACTGCCTTCATCCACATGTGAGGTGTATGGCTCTAGGAACTGAGAGTCCCAGAAACTGTGCAAAGCAGGGAGTGGCTATTGATGGGATGTAGGGCTTGAACAAAAGAGAAAAAAGTCATAAATCACCTCTTTAATGAGCCCTGGAAAGGGGCAACAACTATTAAAGGCTAGAAAGGTGTGTCCTTTGGACAGGGAGGACAATGAACTTACTTGTTAACACCAAAATGCTAGGTCGTTTTAGTGGCAGTGCCCTTGAGATATCTGGACGTGGGCCAGTAGAGCCCTGGGAGAGCTGTCAAGGCTGAAGACAGTCTTATGCTTTGTCCCTTCCAGACTATAAAGCCATGAAAATAAATGAGCTCCTTGAGGAAGTAAGTGAAGGAGAGCAGCAGGCCACCAGCAAGATCTGAGTCAGACCAGAGTTGGAAAATGAGAAGAGAAAAAGAAAGGGGCAGGAAGGGGAACCTGGTAATATACATTGACACTTCCTGCCTCCGAAGTTCGTAGTGAGGTCTTTTTGGTGGCGGGTAAGAGAAATCCACTAGAGGCAGCTGAAACACCACAGGGGAGATTTGTTCTAAGGATCACTGAGTATTCTCCAGAACCCTGTGACAGGAAGAGCAGCCTGCCCCAGGAAGGGAATTTATCTAGAAAATAAAAAGCTTCCACAAACTCAGGGAGAACTTTTTCTCCATCTCTTATCTTTTCTCCTTTGTATACATTTCCAATTCTCTCTCTTTCCTCTCCTCTCCTCTTCTCTCCCCAAAATTGGCCATCTCTGTTACCTTGTCCATAGGGACCAGTGCTCCCGAAATTTAAATTTCCTCCTTTTAGAAGTCCAGCCAGACTGAGATTGAAGTACTTTGTCCTGGTTCCTGAGAGAATCCAGTTGACCTTGGAATCTATTCCTGGACAGATGAGCTGTGGCAGGTGGGACAGAATGACTTGGCAGACACATGGCTCTGAGGTGCCCATTCCTGTGCACTGGGGCAGTTCCCAGAGAGGCTTCCACACAAGCCATTTGCATTTGCTCCTCACATCAACTCCCTGAGATATGTCTTATTCCCTCATGCAGATGAGGCACTCAGACAGTTAAATAACATGCTCGGGCTCACATAGCGAGTGAGTGGCAGAGCCAGTGCTCACCCCAGAGACTCTCCAGCCCCAAAGCCCCTGTTTTTCCCTCTATATCATTGCAGATTTTTCCAAGCGGTTTCCCCTCTGCCAATTTGTAATTTGGAAAGTTATTCCTTTTCCAGGACAAGTAACTCGGAATAATGTTAGACGTGACAGTAGAGATGACTGGTTTAGTAGAAAGAGGCATTAGAATGCCTGAAATAGAAATAATCACTGGTAATAAAAATAATGAATAACAGACACTAACAATTAAGGAGGGCTAGTAGGTATTATAGATTAGCTCATTTAGTACTCACAGCCACCCCACGAAGGTAAGTAGTACTGTTACCTAGTTTCACAGATAAGGAAACTGAGGTACCAGGAAGTTAAATAACTTGTGTCAGCTCAAACAGCTAGGGAGAGCCAGGGTCTGGGGTCTGGCTCAAGAGAATGAACCCGTAACTCTGCCACCATCCTGCAGCCAGTTCTGTGGAGCCAAAGGGCAGGGCCGACTGAAGGACCTGCTGTTGTTCTGCAGGCCACCTACAACTCTGATCATCTCTGGCCTAGTGAGTGGGGACATTCTCAACTCTCTCAAGTTCTTCCCATCTCATTGCAGGTACTGGTGCAAGAGGAGCCCCTGCATTCTCTATTCAGCCCTGTGCGCCAGGAGGTCTTTGTCACCATCACTGATCTCAGGTGACTCCCACATGCCCCTTACACTTGCATCCTGGTTCCTCATTCAAGGCCAATGTCAAAGTCAACTGACATGTTCCGTATTTTTGACTTTTGAAAACTATCTAGAGAAGGGGAAGCCAAATCCATGTTTTTGAGTATGAACTTTGATTTCATGTATGCTGCCATCCATACCTGAAAGACTTTATTGGAACCTCTTTGGTGTTCAGATTTGTCCAAAGTATATTCAGTACCCAGTTACTCCCATATATGTTTCATGACATTAGAGTTCCAAGGTCTAAGAAATGTGGAAGGGCTGCCTGCTGTTTACCTTTCTGGGAGATTTGTTCTGCAGTGATTAAACTGATTACAGGTCCTGAGAAGTCCTGTAGTTAAAAAGTTTTTAACTTGATTCAGCCCACTGTTCCCCAAACTAATATTCAGCAGAGTGCACTTTGGAAAATTGTGGCTTACTCTGTTAGACTGTAGCAGGCTTCCCTCTGCGGTTGAACTGAAGGAAAGCCTGGAAGGAGGTTGCTCTGGTGACTTCTTGGGGGAGAACTCTTCCTCTAACCTTTTGTGAGATTTATCTAAACAGACTGACAAGCCATTTCTCTCTTCCATCAGAATGATACCCCAGCCAGTTTACCCTTCCCTTTTTTGTTACTTGGATCCCACTTATCAATATCAAGTCAAATCCTCTTTCCAGCTTGCTATTACCAAACTGTTTTTTCTTAGTTACCAAGATGTCCATTTGCTGTTTGGCTCTGAAGATCGAGCTGAGTTGTTCAGTCTTATCACCAAAAGTGTAATCACTCTCCCCTCTGTAAGGAATCTTACCCAGCTGCAGGAAATCATGCCAAGCGGGCCCTACAACTCAGAGGTAACTCATGCTTTGCTTTAGTAACTGCCCATCCACGGGGTCAGCTGCTCTTGACCTTTAGAGAGTGCATTTGATTTTTTGAAACTAGCCAAAAACCATTCAAGCCATGTCCAGTGAACAAAATAGGTGGTTAAATTAGAAGATAGCTTTTTCCCCCTTCATTTTCCCTTCATTACTTCATTCCTTCCTTTCAGCTTAAAAATAAGGTAGGAGTATTCATTCATATATTTAACAGACATTTATTTAGGGGTCACCATGTGCTGAGCAATAAGAATATAGCAGTACAGTCTCAGTCCTGGAGCTTACATTCTAGCACAGAGAGACAAACTGATGAGAAATAAAATATATTGGCTGGTAATAAGTGTTGTGAGGAAAAAAGCAGGGAAAGAGGAGAATAAAGAGTACTGTGGGCTGGGCACAGTGGCTCACACCTGTAATCCTAGGACTTTGGGAAGCCAAGGCAGGGAGGATCACTTCAGGCCAGGAGTCAAGACCAGCCTAGGCAACATAGTGAGACCCTGTCTCTACAAAAAATTTAAAAATTAGCCAGATGTGGTGGTGCACTCCTGTAGTCCCAGCTACTTGGGAGGCTGAGGTGAGAAGGTCGCTTGAGCCCAGGAGTTTGAGGTTGCAGTGAGCTATGATCGTGCCACTGCACTCCTGCCTGGGTGATAGAGCAAGACCCTGTCTCTAAAAAAAAAAGAGTACTATGTTTGGGAGGCACGTGGGTGGTCAGGCAAAGCCTTCCTGATGGGGTGATAGTTGAAGGAAGAGATGGGGTGTGGGTATGTCTGGAGGAGAAGCTTTCAAGCTGAGGGAAGGGTAGGTACAAAGGCCCTAATCTCTTCTTCAGTGGCTAGTAAACTTGGCTGATAAAGCAATTACCAAAGAGGACTTTATTCCCTTATGTTTCAAGATGTCAGAAAGAGTTACAAGTCACCTTTACCAGTATCTTGATGACTGTTAAGTAATTCCCCAGACGTAGTAAGATTCAATTAACTGTGATCCCAGTTAATGCCAAGGTGTCCATTTGAAATGAAGATTTATTCTGCTTCACCTGATGCTGCAAACTGTCCACCAGTACTTTTACACTGGTACTGCAACCTTGAGTAAAGTCTCAAGGTAATGAGAAGAGCCTCCAAAATGTACAGTGCTAGGGGAGCTTCATGTGGTGGGAGCATCACTGATCCTGTGCCTTCTCAGTGTCTTTACAGGCAGACGTTCCAGGCATTCTCCGAGATGCTCCAGAGTTTGGTGGTAAAAGACCCACATTTGGAAAATCTTGACACCATTTTTAAGGTAAACAGGCTATCAGGGGAAAATGGAAAACTATTGCTATTAACTGGTGAAAGTGGAAGAGGAAAATGTGGAAAGCTTAAGTTGTAGGAGGCAACATAGTATTTAAGAGTAACAGCTATCAGCTTTGAGTTGGAGACTTGGGTTCAAATTCTGGCCTTGCCATTCATTGGTTATAAGTCCTTCTGCTTTAAATTCTGCAAGGAATTTGCTTCGTCAAAGTCTCATTTCTTCACCTTTACATGGAGAATAACTACTGTGAGTATTGGATAAATAGCCTTCAATAAATGATTTAAATGGTTGCTATAACTATTCCTTAAATTATTATTCCTTACTAGCATAGAAGGGTTTTAATCAGTGATGAGGGAACAGAGTCAGACCCATGAGTTAGTAAATAAGCAGCTTCCTACCAGGTGGGACTCAAAGGTTGTAATGACCACCTGCCCCTACCTGTACCTGTTCCAATATATGCCATTCCATCATTAGGGATTTATTCATTGGAGTACATTCTCTGCAGTTCAAGCATCTTGCTCTCTTGCCCTTTTTAAAGATGCAGATATCCCAGAAAGGGATAACCCTTCAAGCTATTAGTAGTCATTTGCACCTAAGTACAGATCGGCATTATTTTTGTCATAACTGACCTTAACACTATTTTTCATTCCTCTTCTACTTGTATGTTAACATCCCAGCCAGATTGGGTTTCTCCCCTTTATGCAGTTGTACGTTGTACTTTCCTGCCTCGGCAGCTCAATTCAAGCCATTTCTTCTACCTGAAATGCCGCAGCCTTCTTTATGAGCACCCACTCATGGATGTCATCTTCTCTGTTCACGCCTCCCTGACTATTCAAGTTGTTGCAATTTCTCCATCCTCAGAGTTCTTTAATAGCATGTTATTAACTTTATTTCTTTCCAAAGCAAATTTGAAAGGGCTGACAACATATAGAAAAATAGAATAATTAATTGAAGAAATTGGGGTGAAGGGAAAATAAATCTAGAAAATAAGCTCCTGTAGCAGCCAGACCACATGACCACCCAGGTCTTTGTGCCTTGCTTGTCACGCCAGCACTTGCGTTTCTCACCCAAGCTGATTCATTATTTAGAAAAATATTTTCAGACATAGTAGTAACATGGGATTTGTCTCCTCACATTTTCTTCTAAACACAATAAAGGTCCCAAATCTTCCTGATAAACCATTTAGCCTCCCTTTCTTTCTCACAGCACATGGACCCCTGGTTACAGTCAGTCAAAGACCATGAGCGGGAACGGGCCACAGCCAGCATGGCTCAGGTTCTAAAGTGTTTATCCAGACATCTCAACTTGAAGGTGAGCAGCCCTTTGGTCACAGAGGAGAAAGGATCCAAAGCCTTCCTATGACTGCCTGTTTCCCCTCCTGTTTGTGACTCCTCAAACTGGGTTGTGTGTCCCCTTGGTGCTCATGTAATATCATAGCAGTTAGCATTATTTACATATCTGCCCTCTCCTAAAATATGAGCAGCTTGAGGCCAGCCAGGTACTGTGTTGGTTAATCTTTGCATCCCCACTGCTCAGCACAACAGCTGGGACATAATAATATCATAAATGTTTTTGAATGAATGAATAAATAAATATCTGAAATTATCTTAGGGCCCACAGTGGCCTAGTCTCTCTGTATGGCGTTGTGTTTGAAGAAATAGAATCCAGCAGGCAAATTTATATAAATCAATGTAAGTATCTCCCAGCATCTCAAAAAGAATGGTACTCTGGGACCTCTTTCACTCTGTCATTTCCCAGTTCTGAATCCCGTATGTTACCTCTTTTCAAAAATCTTATTTCTCTTTCACTCTCTGACTTTTCAATTGTTCTGAATCCTCCACCATAACTGCTAAAAAGAATTCCTCAAAATTAAGATTCTCCTTCCTGGATCTAATCCCTTTTTCATCTGTGAATCCCTCTTTCCCCTTCCCCGGGCAGGTTTTCTAGCCATGGGAGCTCCTTCTGTTCTCCATCTATCATTTCTCCAATCTGCATAATAAGGCCTGGGAAGTGAAAAAGAAGTTGCTAAGGTAGGAACGCTGGGTCCTTATGTCAGAATATTCCTCAGAGAATTTGTTCATGATACAAATGTTCTACCAGTCATGTTTAAAAGGACTGCATTCCACTAGCTTTCTTATTTCTCACGTTGAAAATGTATCCAAACTTTCCACCTCCTTATTGACGTTCAGCCCCTCAAACTATGCTACTTCCTTTTTCTCTTTAGAGAATGAAAGCAAGTAACTTCTGGCCATCACTGACTACTCTGTTATTCTGATACCAACAATGCATTCTTCCTCCTTCTACATTCCTCAACCTCTAGTTTTTGCTGCAGACTAAAGAAGAAAAGAGTTTCAAATGACTCCCTCCTGTATTCATGATCTCCCTCTAGGTCCTAGAGATCTTCCTTAGCATTGTTTTTCCTAGAGAGCATTGCTAGTATAAGAGTGCTTAACCTGGGTGCCACTGGGGTCTGTTAACATCCAGAAGTTGTATGCAGTATTTGGTGTAGTGCAGTTTTCTGGATTTTTCTGACAAAGGTCCATAGCTTTTTTAAAATCAATTTTATTGAGGTATAATTTATATACAATGAAATCCATCTGATTTAAATGTACAACTCAATGAGTTTTGACAAATGTATATACTCTGCATCCCTGACTTTTTTCATATTCTCAAAGGAACCTAAAGAATAAAGATAAAAAAGAAAATGTTAAAGAAGCACTTAGTGGACTGGGCATGGTGGCTTATGCCTATAATCCTAGCACTCTGAGAGGCCGAGGCGGGAGGATTGCTTGAGCTCAGGAGTTTGAGACCAGCCTGAGCAAGAGCGAGACACCGTCTCTACCAAAAATAGAAAAATTAGCTGGCGTAGTGGTGTGTGCCTGTAGTCCCAGATACTTGGGAGGCTGAGGCAAGAGGACCACTTGAGCCCAGGAGTTTGAGGTTGCGGGTAGTTGTGATGATGCCACTGCACTCTAGCTGGGACGACACAGCAAGACTCTGTCTCAAAAAAAAAAAAAGCAGCACTTAGTGACCAGACTAGGAGCATAATTCTTCAGTGGCCTTTTTTGTCTTAATAAAGTTTGGGTTTTTTTATATTATGATTATAAATATTCTCATTATAAAAATTTTTTAAAAAGCAGAAGGAAAAATTATTAACTTGTCATTCAGAGATAGCCACCATTAACATTTTTATTTATCCCTTCCAGGTACTTTTTTGTGCATGAGTGTGTTGGTGGGGATTTCCACTTCCAATTTGTTCTCCACATGTAGCCAGAATTATCTTCTTAAGACCCGCGTCACTCTTCTGCTTTTGTTTTCTTTGTTTTTCCCCTTTATGTTTTCTTTATTTTGATCTTTTTCTTTTTTATTCCCCATGTCACTTGTTTGATGCCGTGATTTCCAACGGTGATTAGAATACAGGTCTTGTGTGGCCCAGCTCCTGCCTGCCTCTCTGCACACTCTGACTTACTACACGCCAGCCACGCTGGCCTCCTTTATGCTCCTTCCCACGTGAGGCTCTTCTTGCACTTGCTGCTTCCTCTGCTTGGAATGACCTTGCCTAGCTCTGCATGGAGCCAGCCAGCCCCTCCTCAGTCTTTATTGCTCTTTCAGATGTCTCTCCCTCAAAAAAGCCTTTGCTCAGCACACATAGGTCTGCCCTTGCTGTCTCTCATTACTCTCCTTCCTTCCTAGGGTTTCTTAGGATCAGAGATTATCTAGTTTGATTATTTCTTTACTCTTGTTATCTGTTTCCTTCTAATAGAATGTAAATTCCACCAGTGATTATGTTTGCTTCTTCAACACAGTACCCCCCCCCGCCCCCGTCTGCCTGGTACAGACTGCCCCATGGCTGATGCTCTGTTAAATATTTGTGACTTAACATAAGTCAGCTCTGGTCCCTTCTCTGTTCAAGACCCTCCAATGGCTTACCATCTCACTCGGAATAAAATCCAAAATCCTTGCAGTGTTCTACAGGTTGCTGCACCATCTGGCCCGTCCTTCATCCACTTCCTATTTCTTTTCTCTCATTTACTTTGCTGCAGCCAACCTAACCTACTTATTGTTCCTCAAAAACACCAAATACTCTCTTCTCAGTCCTTTGCACTTGCTGTTCTCTCTGCCTGGAATACTCTTCTCCCAGATATCTACGCGATTCTCTCCCTCCTTTCAATATTAGCTGAGGTCATCCCTCACCATTCTAAAATAACAATTTTTATCCCTTGCCTCGGCATTTTCCTTCATCATAACATTTATCACCATTTGATACATAATTAATTTTACAGATTTATTTTGTATATTTCATGTTTCCCCAACGAGATTATCACCTCCACAAGAAGGAATGTCTCTTTTGCTCACTGTTTATATCCCTAGTTCTAGTCATAGTTACTGGCTCATAATTGACACTGTGTGTTTGTTGATTGACTGAATGAAGGTTATATCAGTGAATTAAAGATGTTATACAGCTTTGTGTAAGTGTTGCTGTGTTTACTGTAAAGAGGTTATAGAGGCTGCTTTTTCATAATATTTCAGTGTCTTGTTTATGAAGAGCCACAGAAAAAATTTCTTTCTGCCTCCAGGAGAATCAATTGAGGCCAGGAGTTTGAGACCAGCCTGAACAACATAGCAAGACCCCATCTCTAAAAAAAAATTTTTTTTTTAAAAGAAATTTCTTTCTGCCTCAATGCTAGGAAAAGTTGTGCTTCCTCTGCTTGGCTAGTTGCTTCTTATCTTATGAACTACATGAATTATATTATATAGGACATTGTGTGTACCTCCACATTAGCCATGAGAAAGTTCAGAGCCTAACTCTGTGGCCTACCTTGAGCAAATGATGATTATGCATTTTTCTACCTTAATTTTTTAATGTGTCTGATTTTCTTCACTATTTATTTTAAGTTACATTTCTTTTTCTTCTATGGTTCTGGTACCTTACATTTTTTTGCACAATAAAGCAGCATATCAATAAATAAATTTTTAAAATAGTATTAAATACTGCATCTCAACTTTGCATTCAGCTCTTTTACTTAGCAGAACAGTACATTTTCCAGTACTATAAATTCCTCAGATACTTAATTTCTAGTGGTTGTAGTCATAGAGTGGTTGTACCATAATTCTCTTTACTATATTGTGCAATTATTTCCAAGATGTAATCTTTAAAAACAGTGCTAGAATGAACATCTTTATGCACAAAGCTTTTTCATTTTTCAGATTGTTTACTTAAGCTATAATTTCCCTATTTAATACCATCTGCTGGATATATTGTATCTACCCATGTTAAATGTGAACCCTACAGAAATCCAAGGACTGAATGTGACCCTTGCACTTCTTAAGTTTGGGTAGAAGTGGGATTACTTCTCAACAACTCAAATCTAAAGCACTAAATGCACCTGTATTCTGATGGCATTTTCCTTTTTCCTTCTTAATTAGCTTCCACTGAGATTCCAAAGACTTGGACACCTAGTGGCTCTGATGGCACTGCTGTGTGGGGACCCACTGAAAGAGGTGGCCGAGGAGGCTGCAGAGGGCACGCACTACCTGCTGCATATCACCCTGAGGCTAAAGTGTAAGGCCTTGCTGAAGGCAGCGAGGCCTTGAGTGAATTCTCTAGCACAACATAAGCACCAGCCCACCTTATACACTCACTCCCCATGTTCTAGAAAGACTTTTTATAGTAGTTTATAAAGAGAAAGGTACATGGTCCATAAGTGAAGTATCTTAGGAATGGAAAAATAAATATCACATGTTCTCACTTATAAGTGAGAGCTAAATGAGGGATATATATGGTCATAAAGTGGTGTAATAGAGATTGAAAACTAAGGGGAGAGGGTGGGAGGGGAGTAAGGGATGAAAACCTACCTATCGGATACAATGCACACTATTCTGGTGACACGTACACTGAAAACCCTGACTTCAGCATTATACAATTCATCCATGTAACAAAAGACATTTATACCCCCTAAATATATTTGAATTTTTAAAAAACAGGGAGAGAGAAAAGTACATGGTCCATAGGCAGAGGTGAAACAACGCTGACTTAATAATTAGAATCATAACACTGGGTCAGACCCATCATTGTGAGCCATCTGCATGGCCATGGAGTGGCTAAACATGTGGCCCTGTGGACAAACTGGAGTGATTAGTTTGATCAGAAATGAGGGAGGTTCTTGCCATCACTTGGGCCTTCATTTATATATCCCACAAATGTTTGTTTAATACTTACTCAGGATCCAACAGTAACCAGAACACAAATGGTCCCAATCCTTATATTACAGACAGTCTAGTGGGAGATTCAGACGATCAAAGAATCAACAAATAACTCTTATTATCCACAAAGACAACCGCTATGAAGGGAAATACAGGGGCCATGAGTAAGAATCTAGTTGTAAGTTTCAGAAAAGGTCTCTCTGAAGACAATCTGAAGAATAAAGAGCAGTTAGCCAGGGGAAGAGGTAAGAAGAGCATATTAGGCAGAGGGAGCAGCATAAGCAAGGGCCCTCAGCAGGTGTGAGCTTGAGGAGTATGGAAAATAGAGGGCCAGTGTGGTCAAGGAATGAACCACTGACTTCCCCAGTTAGAAGGGACTTTAGAAAATATCTAACCCAGCACAGCATCCTCCTAGTGTTCGAATCTCAGTCTACTCTGTCCCCACCAAGTATAGTCATGTACCACATAATGACATTTCAGCCAACAACAGACTGCATATATGACAGTAGTCCCATAAGATTATAATGGAGCTGAAAAATTCCTGTCACCTAGTGACACTGTAGCTGTCATAATGTAGTGCAATGCGTTACATGTTTGTGGTGATGCTGGTGTAAACAAACCTGTGCTGCCAGTTATATAAAAGCATACCACATGCAATTATGTACAGTACATAACATTTGATAATGATCATAAATGACTATTTACTAGTTTATGTATTTGCTATACTATTTATCATTATTTTCGAGTGTACTCCTACTTACAAATAAAAAGTTAACAGTAAAACAGCCTCTGGCAGGTCCTTCAGGAGGCATTCCAGAAGAAGGCATTGTTATCATAGGAGATGATAGCTCCATGCTTGTTACTGCCCCTGAAGACCTTCCAATGGGACAAGATATGGAGGTGGAAGACAGTGATATTGATGATCCTGACCCTGTGTAGTCCTAGGCTAATATGTGTGTTTGTCTCTTAGTTTTTAACAAAAAAGTTTAAAAAGTTAAAAATTTTAAAAAAAATTTTAAGTATAGAAATGCTTATAGAATAAGGAAGTAAAAAAATATTTTTGTACAGCTGACTAAAATTTTTAAAAATTAAAAAGTTTCTAAAGTAACAAAGTTACAGTAAGCTAAGGTTAATTTATTATTGAAGAAAGGAAAATATTTTTGATAAACTTAGTGTAACCTAAGTGTACAGTGTTTATAAAATCTATGATAGTGTACAGTAATGTCCTAGGCCTTCACATTCACTCACCACTCACTGACTCACCCAGAGCAACTTCCAGCCCTGCAAGCTCCATTCATGGTAAGTGCCCTGTAGAGGTGTACCATTTTTTATCTTTTATACCATATTTTTACTGTACCTTTTCTATGTTTAAATACACAAATACTTGCCATTGTGTTACTATTGCCTATAGTATTCAGTACAGTAACATGCTGTACAGGTTTGTAGCCTAGGAGCAACAGGCTATACCATATAGCCTAGGTGTGTAGTAGGTTTGTGTAAGTACACTCTATGAAGTTCACACAATGACATAGTTGCCTAATGATGCATTTCTCAAAACATATCCTCATCATTAAGCTACATGTGACTGTCGTTGCTCTGCCTGGGCTTGCTCATCATGCAGATAGAAAGCTCCATGCTTCTCAAAGCAGTTGTCCCATCTTTGGGCAGCTCTGAGTATGAACAATGTCTACCAAGATATACAGCCGAGGAAATACGATTGATTATTGATTCAACAAATATTTATGAAGCATTTATTGTTCTAGGGATGCATCAGTAAACAAGACAGACAAAGTTCCTTCCCCCAGGGAGCTTATTTTCTAGTTAGAGAGACAGTATCCTTAACCACAGGCTCAAAGACTTCTCATAGATAAATTTCCAGCAAATATGAGGTCACAATAAAACATGAGAAACATAAGACACTACAAGGAGTGTTGGCAGACTCAATAATTAGCAAAACTAGACACATAAAGAGTTCTGATATCAGAATTATCAGACACAGTATAAAATTGGGCAATTTTTTGTGGGGATCTAAACTTCATAGGGAGACTCTTCAAAATTCCTAGCCAGCGGGGAAATGAGGTAGCATGTCTTGGTTGTGCTCACAAATTGCTCAAAAACTCTACTGTTATAAAAAACTCTTTTCTTTTTCTTTCAGTTCTTTTTATATATTGTTCCACAAGAAAAGGGAAACAAATCAGCCTTCAGATTAACACACACTCCCTTCCCCAGGCATTTTTGTTCAAGTGAAAAAGACAAGAAAAGTGAGATCTTGGGATCCACTTTAAACTGGAGATCAACTGGACATATAAAATCAAGAAGAAAGAAAATAGCCAGAAAGTATTGACATTTCGTATTTTTTCTCAGATATCACTCATGACAAGAAAAATCACCAAAGCTTGAGAAGAGCATTGAAAAAATGTCGGGAATTCCTACAGCTCTATGATATTAAACAGTTCTACAGTTGTCCCTTCAAAATTGCCCAGGTAATCAGAATGGCTAAAATTATAATGGCAGCTCAATATGTTGGCAAGAATGGGGAGCAACCAGAAGTCTTATACATTTGTTCATGGAAATATAAAAGGGTAAAAATCACTTTGGAAAGAGCTCTGGTAGTTTCTTATAAAACTAAACATACACGATTGCCCAGGGAATGTGCTCTCTAAACATACATAGTTTGGAGACGAGGCACCATGTTTGTGACTCTTACATACCTTGCCCTCTTAGTTTAGTGGTTTAGGTCAACCTGTCAATGAGGCCTATATCCCTGGATTTCTCTTCAGACCGGCTCTGCTTCCACTGATAGCCAGCCTCTTGCAAATGTAAACCCTTATCACAAAAAGAAGCTGCAAGAGAGTGTGGTTGATCAAAGGAGCCATACATTTTTAAATTAATGTAGTTATTCATTATTCAACAAATATTTACACATCAACTGGGTGCCAGGCCTGGTAGGGCTTAGGGATTAAAAAAACTACAGATTTTACTCGTTTAGGGTCAAAGGTATCAGATAATTTAATCTCTCTGTGTATTAGTTTTCTCATCTGATACAATGGAGATCTCTAAAAATTGGGATAACTCAATTGTTGTGAAGGTTAAATGAAATATTGTATGGAAAACACTTTACATAATGCCTGTCACATAGTAAGTGCCCAGTAGATTGTACCTATTATAATCATCCGAAGCATTTTATATACTGCCAAGTGCAGTGAGAAGCAGAATAACACATTCTTTTAATATGTTGCCTCCTGTCTTCGTTATGCCTGGGACCATGTCAGCTTTATAACATTAGGGCCTTCTCTTTAGTCCTACTGCCATTAAAGTGTCACTCTTGGCTGGGTACAGTGGCTCGTTCCTGTAATCCTAGCACTTTGGGAGGCCGAGGCGAGAGGATTGCTTGCCGCCAGGAGTTGAAGTCCAGCCTGGGCAACATAGTGAGACCCTGTCTCTAAAAAAATAAAAATAAAAACAAAAAAAATTTTTTAAGTGTCACTCTTTCTGAGGATCTCATAATAAAGCTTCTTTCTAAAAAAGCAGCAAAAGGCCATGCATAGACCCTAACAATGGACATTTGGGTTGCTTCTAGTTTTTCACCTTTGTAAACAAGATTGAAGTAAACAGGCTTTTATATCTTTGTACACTTCTCTGATTGCTAACTTAGAATCTAGTGCTTGTTCAGGGCTCTTTGTATCCTACCATATTTCTTGGAAGTTCATTTTTCCTAAATCATTTCAGGTCTTTGAAGTTTTTCTCGATTCAAATGAGCTCTGCCAGTTCGTAATGACTACACTGGATGGCCTGAAAAATCTGAAACATCCCCGCATCCAGCAATCAGCAGGAGAATTGCTGATAACATTGGTGGAAAATGCAGAGTCCCGACTTGAGAAGGTAAAAGCTCAGTGGCCATTTCCTGGGTTTAAATACCAGCAAGACCTCTTCACTCCTGCAGAGGCTGAGGTCTCTTCTGCTTCCCGTATTCAGCTGAGAATAACTGCTGATGAGGACAGGGTCAAAGCCTTAGTCCATTTGGTCACAAACATTCATCCATTCGATAAACATATACCAAACAACACAACCACTGTGTATGCAACTAGGGGGAGAAAATTTTAAATCTAAGGTGTGATCCATATTTTCCACGAGAGTAGAGTTTTTCTGGGGAGATATAAGTAACACATATGAGAATAGTAACTTCAATTTAGATACTCATCCAGGTGGATTAAAGTGTCAAGATAAAAAAAAGCCATAAGTGACCCTAGAAGGAGGCAGAGTTAGAAAGCCTAAAATCAAGAGAATTTATCTAAATGTGTCTAAAATTGATACATCAAGAAATAACAATATAATTATATCATTTAGAAATAGAGAAGGACATACAGAAAGAGATAAAAGGGACGAAAGTTGTTGTCTCTGGAGAGTAGACCCAGGGAATAGGGAGGAAAGAGCCTTGAAATACCACGGACTTTTAAAAATATGTGCATGTTGTACTTTGGTAAAAATAAAAAGTAGGCCGGGCGCGGTGGCTCATGCCTGTAATCCTAGCACTCTGGGAGGAGGAGGAGGGAGGATTGCTTGAGCTCAGGAGTTTGAGACCAGCCTGAGCAAAAGCAAGACCCCGTCTCTACAAAAAATAGAAAAATTAGCCAGGCGTCGTGGTACACGCCTGTAGTCCCAGCTACTCGGGAGGCTGAGGCAGGAGGATCACTTGAGCCCAGGAGTTCGAGTTTGCAGGTAGCTATGATGACGCCACTGCACTCTAGCCAGGGTGACAGAGCAAGATTCTGTCTCAAAAAAAATAAAAAATAAAAAATAATTTTAAAATGATGAGAACCCATTTTTAACCTATTAAAATAGCAAAGATGCAAAAAGAACAGTATGATGAGAGCATGGTGAGACGCGTGCTTGTATCAATTGGGTGCTTTTAGCCGCAAAAGCATAGTTGGCAAGAAGCTTAACCAAAGGATTTATTACCTCACATAATAAGAAGTCTGAATATAGAGTATTTGCCAGGATTCGTTTAGTGATGAACAGTGTTATCAAAGACCCAGAGGTTTTTCCGTCTTTCTACTTTGTCTATTCATGTGGTCATAAGGTAGTTGCAACAATTTCAGACTTTCTGAGCAGATAAGACTGTATCCAGAAAGAAGAAAGGTGTTGCCTTCCTTTTCACGTCTTTACTCAGGGAAGAAAATCTTTCCCAAAAGCTCCCAGTGAATTTACCCTCATGTTTCATTGGGCAGAATGAAATGTTGTCACCTGCCCATCCTTCAACCAGTTTCTGGCAACTGGTGATGGTGACACCCATTTTATGTAAAGTGTTGAGGACTGCCTCTGTGAGAAGCTGACATTTCCACAGAGACCTAAAACCATGAGCCTGTGGGTGGGAAGAGTAGTCCAAGCCGAGAAAGGGACCAAAGCCCAATGGCTCCTGTTTCCTTTACCTGAGCCTGATGGACCTCTCTGGGAGGAAGGTGGGTAAGGACTCCTCTGCCATTCTCAGAGTCACAGTGGAAAAAAGTCCAGCTTCCTTGCAATACTTTTATTAGTTTGCCTTATTATAAAAGCAATGCATAATCATTGAGGAAAAATTAGAAAAAATATAGAAGGAAAAAATATTTTTCTTTTTTTTTATTTCTTTTCTCTTTTTTGAACCTGACATTGTGAACATATAGAAGGAAAAAATAAATCTAACATCCCATCACTCAAAGACACATTAGTAACATCTTTGATTATAACTCCTACCAAATTCTTTTATATGCATATATATGCAGGTATATTTTAAGTAGTTTTGATCATTAACTTTTTTTAATAATAAACATTTGTCTAAAAGTCACCCCCTCAGGACCTTTCAGGAATATCCTCAGTAACCATCAGTGTCCTACAGGATTATGGTCTTAGGAATTTCTTTTTCCTCTTCAGGTGCCAGAAATTATGGGAGTTATCTGTGCCCGGCTATCAATAATCAACCACCCCACAGTCCGCCAACAAATCATAAGTACTGTGAGTTTGTTTATATCCAGGCCCAAGTACACAGACATAGTGCTCAGCCACCTTCTGTGTCATCCAATACCATATGACAGGTAACAGAACACTGTATAGCCTCTGGATTAAATTCGGGTATGTGATGTAGCTCTGGGTATTGTGGAACATGGTTGCCCTCAAAACTCTAATGATTGTCTTGTGGAGGAAATAAGCTATAGATAAATGCCTGTGATATAAATCAGAACATAATAAATACATAATCATAAGGAAACAATCTAACAAATCCAGAATAAAGAACATTCTGTAAGATAATTGGACTGGACTCTTCAAAAAAGTTGATGTCATGAAAGCAAAAATGGTGGTGAGTGCACTGTCCTAGATAAAAAGATACTAAAGAGACGTACCCAAATGCACTGTGAGACCTTGATTAGATCCTGGATCAAAAACAAAAGCTATAAAAAAAACTTGGAGAAAATTTAAATATGAATTCTATATAGATTTTATTAAATTAATGTAATTTTCTTAGGTGTGAAATGATACTATGGTTATGCAGAAGGATGTTCTTATTCTTAGGAGATAAGATACTAAAGTTATGTAGGGGTGGAGTGTCATAATGTCTGGAACTCACTTGAAAATGATTTTGCCTAAAAATAAGGAAATAAATAAATATATATGTAAAAATGAAAGTACACATATGTACATAAAGAAGAATAGAATCATAGAGAGGAATAAGATTGTTTTTTAGATGAGTGTCTTTCACATTTGAAGGCACCCTGGGAGTTCTAGGAAATACCATATGGGGGAGGCAGTAAGCCTTCAGAAGAAAGCTCCAGCACCCTCCACCACCACCCCCCAGCCACTTTAACCAGCAAATCACCTCTTTTTATCTGCTTCATATATTGTGATTCTGGGCAACTATTTTATTTGAAGAAAAGATTTCTCCACTTTAAGCTGTTGGAAAACCACTCTTTTAAATGAATATCTGTCACATAATATCTTGGTATAGTGCTTATGTTCTCTAAACTTAGACATACTACTACTAAAGCAAATAATCGAGGACTTTTACCCATTCAGAGAAAAAAATAAAATAGATTATTTTAAGGCCAGGTATGGTGGCATACACCTGTAGTGCCAGATACTCAGGAGGCTGAGACAGAAGGATCACTTGACCCTGGGAGTTCAGGGCTGTGGTGCACAATGATCATGCCTGTGAATAGCCACCACACTCCAGCCTGGGCAACATAGTGACACCCTTCATGGGGGTTTTCTCTAAGGAAAAAAAATTTTCACTTTTGTATATTTCTCTAATAAATTGCTCTTAAATCTTTGACAGTTGCTACAGCTTATCTATATTAGATTCTTATATACAAAGTAAATCTAAGTACAAAAAATTAACTATTATTAGTTATTTTAAATATAATTTTCAGATTATTCTATTGTTTATATTTGTTCTACCTCTTGAAGAATTTTGAGAACTACTGTTTTAGATTATACAAAAATTGGAATCTTTTAGAAATGTAACTGACTTACTCAGGAAACTTCATTTTAACTATATTTTTGGTCATTTACGTGAAGTCCACTAGTTGGTTTACATACAGATTGGAGTGATTGTTCTTAGGAGTCTATTCAAAGCCTCAGCTGTGTGCAAGGTGCTGTTAGGCACCGGAAATAATGCACAGGACATGGACTCTGCCCTCAAGCTATACACAGTCTGGTAGCAGACACAGAGGAGTAACAGAGGATTCCAAAGCAACATGGGGAGTTCTGTGGAAGCCCCTAGGAGGGGACTTAATTAGATGAAGCACCAGGGAAGGAGTTCTAAAAGTAGGGCTGCCTCCAAGCTGATATTTGCAGTGTGAATTAGCTAAGTAAGAGATGGAATGGGGGAGTGGAAAAGGCATTCCAGACAGAAGGAATAGTAAAAATAAATGAAGAGGAGGATGCAACAGCTTGATGAATGCTGAGAGCCAGGTGTAAGTCAGAACAGCTGGGCAGACAAGTGGGTAGTAAGAAGTAGTCAGACACAGGGATCTTTTTGCGGTGATGGAAATGTTCTAAAGTTAGATTGTGGTGATGGTTGCACAAGTTTGTAAATTTACTAAAAGTAAGTGAAAGTACACTTAAAACAGGTGATCTTTATGGTGGTAAATTATACCTCACTGAAGCTGTGTTTAAAAACTGGTCAGAAATTAGCAAAGATAGATTGAGACCAACTCAGAACTGAGATAGTGAACTTTGTATTACAGGAGATGGGGAGCCATTGAAGAACTTTAGTTAAGGGACTAGTGTGATCAGATGAACGTTTTTAGTGTGACTCTGATGGAGATGGATTAGAGGCTGTGCTGCCAGACAGGAGGAAGGGCAGGCAGTTGCATCTGCTCAGCAAAAGTGATGATGCCCTGAATTAGGGCAGTGGCTCCAGAGATGGAGACGAGAGAGATTAAAGAAACAGGAGCCTCTGTAGGCAGGCCTTGATTGAATCAGAGAGGAATGACAGGGAAGAAGAAGGCACTCGGGCTAACCCACGTTTTTTGCTTCGGAGGCCAAGTTGACTATGATACTATGTACTGAAACAGGAATTACAGTACATTTTCACCACTATGTCTCTGTGGGACATGAAGTACTTTGGGAAACTCAGTTCACTAATGCAGGTCCAGATAAAGAAGTCTTGGAGCACATATGTGACATTCATCCCTCATACTACCCTGGTGCAGTGCTCTGTCTCAGTAGACCACCAGAACAGTCAGGTGGCTGTTTCTCTTTCTATTCTATAAGGAGGCTACAGCACAATATTTGTTCTCAAAGATGTAGCCTTCTCCAATCTCCAATCTCCTAGTGTAGTATTTGTTGAAGCGTTGTCTGAGAAACACTGCATCAGAATCCCCTATTGAGCTTGTTAAAAATGCATCTTCCAAGACCCTACCTCAGACCTACTATATTAGTCAGGACTCTTAATTGGAAGTAGCAGAAACTGAGCTCAGACTAGCTTAATGAATTGTATAGGCTTATATCACAGGAAAGTCTAAGGGTCTGTCTTCGGAAATTAAATCCAGAGACTCAGTTTATTGTATCAGGGCTCCATCCAGCTCTCTTCGTCTCTCAGATGGACTTGCACTAAGGGTGGCAGAGATGGTCATCATCAGCTCAAAACTGCAGTGGAAAGGGAGTATGTTTTCCTTTTTAGCTCTGACAAACATCCTGGGCAGGACTTTGATTAGCCTGGCTTGGAATCAGCTTCCACCAAACTACATGGACCAAATAGAATTATTAAGGATCTTGAAAGGATGGTTTCCCAAAGGGATGATGGGCAAACAAAAACCTTGTCCCTTCTAAAGAATCAGTATCACTGGAGGTGGGAAGATCTTTTCCATATTTTTAACAAACCCTCCAGATGTTTTTCACACTTGCATTTGTGAACCGTTGGCTTAAAGGCTGTGTACTTTCTTAATTCAGATGCATTTCCAGCATTCTTAAAATGTGCAGCAAACCAAAAGTATTTTGAAATGCTTCTTTCACAATAAATAGCTTCTCAAATTACTTCATTTACTCCCTCAGGAATTTACAGAAAATAACCAAGGGTAAGTAAACATAGGAATTTATTAATGTCAGCACAGGATGAATGTTCCTATTCTACCGTCTAATCATTCCTCAGTCATGTGCCTTTTCAGCATCCCATATTGCCTTTCCAGCCTTCCCTTTAGGACCTTCCTCCTTTGTTTTACTCACAGATTAGAATTACTAAAGTGGGGAGTGAGATGTTGGGGTAGTCTTTAAGCCTGTCAATTTTTAGGGTGATTCTCATGCAGGTAGTTAGAAGACCACACTTTAAAAACTGACTGTAAGCACAACAAAGTGACTATAATCAACAATAAGTTAGGGTATACTTTAAAATAACTTAAAGAATGGAATTGGAATGTTCCTAACACAAAGAAATGATAAATGCCTGAGGTGATGTATACCCCAGTTGCCCTGATTTCATTAATTCACATTGTATGCCTATATCAAAACATCACATGTATCCTATAAATACATATAACTATTAGATACCCATAATAATTTAAAATTTTTTTTAAAGATTAAAAAAAAAACCCTGACTGTGGCATGCAAAGATATGCTAGGTAGATTCTGAAAATAGGAGAATAGATTAAAAGCATGAGTAACTCCCCATTTTCCCTCTTCCACAATGTTTATATAATTCTCAGGCCCTACATTTGAATCAATGATAGAAAGAGAGGTTATTACATATGATTTTTCTTTAAGAGATCTCTTCTAAGCAGGATCAAACCTTTATTTCAGGGATTGACCTTAGCCAAAATTTGAGGACCATGGACTGTATTGAATAATTGTGTCTTTGAATACCTTCTATGAACCTGGCATTGTGCTAGGCCCTGAGGAATTCGTAGAAGAGCCAGAAATAATTCCTTCCTTCAGAGGGAACAGAGAGACACACATGTAGGGAACTGACAATAGCACATGTATGACTGAGGCAACCTTTAAGAAGAAGAAATTTTAAAAGTGTTAGGGAACTCTTGTGGGAGACATGGTGAAGCAGCAGCAAAGGCTTCACAGAAGAGATGACATTGGAGCTAGACCTTGAAGGATTTTGACAGGCAGAGAAAAGTTCTGGAAAGGGCCTTCCAGTTTAAGAAAGTGAGAGAAACAAAAGTATAGGGTTTTCAAAGTCCGTGGTTTGTTTGGTAAAGGTGAATGGTCTGGGTGTCTCGAGCACAGAGTACATGAAAGGGAAGTGGTAGGGCTGAAAAGTTAAGGCAGGACCAGTTTATGAATGGCCTTGAAGTCCATGCTGAGACCATGGGAACATGGGAACTTAACTCGACAAAACCTTGGGAGTTAGTTATGAAATCAGATAGTAAGTCTTTTGATACCCTGAAGAACTGAGCAGAGAGAAAAACCTCTCATAGATTGGATTCCAAACAGACTCTAGGAAGGTTGTGGTTATTGTAGGCCTGGGATAAACCAGAGTCTCTTGAACCTTCTTACTCTTTGGAATTTCTAGGCATCTAGCTGAGTTGTGGAGAACCCTGGAGGTAGAGCTGCCCAGCACAACCTGGATTCTGTGGAGGCTCCTGAGGAAGCTGCAGAAGTGCCATAATGTGCCCGCCCAGGAGAAGATGGCCTACGTGGCCGTGGCTGTAAGCCCTTAAGCTCTGCCCACCGTGCCCCCTCCTAGGGTGACTGATCCCGCACCCCACTGGCAGAGTTTTCCTTTTGGTTCCTTTCAAAGTGTGCTCTGTCATCCGTTTATAAATCCACAGTGTCTCTACCAGGAGACTGACATGGAGGGAGCTAGGAAGAGTACAGGAATCAGTATGGTTTAATATTTTAAATGTTCCTTCCCTCATCCTTTAAAAAAATATTTATCATCACAGTTAAAGAGTAATACAAACTGGTAAAAAAATTTCAAATAATACAGAAGTGTATAAAATAGGCTGGGCACAGTGGCTCACACCTATAATCCCAGTGCTTTGGGAGGCCAAGGTGGGAGGATTACTTGAGGCCAGGAGTTCAAGACCAGCCTGGGCAACATAGTGAGACCCCTGTCTCTACAAAAAAATTTTAAAAATTAGCTGGGTGTGGTGGCACATGTCTGTAGTCCCAGCTACTCGAGAGGCTGAGGCAGGAGGATCTCTTGAGCCCAGGAGTTCGGGGTTACAATGAGCTGTGATCAGACCACTATACTTCAACCTGGGTGACAGAGCAAGACCCTGTTTCTAAAAAGAAAAAAAAAAGTATGTAAAGATCCTCTTGAGCAGGGGGTTGGCAAATTTTTGCAGTGGACCAAATGGTAAATATTTTAGGCTTTGCAGGCCACATACAGTCTCTTTCACATATTCTTTGGATTTTTAAAAAATAATCCTTTTAAAAATGTAAAAATCATTCTTAGCTCGTGTCTATACCATTGCCCTAAAAATGGACTTTCTAGAAGTGTTTATTTAAGCAGGAAGTACAGAGAGTTCTCGTAAACCCCCTACCTCCATATACACACAGCCTCTCCCACTATCAACATACACTTTTTACTTTATTTTCTCCCCTACAAGTTTTATGGTTCAGCTTTGTCTGATCTAAGTTATTATACTTTTTTTTTAGCTTCCAAAATTATTTCAACTTCTCTAATCTGCTATTGTCCCCTCTCCTTTTCTCTCTGTTCTTGTGGGCTTATGCCTTTTTAAAAATCCCTATAACATCATTTTAGTGCAGTTTTAAAGGAGCTGGGACAGATAAAGGTAAATATTCAATTATATTAGTCTATAAAATCATATGTATATTAATAAGATCATACTGCATACACTGTTTAAGCACCTGCTTTTTAAAATTTAACAATATATGAATTACTTTCCATATCAATATAAGTGCTCTCTGTTATCCTTTTCATGGCTGCATAGTAGGGTGTTTGTTTATTTATTTTTGAGACAGGGTCTCACTCTGTTGCCTGGGCTAGAGTACAGTGGTATCACCTTAGCTCACTGCAACCTCAAAGTCCTGGGCTCAAGCAATCCTGCCTTAGCCTCCTGAGTAGGTGAGACTAAATTTTTTTTTTTTTTTTTTGGGTTTTTATGGTCTCAAACTCCTGGCCTCAAGCGATCCTCCTGCCTCAGCCTCCCAAAATGGTAGGATTACAGGCATGAGCCATGATGCCCAGCCTGCATAGTAGTTTATTTGTAATTACCTTTTTAAAAATAGGTCTTATATGTTACAGAATCATCATTTAATCATCAAGTTTCTTCTTAAGTGAACATTTTGAAAATTTTCAAACTTTTGCCATTAAAATAATGCTGCCTCATACAAACATAAATGTCGTATACACTCAGTTATTTTCTTAGGATAAAGTCCATTAAAAGGGAAATTCTAGGCCGGTGGACCTACTTAAAGTTTTGGTATTTGTTCCCACATTGTCCTCTAGAAGTTGCCCTTCCTCTAGTGTGTGAGGATGCCTTTTACCCATACCCTCACCACACTGAACAGTCTTTCATTGTTGCCTCGCTGATAGGTGAAATAGGAACACGTTTTAATCATAATTTTGTTATTGGTAAGGTTGAATATTTGTGTGTGTTTTTAATTGGCTAGTTATATTTCTTCTTTTGTGACTTGTCTGCTCATATCCTATACACCTGTGCTTCTCATATTTAATACGCGCACAAACTACAATCACCTGGGGATCTTAGTAAAATCTCTGATACTACCTGTCCTCATTTTTAATCTATGAAGCATCGTATTAGCTGAACATGGTGGCGCGTGTCTGTAATCCCTACTCAGGAGGCTGAGGCAGGAGGATCACCTGAGCCCAGGAGTTGGAGGTTGCAGTGAGCTATGATCATGCCACTGCGCTCCAGCCTGGGTGACAGAGCAAGACCCTATCTCTAAAAAATAAACACATGAATAAATATATAAGATAAAATAAAATGTAGATTCTGATACAGAAGATCTGGGGTGAGGCTTGAGAATCTTCATTTCTAACCAGCTCCCAGGTGATGCCAGTGCTACTAGTGTCTGGCCCACACTTTGAGTAGCAGGCCTTTACATTTTTTCTTACTAATACCTAAGAGCATTGTATATATTAAGAATAACACATTGATGCAAATACTTCTCTGGGTAGTTATTTGTCATCTAACTTTATGATAAATTTTGCCCTGGTTTTATATTTGTATGCAGTCAAATATGTTGATATTAACAGTTTTCTTCATGACTTCTGGATTTCAAGTCTCCCCTCACTCTTTGGTGACTTTTAATGACCACTTCACTCCTATTACTTTTCCCCTTCGCTTTCATGTCCCTATACTGATTACCAGCTGTTCTGCCTATGGGATAGTAGAACCAGAAAGCACGTTGTGGCACAGAGGGCAGTAAAGGCAAAGTGAGGATTCGGGCTAGTGCTCAGTTCTGCTCTGTGTCTTTTTTACCACAGGCAACAGACGCCCTTTATGAGGTGTTCGTGGGAAACCGTCTCCAAGCAGCTACGTTCCGACTCTTTCCTCAGCTTCTCATGACACTGCTCATCCAGATTCACCATAGCATCGGCCTCACTATGTCTGACGTTGCCATTCCAAGTGGCCTATACACAGAACAAGAAATGTCTTCAGAGGTCACCCCTTTGTGGTACTACACATTATGATTTCATCAATATAAACAGGAACTGTTCTGGGCTTTTCACTGGTTGTCTTTGGTTTTATTGGTACCGAGGTGAATTTGTCTATCTGGGTCCAAATGCCCTGCAAAATAATGTGTGATATCATGCCAACCTTTTCCTAATAAATCAAGTAGAGACAGAAACAAGCAAAATAGACTACACCCACTTCCAAAACTGTACTTATCCACTGTGGAATGATTCCTCGTTTCTGCTTTGTTGCATGCAGAGATATTTTTCAGTCCCCATTAGGGTCTCAGAAATTTTTTAGTATTGCTGTAGTACATGGATTTCTTTCAGAGGAAGTACTATAATGTGGCATGTGTAAGAACACCAGACTAAGAGTCCGTAACCTGAGTTCTAGTTCTCATTCATCCATTCAACTAAGCTGTGTACCCTGGGCACATCTATTGTTGTGCCTCAGTTTCCTTATCTGTAAATGAGGAAGTCAGGCAAGGTGATCTTTAAGGACTCTTTCAGCTTTAAGATTCTCTGACGCCATGTCCAGGATAACAGTTCAATAAGTAGTTTTAAAAGCAGCAGAGAGGCCGGGTGTGGTGGCTCACACCTGTAATCCTAGCACTTTGGGAGTCTGAGGTGGGCGGATCACTTAAGGCCAGGAGTTTGAGACCAACTCATGCAACATAGTGAGATCCCGTCTCTATAAAAAAAAATTAAAAGCAGTGGAGAGAGACTTTATGGGGTATAAATGGTATCTCAATAAAGCTTTACAAAATTAGCAGTGGGTGTCTGTTTAGCATCTCAGACCATTTGTTTTATCATAGATTTCCTTCCAAACTCCTGGGAAAATAGGATTCTAGTGAGATTTCTTTATGCTGAGAACTTGTGTGAAGGACCTTCCAAGTTAGTAAAGTATTAAGTCTTTTGGGAAATCTAGAAAGGAAAGAATTGCCATCCAGCAGCTGTTGATGCATGGCCCTCCTCAGTGAGAGCAGGGTGATTGTGTGCTTGTAATTTGGAGGGACCTATTAAATTCACCCATACTGTTTTGTTTGATTTAGTTTTGCCATGCAGGCTATAAAGACTCTCCTCCTCAGAACATTGTGCTGGCAGGAATTCAACATCATGGAAAAGAATAAAGGATGGACTCTTCTGGAAGGAAAAGATTGCCATCTTCAGGGAGTATTTCTCCTGGCCAAGTAAGGCTTCCCAGTCATGCATACACCCACCTGCTCTAAATCAGCATTGTTTGGGGTATTTATTTCCCTTTTAGTTACCACAGCAACTAAGGTTGAGTAACCTTCTTATAACAGAGTGGGCAAATATCCATAATGCCAGGCAAATTTTTCAGAGGTTCTGGCCCTGTCATACTTGCCTGTATACCAAAGCTGGGCGAAAACTTCAGAGGGTCCCCAGCCCTGAGAAAATGCCCTCTGTATGGTAGCATTTCTAAGAGTCATTCTGTTGGTGTTCTGCTTTGCAGTGCATTGCTGGAAAGAAATCACCTCCTTGCACATAAGGTCATGTACTTGTTAGTCCCTCTTCTTAACCGAGGGAATGATGAACATAAACTCACATCTGCAGGCTTTTTTGTAGAGGTAAGACTCATTCTTTAGAAGCTGGATTCAGGAAGCCTATAAAGCAGCAATACCTGCCTTCCTAGGCTATATCCAACTGAGTAGAAGGCTGGGATCCATTTCAGGTGTGGGATGGAAATATTTTTCAGATTCAAGCCTATTGAAATTCTTCTTTACACACATTCATTACTCAGTATTATTTGTGTACCTATAGTGCTTCACCCTGTAGTGTATGTGCTGTATTGTAGAAATTTCAAAGGAAAATATGGATTTTTAAGTTAGTGGGAAGGTAGCTCCCCTCATGAAAAAAGGCTTGACGGTAATTTCCTTGGCTGATTTCTGGGTTCTTTCAGCTTCTCCAGAGTCCAGTGGCTAGAAGACTGCCTGGCATATACTCCATTGCCCGCTTGAAAGACTGGCTACATCATGGAAATAATCTTTTTAGGATTCTTGCCCTGAGGGGACTGCGCAATCTTGTCAGACACCAGGAGATGGTAGGAGGGGCCCCCAGACCACTGATTCTTAAGCCACAAATAAAACACCCAAAAAAGATACCAAAGAAACTGATATAGCTGAGGAAGAAAATTGGGTAGCCTGGGGACAGGATGGGGGGAATTCTGTCCCCACACATCCTTTTGTACCATTTGAATTTATACCTAGGAGATATGCAAGTACTGACTATTAAAAAATTAATGAAATTAAAATAAATAAATAAAAATTACAGGTTACATATATTCATAATATTTGACACCTGAAATTTGTGTGAGAAGTATAGTCATTATCCATCACAACCTAGACAACATTCAAATATCCCTTTATGCCTTGGGTGTATCTGAAGCAAAAATGACAAATGTTAATATATATTAATTCTGGTTGATTAGATGCATTAATATCTGTTGCTTTATTCTACTTACTTTTTTACATGAATGTTTTAAATTTTACAACCCGGAGACTACTTCCTTTTAGGAGTTTAGAAGAGCAGAATCCCAATTCGGAATGGGAAAGGCCCCTAAGGGTCTTCAGTCAAATTCTGCTTGAATTCCTGCCAAGGGATCTTTGAGCGTCTGTTCAGATACCTTCCATATTCGAGAACTCATTGTGAACTGAGCTAGCTGTTCCATTTTCATTGTTAGGAGAACCCTTCCTTGCAGTGAGCCCAAGTCCACATCCCTAGATCTTCCCTGCCTGGTCCCACTTCTGCCCTGTGAGACAACTCAGAACAGCTCTGCCCTTCCTCTACATGTCAGGCCTGCCAATACTGAGAGAGGACAGTCGTGTCCTCTTCTTCTCCATTCTGGACTAGCTAACTGAGCCAAAAATTCAGTAAGCACTAGGTACTGAGTAAAGGTGGGGAGCCCTCCCTTTGGTACCAGATACATGCTGTAAGGAGAGGAGGTAATGCATTCCCTTTGGTTACACAGAGGGAAGACATCAAGAGCCTGTTGCCATGCATCTTAGACAGCTTATGTGAAACCGATGAGGAGATTGTTTTGTTGGCCATCCAGATACTCCTGCAGTTTGTCGGGACAATGGATTTTACTACCCTGGCTGCCATGATGAGGACGCTGTTCTCCTTATTTGGTGATGTAAGACAATGGGAGAGGAGAGACTTTCGGGGGAGGGTGGTAATTGGCATAGCAGGGAGCAGAAGTTGGTATAGTAGTAAGTACACTGTTTTATATAGGACTTTTACTTTCAGAGCATTTTCAAATCTCCTCTCTCAAGACCCTTCCAGATAACCTGTGATGTTGGTAAGGCTGGTGTTATTGTTGTTTTTCAGATAAAAAACTGAGACATAGAAACTTGCTAAGGTACTGTCCTGCTTCGTGGGATGGGGAAGGAGAAAACATTGTCTTTCTTTTCAAGGAACAATCAGAACTGGGTCAAGATGGTGGACTGGCTGGGTGTGGTGCCTCACACCTGTAATGCTGGCACTTTGGGAGGCTGAGGCAGGAGGATCGCTTGAGGCCAGGAGTTTGAGAACAGACAGCCTGAGCAATATAGCCAGACCCAATCTCTATAAAAAATAGAAAAATTAGCCAGGCATGGTGGTGCATACTTCTTGTCTCACCTACTTGGGAGGCTGAGACAAGAGGATCCTTTGAGCCCAGGAGTTTCAGATTACAGTGAGCTGTGATAATGCTGTAGCCTAGGCGACAGAGTGAGACTCTGTCTCAAAAAAAAAAAGGATGGTGTAGTGTATTTATGTCCTTGTCCCAAATCCCATCTATTTTTCAAAAGGAAATATATAGAATACAATGACCAGCATCCTTGGAAGAGTAAAACATGCCAAGGCTGGGATAGGCTGGGATTTTGAATTTCAGCAAAACAGCCTGTGTGAATGGTTAATACCAGTATCAGGTACAAGCTTTGCCAAATACAGGTGGGACTGTGCCCATTTCCCATTTATAGAGTGTGAGAACAAGCAGGGCCAATGCAGCCAGTGATACTGTCATCACATGTATTTGATTTCTTGCCCTCAGCTACATACAGCTAAATAGCGTAATGTTAGGACTGGCTTCTCAACCCACCCAGAGTTCTTATAAGCTAAACATGAAGACGTTCAGTGAGTTGCTTCCTTTTGGATACTCCTTTCATAGGAGAGACCTGATGTCCGTCGTTTCTCCATGGTTCTCTTTGGAGCTTCCATAAAGTCTGTGAAATACTCAGATAAGAAGAATGTAGAGAACCAAGTCCTGGACAGCTTGGTCCCGCTACTTTTGTATTCTCAGGATGAAAATGATGCCGTCGCTGAGGTAATGCCTACTATCAACTTCTTTTAGCACTGAATAACTTCAAATCCAGAGCCAACTCCGCAAATAAGCATTCATATCTTTACGGCATGGACCTTGTAGTATAGTACCATCTTTATTCCCCATTCCCTCTGGCCCAGAGCTACCTTTCAATTATTTTGCCTAAATGAATTGTGTAAAAAATCTTACTTCTTATTTCTATATAGCAAATTATAGTCCTTTGTGGATAAGAATGATGTATTTTCCTCCTTTGTAGCCCCTTTCTGGATATTCAGCCTGGCACAGAGCCCTACATACAGCACCCAACTCAACAAACTCTTTTGTTGATGATAATGCTAATATTCTATTATATTTCTTATTTCATTTCAAGAACTGCCTCATGGCCTTGAGACCATGAGGTTTGTGTTGGGGCTAAGTCAGAGATAGTAGCTTCTCTGACAATCTGGAGAAGACTTTACCTCTCCTTGATCTTCCAAGGTTTTTTGCTCCAAGAGTCGTGGTTTTCCATTTAAGCCATCCTAATCTTAACTGGTTGGTAGGTAGGAGGTTGGGAATGTTGTCATCTTTCGTACCGTCCCCCACCTCAGTGGCCTGTCCATTCCAAGGTGCTACCTATGACCACCAGTTGTAGCAACCCAGGGAGGAAGGTTTAGACCTCAAGGATTCTGGGAAAATGCCAGAGCTCTCACCTCCCTGTCCCACCCATACAGAAATGAAAGCTCAAGTTTTCAGGTAGAAAAAGGACTTAAGATTAAGGTGGGCCCTGGCACCTTGTTATGAGGAAAGTTTTATGGCTCTACAGCTATAAATATGAAATATTTTAGACCCCAATAAAATATAGGGCAGAGCTTTCCAATTAGGTGATGGGGAAGTATACCCTGCAGGGGTTACAGATATGTGGAGATATTGACACACCACCCCCACTGGGCCAGCCCTCAGCAGTCAGGAAAGGCCTGGAGCAGCCACGGCTGTGGGTTTATTTTCCTTCAAGCCTTGAACAACCTCTAGCCTCCTTCCATGCTCCTCAGCAGCCTAAGCAGAGAGGAGGAGGTCTAACTTAAGACAAGTTAGGAATCACTGGCACAGAGAACATATATAATACACACCCATATATCTACCACCCACTCTAAGAAATAAAACAGGAATAAATCATACACTCATCTCCAATTAAATTTCCCCAAGAACTATCATCCTGAATTTTATTTTCATCATTCCTGTGGTAATGTTTTTCGTGTTTTAAAACTTTGTATTTTGTATCATTCTATAAATTGTTCAGCATCTTGCTTTTTTTTATTTGCTTAACATAATATTTATGAGATGTATCTATGTTATGTAGCTCTAGTTTATTTATTTTCACTGCTATATAGAATTCTATCGTATGAATAACCTACAACTTATCCCATTATCCTATTCCTGGACATTTAGATAGTTTTCAATTTTTCATGATTACAGTGCTACAATGAGCATTCTTGTTCATATTTCCTTGTGTACATGTATGAGAGTTTCTTGAGGGCATGAACCCAGAAGTAGAATATCTGGATATTTTAACTTTACTAGATATTTATAAATTTATGAAACAAGCAGCTGAATTAATTTGTATTCCCATCAGTCCCCAAAGGAATTTTATGCCCCAAATATTTAGTGAACCTGACATGAAATACTGGCTTGGAGACTCATCAGAAGTGTTATGTGGTATGTGGTAGGCATTCTGAGTGCGGTAAACTAGAGAAAAGGCCCACTTTGCCAAATCTTGCTTGAGTATCTGGATCAGGAAGGGATAAATACTTTCTACAGTTCATTCCAACCCAGAGATGCCACAAGGGTGAGAAGTCAGGAGCTGCATTTCCTGTGTAGAGTGACAGAAAAATGACATGGGAGCAGCAGGCGGGGGTGGGAGTCTTGTCTCTAGAGCATGGGGTAGTGGGAATCCCTGCCCAAACCTTTGATCTGGGTATCCCATCTGACAGCTGTCACTTTTGCCCAGGACCAGTGGTTTCTACATCCTCCCCAGAACCCTGGGGGTTTTATGGATCCCCTTTAGGGACTGTTTGGGGAAGTTGGAGGAGGAGGGCAGAATTCTGGTTCCTTTCCACCCCTCCACTCACTTCAACCAGGATAATTCTGAGTTTATCAGCTTTCCATATTGGACTTTAGTGTCAGTTTTATTGAAGAAAGATTACTTCAGCTAGAAAATGTTTGAAAGTGCTGATCTATGATAATCTTTTTCACAGGACAGCAAGCGAGTCCTAACTATATGTGCCCAGTTCCTGAAGTGGAAGCTGCCCCAGGAGGTGTACTGCAAAGACCCCTGGTACATCAAACCTATTGAAGTTGGAACAATCTGCAAATTCTTTGTATGTGTGCAATAATGGGTTTGTTAATTCTTTAACATGCTGACATACTTATTTTTTTCTGACATAGTTTTTAATGAAAGAACATGGCATACAGGAAACACATGCCATCCCTTTGCAGGTCAGCAGTTGATATCTAGGAACTGTTTTGTATTGTGGACCTATTTTTCTATAGCTGCCTCCAACTTGAGTTACAGATTTACTTTCTATTACCACCCTTACTCACAAAAAAGACTGGTGAGCTCTTGGGAGCCCTACTAACTTGGGTCAGAAGCTATAAGGTCAGGCTGATAGTACATGCTCAAAAAATAATTTTTGGACTGAATTGAAATGGAGTTATATGTTGCCTTTACAACTATCTCTAATCCTTTCCTTGAATATAGTGGATTGTTTTATTCTATCAGAGCATGTTCAGGGAGTCCCAAGCAAAGGCTGTCATGCTTGGTGGCCATGCAGCATGATGGCAGCATGCCACTGGCTTTACCAAGACCCAGATAGCATCCTTTCTCCTCACAAACTCCACAAAAGCTGCTGTGGCTGATCTCAGGGGCAAGCGGGAGCTGATCTCAGGGGCAAGCGGGACCCAGATAGCATCCTTTCTCCTCACAAACTCCACAAAAGCTGCTGTGGCTGATCTCAGGGGCAAGCGGGGCAAGCAAGGACAGCTTCAGGATGCCCATCCATGGTTTTCTAGAAAATGATCTTAAAACCACTTGGATCCTACTATGAAGACCCTATGACTGACTGTTCCTGGGAATCTGCCATACATATAGCCTGTTTAGGACCCAGAGTAGATTCCTCTGATCAAACTTGCAGTTCCCTCATGTCAGGCTTTCCACTAGGGATTATCTCTCTGACCTGCAGCCAAACCTATAGCTGACGCAGTGATGACTGTATTTACAGCAGGAAATTTAGTGCTGTCAGTGGATAAAACTGTAAGTTGTCCATGTTAATTAAATAAGTTCTATGAGAACAAATTCCTGTTTCCCCCCTCCTATTCCTGAGGTGCCTGTCCTTACGTGAGATCCACTGAGAGGTGCATTCATTCACCCAATAAGCGCAACATACCCAGTGTGCAACAGGCCATGAAGAATCCAAGGATTAAAACTTCCTGAAGGGAGCTTGCAAACTAGTAAGGGAGATAAAACCTCCACGGAAAATTAAATAAAAACTCAAGGTGGAAAATAATATGTGCCAATAGGAGAGTACCTGCAAAATGCTTGGAGCGGGGTTAGGTCAGGCAGGCAGGTAGTCAGGGAAGATCTCAAGGGCAGCAGAGCTCAAGATGGAGCTTAGAGAACAAAGGCTTAGAAACAGAGGAGCCAAGGTGGCTTTAGAAGCATTATGGGCACAAAATGGGGCATGAGTGGGTGCGAGCAAGGAGTGTTCAGAGGATTTAACTAGGCCTAGGGGCTTGTCATTGTGGTATAATACTTATTCAGCAACTGTAGGTATTTCAAGCACTGCTATACTCTATATCTGATACAGTCCCTGACCCCAGAAACTATGGTGAGGCTGATGAAAATGGTACTGCTACATCACTGCTTTGTACTCTTATTTTTTTCCCCACTTAGGGAAAAAAATGCAAGGGGAAAATTGACATCCTAGCCCAAACGTTGATGTACTCCAAGAATGCAAAACTTCCCATCCGAAGATCAGCAGTCTTGTTTGTAGGTACAAAGAAAATCCTTTCATTACTATAGTCACTTTTGTCCTCTACTTTCCTACGTTGTGTTGTTGAGTAGCCCCATTCTTTATGAAGATGATCTTGAAAATATTTCTAGGAGAAAGGGGCTATAGTACCTATAGGTAACTACCAGGCACTTGGAAGTCCAGTTTTGGAATCTGCCTAATTATCAAAAGGCCAATTCTGCCAGCTGCTTAGATTTTTCAATGATAAAAACTCTTAGGTATTAATTTCTAAGAGCAAAAGCCAGATCACAGACTCACTGACTTTATCCTGCATATAGGGCTCTTATCAAAGTACGTGGATCACAGTGAGCTCAGGATGAAGGGTACTGACTGGATAGAGGATGGTAAGTGATAACAGTCCTTGAATTTGGGGTGCGTCCATATTTTGGAAGGTATCTGAGGCAGTGACTATGTGCAGGCTCTGTAGCAGAGCTGAGACTCTGAGATCCGGAGTGCCTGACTTTTGTAACAATAAAGCCCTTGATGACTTCAGCTGAATGACAGTCTCATCCCAGTCTGGTTCCCCACTTTAGGAAAGGATATGACCCTATTTGTCTGGAAACCAGCTTTGATGAGTATCTTAGGGACAGTTCCTGAACCTTGTCTGCCAGGAAACAAGACAGTACCTAGAAATACTATTAATATCTTGGCAAATTATGATGATGCCTCACAAGTACCACAGAGATGACTGCAGCACTATTTTCTATAAGTGGTTGTTTGTAAGGTGGCGGGACGTGGTAACAGAGATGTTTTATTGTCATATAAGGCTACCATCATGCATATGGTTTTCTGAATTGTCAGTAAGTGAAAATTTTCTATTATTGTACAGCTCTGCTGTACAATTTAGTGCTCAAAGAATTATTTATTCCGACTTAAGAAGTAGTCCTACAATTAGAAAATGCCATGAAATGTTAAGTCTCACAATCTAAAATTATTACATTGAGAACCAAATCAAAATCCTAAACAGGCCAGGCGCAGTGGCTTATGCCTGTAATCTCAGCATTTTGGGAGGCTGAGGCAAGAGGATCACTTGAGGCCATGAGTTCAAGACCAGCCTGGGCAACATAGTGAGACCCTGTCTCTACAAAAATGAAAAAAAAATATATATATATCAACCAGGCATGGTGGCATGCACCTCTAATCCTAGCTACTAGGGAGGCTGAATCAGCAGGATCACTTGAGCCCAGGAGTTCAAGACTGCAGTGAGCTGTGATCACGCCACTGCATTCCAGCCTGGGGAACAGAGCAAGACCCTGTTTAAAAAAAAAAAAATCCCAAACAATTCATTACTTCTAAAATACAAACATATAACTTAGGCACTAAAGCTTATTTAAGGAAGATCATGTCACTTTTCTCTACGATCTCCTACTTCCTCACAGATATCAGAAGCAAAAGGAAAGGAAAGGAAAAAGCTGTGCAGATTATTCTATTGGGTAGGATTCTACATGGCTGATTCTGTTCCATTAAAAGGAAATTATTTTCTAATCTAAAACATTGGGGAACCAGTTTCTTCTCCATTCAAAAGTTATCTATATGGAAGATCTAGTATATACATGTATAAAATTATGTACATGTATATTAGGATGAACCATATGAAATTGCCATTTTGTAAATTAAAAACAGTCAAATATCAGCAATCTCATGTGATTTAACCTAATAGAATAATCCCATCCCCTTCCTTCCGTAGCAGTGGCTTATCTGTCCTAGAAATAGAGTGCTCTAATACTCTTTTTGAACAAATTTATGTCATTTACCACAAGTAGTTTTTAAGCTAAATTTAAACAAAAATTTAACAAAAATTTAAATATCAATTTAAACCAATTTCATGACAAAATAAGCTTCAATTCCTTTGGATTCCAGAATTGATGTCTGTTACTTCATGTGTTCTGTGGAACACATAGACAGATCTCCATGCAAGTGAAAGAAACTAGAAACTAGTGAAGTATTACATTTTGGAAATAAACATGATGAATTTAAAGGCAAAACACTACTTAAGAAATAAAAAGCTCCAAACTGTGAAGAGATCGTGAGCATTTTTGAGACTTTGGAGAATTACAAATAAAAAAGAGAGCCTTTCTAAGTATGAACCAATGACAGATCCATAAAATAAATGAATTTAAAAATCAACTTTGAAAAAAATAAAAACAGGCAAAATTGAAAAGCAAATAATATGTGGGGGAAATATTTGCAACATGATAAAGGGTTAATATCCTTGAAACAAATTAGTAAATTCATAACAGAAAAGCAGCAAACAATATAAGTAGTTCATAGAATAATTAGAAATGGCCAATAAATAGATTAAAAATATTCAAGATTACTAGTAATATTAAATAAAATAATTAAAATAAAATAATAAAATAAAGTAATTAAAATAAAATAAAACAATTAAAACAATGACAAAATGCCAGTATGTGTTTTTCTGTCAAAATGGCAAAGATTACCAATTTTTTCCCATTTATTTTTTATTGTTATAAAATCATGGGGTACAAGTGCAATTTTGCTACATTGATAGATTGCATTGTGGTGAAGTCAGGGCCTTCAGTGCACACATCACTGAAGTAATGCACATTGCACCCACCAAGCAACCTCCCGTCATCCGTCTACCTCCACACACCGACCTCTGTCCATCATGGACAAGTCTCCATTGTCCATTGTTCCCCACTCTGCTTCCATGTGTACACATTATTTAGCTCCCACTTATAAATGAGCACATACGGTGTTTGTCTTTCTGTGTCTGAGTCGTTTCACTTAAGATAATGGCCTCCAGTTCCATCCATGTTGCTGCAAAAGACATGATTTCATTCTTTTTTATAGCCGAATAGTATTCCATTGTGTATGTGTTCCACATTTTCTTTATCCAATCCTCCATAGATGGACACTTAGGTTGATTCCATATCTTTACTATTGTGAATAGTGCTACAATAAACATATGAGTACAGGTATCTTTTCTATACATTGATTTTTTTCCTTTGGGTAGATACCCAGAAGCGGGATTGCTAGATCATATAGTAGTTCTATTTTTAGTTATTTGAGAAATCTCCATACTGTTTTCCATAGAGGTTGCAATAATTTACATTCCCACCAAGAGTGTATATAAGAGTTCCCTTTTCTCTACATCCTCAACATCTTTGTCTTTTTAAAAATAGCCATTCTGATTGATGTAAGATGATCTCATTATAGTTTTAATTTGCATTTCCCTGATGATTAGTGATGTTGAACATTTTTTCATATGCTTGTTGGCCATTTGTCTTCTTTTGAAAAAAGTCTATTTGTGTCCTTAGCCTATTTTTTAATGGGGTTAATTGGGTTCTCTGTTGTTGTTGAGTTGTTTGAGTTCCTTGTAAATTCTGGATATTAGTCCCATCAGATGTATAGTTTGCAAATATTTTCTCCCATTCTGCAAGTTGTTTACTCTGTTGATTATTTCTTTTGCTGTGCAGAAGCTTTGTAGTTTAATTAAGTCCCATTTGTTTATTTTTGTTTTTGTTGTATGTGCTTTTGAGGTCTTAGTCATAAATCCTTTGCCTAGACCAATGTCCAGAAGAGTTTTTCCTAGGTTTTCTTCTAGTACTTTTATAGTTTCAGGTCTTACATTCAATTCTTTAATCCGTCTTGAGTTGATTTTTGTATATGGCAAGAGATAGGGATCCAGTTTCATTCTTCTGTATATAGCAAACCAGTTTTCCCAGCACAATTTATTGAAAAGGGTCTTCTTTGCCCAGTGTATTTTCTTGTCAACTTTGTCAAAGATCAGTTGCTTATAAGTATGTGGCTTTATTTCTGGGTTCTCTAGTCTGTTCTATTGATCTATGTGTCTTTTTTTTTTTTTTTTAGTCAGGGTCTTACTCTGTTAACCAGGCTGGAGTGCAGTGGCCTGCCTGATCATGGCTCACTGTAGCCTCAAACTCCTGGGCTCAAACCATCCTCCTGCCTGCCTCAGCCTCCTGAGTAGCTGGGACTACAGGCGCATGCCACCATGCCCTGCTAATTGTTAAAATTTTTTTGGTAGACACAGGGTCTTGCTGTGTTGCCCAGGCTGGTCTCGAACTCCTGGCCTCAAGTGATCCTCCTGCCTTGGCCTCCCAAAGTGCTGGGATTATAGGCGTGAGCCACTACGCCTGGCCTATGTATCTATTTTTTTTTTTAGAGATGGGGGTCTTGCTATGATGCCTAGGCTAGTCTTGAACTTCTGACCTCAAGCGATCCTCTGCCTTGGCCTCCCAAAGTGCTGGGATCACAGGTGTGAGCAATCACACCCAGCTGATGTATATTTTTATACCAGTACCATGCTGTTTTGGTTACTATTACCTTATAGTTTAATTTGAAGTCAGGCAATGTGATGCCTCTAGTGTTGTTCTTTTTGCTCAAGACTGCTTTGGCTATTTGGGCCCTTTTTTGGTTCCATATGAACTTCAGAATTGTTTTTTCTAATTCTGTGAAAAACGACTTTGGTATTTTGATATGGATTACATTGAACCTGTAAATTGCTTTAGGCAGTATAGTCATTTTAACAATATAAATCTTCCGATCCATGAGCATGGGATGTTTTTACATTTGTTTGTGTCACAAAGATTACCAATTAATACTCAATATTGATGTGTTAAAGGAAAACTGACATCATCATATACTGTGTTTGAATGAACATAAGTTGATATTTCTTTTTTTTTTTTTTATTTAGAGACAGAGTCTCACTCTGTCACCCAGGCTAGAGTGCAGTGGCACAATCATAGCTCACTGCAGGGCTCAAATAATCCTCCTGCCTCAGCCTCCCAAGTAGCTGGGACTACAGGTGCACACCACCATGCCTGGCTAATTTTTAAATTTTCTGAAATTTTTTTAGAATCTCAGTATGTTGCCCAGGCTACTTGCAAACTGTTGGCCTCAAGAAATCCTCCCACCTCAGCTTCCCAAGTTGCTGGAATTACAGACATGAGCCACTCTGCGTGGCTCATAAATTGATATAACTTTTTAATAGAGAAGTTTGGCAGTATGTTTCAAAATCCTTTAAAATAAGAATATACTTTGACTTATCAATTCTACTTTAGGAATTTAACCTATGAAAATGTGCACATATTTACAGAATTGTTCCTTTTAGTGTTATTAATATTTAGAATAGTGAAAATGAGAAATATTCTTGATTAGAAGTGATAGAGAATTAGTTAAATTGTAGCATTTCCATATTATAGAATTATAGACAGGCTGAGCATCCCCAATCCAAAAAATCCAAAATCTGAAATGCTTTAAAATCAGAAACTTTTTGAGCACTGACATGACACCACAAGGGGAAAATTCAGTATCTGACCTCATGTGACAAGTCACAGTCAAAAGTTAAAACAAAGTCAAAATTTTATTTCATGCACAAAATTATTTAAAATATTGTATAAAATTACCTTCAGGCTATGTGTATAAGGTGTATGAGAAACATAAATGAATTTTGTGTTTAGACTTGGGTCCCATACTCAAAATATCTCATTATGTATATGTAGATATTCCAAAATCTGAAAACATCCAAAATCCAAAACCCTTCTGGTCTCAAGCATTTTGGATTAGGAATACTCAACCTAAATAGCCATGAAAAATATTTTAGAAGAATTTTTTAAAGGCTTAGAGAAATGATGATGTGATATCATTAAATAAAACCAGCAATTATTATGTCATATGGTTCCATTTGGACAAAAAAATAAAAGCATACATATGTAAATAAATGCATAGAAAAAAAGACCAGAAAGATATACACTCAGAATAACAGTAGCTATTCCTAGATAGTAGGATTATGGGTAACTTTGATTTTCTTCTCATGCTTGCATGCATTGTCTACATTTTCTATATAATGATCTTGTGTTTCTTTAGCAATAAGAAAACACAAAAACTAAAAGTTTTTTAAAAATTAAAGGGAGCAATGATTTAAGAATTATATCTAGGACCAACACAGGAACTTAGATATTAACATTAGACATGGCTTGGCAGGTCCAGATAATTTGACTTTCAGTAGACTTTTTGGAATGTGATTATTGCAAAGGAGTGAAATATTTGGCAACTCAGAAACCAGCAAATTTTGTAGATCAAAACTGGAATTGATTCACTGATATACAAACTTTTAGACAGAGACTTAGAAAAAGTTGGCCCTTTATCTCAGCTGCTACGGGCATGTGTGCTTTTTGGTGTTTAAACCCGCGTTCATTTCCGTGGATCTCAGGGGCTTTCTCCTCCAACCTGGTTTTCCTGCCACTAGATCTGAGAAGTCTGCTGCATGACCCTGAGCCTTCTCTGCGTGTCATCGCCTCCCAGGCTCTGTTCCGAGTCCAGAAGGTGAGGGCCGCACCAGAACCAGAGCAGACGGTTTGCTGGTTGAGGAAGCTCATGGGCTGTCTCCCTACCTAGATGCAAGGCAAGCAAGTCAGGTAAAAGCTAATCAGTTTAGAAACCACAGAAGCAACTAATGACCCATTTTTTTTTTCCAGACTTAATGCCAGCATGAAGCTACTACCACACATTTAATTACTTCCAACATATTTTTTGTTGTCAAAACCTTTAAGGAGTTAGAATATATAGGGGAGGGTAGCCCTTAGTTTAAGTTTGCAGATATAGGGAAAAATCTGCTGGGTTTTTTGGGCATGCCAGAAGATCCATAAAGTTCCAGTCTTGATAAACTGTTCAAGGACAGTTTCAAAAGACAGTCTAAATAAATGTTAATGTTACAGCGTTAGTATTGTTGGCTCTTCGGTCAATGCCCAGTCTCCTTAATTGTCAATAATCTAAGAATAAAATAACAATCCATTCTTATACTTTTATATTTAATGCTGTATTTTTACAAAATCCTTCATGGGCTTGCTTCTTCCTTTCCATTTCCCTTAAAGGTTTTTAAGCCTTTGAGCAAATAAATAAATAAATAATAAATATTTTAAAAACCTTCAAGCAGGAAAAAATTTCTGAAGGGGTATAATGCTAAGTCTATCCCAATATATGCAAGTTTTCCTCTCCTTCTCCCCTTTTTTCTCCATTTTCCTGATTCTCTCTCCTACAACTGTTTTCAGGTCCTCAAAGGGCTCTAGGATAGGAATTATTATTTGTTGAGTACCCACTATCTGCTTTAAGCATAGATGAAGAAAATTTTCTTACATGCAGAAGTTTTCCAGAAGATACATTAGTTTGTGTTGAGTGAATATTTCAGTACACTGCATGTGGAAGCGGGGGAAGCCCCTAAGGCACACCAGACTAACTAGAAATGGTCACTGTCAGTCTAACTCTCAGGCTCTTGTTTGGTTGAGGAACATAAGCAGAGAGCCAGAGCTGAACTATGTGGGCAATGGAGAGGCCTCTTGGAGGTGGTATGGGAAGGAGAAAGGAAATGGGACAACTGGCAGATGAAGAATAGAAATATCCAATGGCGAATTGCATTAAGGTTTTGTTGTACAGTGAGCAATATGAATCCTTGTTCACCCTATCCCATACCTTTCACCCCATCCCTCTGCCAAGACATCTTTAGGAACACATTTCTCCAAGATTTATAGTGAGTTGGATTTCTTTTGAGGTACACCACATGCCAAGTGTGGCTTTAAGGTGATCACTGCCCAAGATAGGTCTTCATATCTGGGGCTAGCAGGAGTTTTGAGCTAAAATGCAACCCCCAGTTGCCTGATGGGTTAAATTTTCACCCTAAAGCAGAGCTAAGAGAACACCTTAAGAGCAGTCACTAGATGCTGACTTTCAACACAAAAAGCACATTTGAACTATATGCATCCCTTGCTATATTCTCCTTGGTCTCAGCCAATTCTACTCTCCACTTTTGAACTAATCCATTTTGTGGATTACCAAATAAAAATAAATAATGTTTATTGAGTGCTTACAATGAGTCAAACTCTGATCTAAGTACATTATATAATTAACATCTTTTAATCCTTGTAACCGTCTCCATTTTATAGGTGGGGAAGATGCGGAACCAAACATGAAAGTGACTTGCCCAAGGTTGCACAACTAGTAAATAGCAAATCCAGGACTCAAACCCAAGTAGTCTGGCTCTAAAGCCCACATCCTTGACTGGTCTGCTCTGCTGTTCTCCAATCTTGCTCTTTCCTGCTAATGTGAATAAATGCAGATCTACTCTACAATTAATCTTAGTTGCTGAAGTCAAGCCCCAAACAAATTCATGTAATCAAACAAATGTTATAAAGGGATATTGACCCTCAAATAATTTATCAAATACAAAGGTTGAACACTTCTCCCCCAAAAGTTAGTGTACCTTATTTTATTTCTTAATAGAATAGAATGCACATCCTATACTGCAGAGAAAGTGGAGTTAGAGAAAAAGTGGTAGTTATTCTTGAAGAATATTTTTTCAGTCCTTGGTTTGATCTCATGAACTATCCCTGTCTCACAGCAGAAAACAGACCTCTGGTGACTGGAATACACTTGTCTTTAAATTTTTATATTTAAAAATGAATGAATGAATGAATTTATTTTTTTCAAATCCAAAAACTTAAAGGGTTTATGCTTTCAGGGGCTAGGTTTAAGATAGAGTTTAAATCTCCAGTGACATGTAGGAGTTTGAATGAATCCTTTCTCTTTGCTCATATTTATGTTAGAGTCCCTTTCCCTCCAGGTGGATTGTTATTTTCTGAGTGATACCACCAACAGGGAATAACAAGTACAACAATGCTTTTTCTATTTTATTTGTGCTTTATTGGGTTAAAATTCACAGAGAGCATCCATTAAAAGACAGAGGAGTATTCTTTATTGAACTGCCTCAACAGGTGGGAAGAGCTGAAGAAGTACTTAATAGTGATTATATTAACAAATCTATTTAGTCTAGATAGCTCCATTATTTTTATATAAGGCTCTCCTCAGAGATCAGTTTATGTTTTTATGGAATTTGTAAAATATACAAGACAAAAATTTCTAGATACTAATATTGTTATAATATATTGAAATACAAGTTCAATATAATAGAATGTCATTTTGGTTTTATTTTCATCATATACTATTAAAATATATTATTCAATTATCTATTACTGGCCTATCTATGTCTTTATTATTTTAGAGTCTTACTTTTTTTACTTTAAGTATTGCTTTTCCCCCTTATACTCAGATACCTATTTTATAAGAAATTCTTTTTTTCTCTTATTGAAAGATTAAACTGTCATATAATAAAAGATGGGATTGAAGAAGGGGAGAGTCTCTCAGGCACCAGCCCAGGGAAGTAAAACTGTACTAGGTAAAATTGTAAAATAGGTCAAGTCTCTCTGCCCCTTCAGGTTTTCTCCTCCATTTTCCCAGCTTCTTGGCTCCGTGGTCCTTTTTCTATGTCTCCCTCTCAGGAAAGAATCTGATGAACTCACCCTTATGTGTAAATGATTAATAATGCAAGGTTTAATGAAGTCAGTACTTCCAGAGAGTCTTGCTTTTTAACAGGATAGAGTTCTCAAGCCAAAGCCATGAACCTCTAATTGAGAAATTTTAGGCATTACTGAGCAGAATTTGAGAGAGAAGGTATTTGGAGGTGGGGTTGGAGGTAAGGGTGGAGAGTGGAGATTTTCCTGTCATCCCTGAAACTGTATCATGAGCAGCTGCTTTTCCTATCTCTTCCAAAACCCTCCTCAGAACACAGCAGAGGAAAAGAGTGAGACAGAAAACAAAAGATAATTAACAATTGTCTTCTGTTAAGCAAACAAAACGTGTAGGGAAGTGATAGATTCTACCCTTCCTGAAAAACGGTGATGCCTTCCTAGTAGGTAGGATGAATTCTCTTACTTAAAACAGTGCCAGTTGCCAAATGATTCAGTTATGCCTTCTACAATTTCATTTGATGTCCAGGAAGGACAGCACTAACTTAAAATCGTTCCTACGTATACCAAAGAATCTTTAGCAAGGACTTGTCACTGCCGCCTCTTTTTTTCCAACAGAAATGGTAACATGAATATAGAAAGGGGAGAGGGAAATTTTTTTAAAGGAGCAGGGATATGGGAAGAGGTTAGAAGAGAGATGACGCTGGGAATCCAGAAAAGATGTCCACCTGTGAATTAGATTAAAAGGTGGAAAGGTGAGACAATATAGTAGATATATAAAACAGAGTCCAGCCTTATTTTGTATTGGTCCCTAGGACTCTGGTTGTCAGTAGAATCTTCCCCCAGACCACTTCAGAAGACCATAGTTAAGGTAAAGCCTCTGCCACCCCAGCCACTCTATGCATTTAAAAGAGGTCACAGTGCCAGTTGAGGTTGCATCACTCCCTTTGTCTTTAAACCAATCACGAAGCAAACCAAACTAAACCAAAACAAACCTACTAAAGGCTGCTGAGTTTAAGCTCTGATTGTGTATCAGTACTCAGGAAATCCCTTCTTTTGTGTCAAGAAGAGTAGAACACTAAAAAGGAAAGGAATTTGTAGGCAGTTCGAATGCTGTGACCTTAAAACTAAAGAAATTGATTTTTACAAGAAACACATCAAGCCTTTCCCCTGCAATAGCCTTGGTGGCTTCTAAAGAGTTTTTGTGTTGTGTTACTGCCCGGATTATCATTTCAGTACAAAACCCTATAGAATTATAAAGTCTGGCCAACCAATTCCACTGCATGTTAGTAGAGTTTTAAAAAAATTTTTTTTTTTTTTTTTTTATAAGACAGGGTCTCACTCTTGCTCAGGCTGGTCTCGAACTCGTGAGCTCAAGCGATCCTCCTGCCTCAGCCTCCCAGAGTGCTAGGATTACAGGTGTGAGCCACCGCGCCTGGCTAAGTAGAGTTTTATATGATAAAATTTTTTTCAAATAGGTTTTAAGCCAAACACAATCCACAACTTCCTTTATGGTGACCTGTTTTAGAGTTTTAAATAATCTTGTCAGAATTTATTTTTAAAAAATTTTAAAGCCAAAAAGCCCATTGTAAAACTATCTCCATCAACTGCATTATTAAAGTAATTGAAAATAGCCTTTTAAAAAGTTATAAAAGTGTCTTCTAATTCATGGTCTTCAAAGTATTTACTATTTAACTACTAACGAAATTGTGACAGCATCTTGGTTGCTAAAAGAACATTTTAAGATGTTTGCAACATTAATATCGTAACACCACTCAGTCCTCATCACTGCCAAATGTGAAATAGACATTAGTAAGTGGTCTCATCTTGAAACCAAATCAGTAAGTGACCAAACTGCAAATAATCTCAGGATGCTTATCTCTGCATCTGGTTTCTTATATGCAAGCCCTGTACCTCAACATACTTTTTTGTTTTATGTTTTAAATCAGAATATTAAATCAGTTAGGATTTATTTGAAATTGAAATACAGTATTTAAAAAGAGAAAAAGGGAGAAGTTCAGATAATATTTGTTTATTTTTCTTGACTTAGATTTATTAAAGTGGTAATGCAAACTTAAAAAGTTCAAACTTCAAAAGTTACAAAATATTCCCAGTCTACTTTACTACCCTGGAGGCACTCAGTATTACCAGTTTCTTGTGTCTCCTTCAAGACGTAATTATGTATTTATGAGCAAATATGTATATTCTTTTCCCCACTTTTTTCACAAATGATAGTAATCTATGCACACTATGCTACACCTTGTACTTTTTCCCCTTAGTAAAATATTTTTGAGATTTTTTCCATATTAGCCCAAAAAAGTTTCCTCTTTTTTTTATCCTGCCCAGTATCTCATTGTATTTATTATATTAGTGGACATTTAAGTAATTTCCAGTCTTTGGCACTTAAAAACAATACTATAGTAACTGTGGATGTATATATTTCATACACGGCCAAATGTGTCTTTAGGATAAAATCATAAAAGTGGAATTACTAGGTTAAAGGATATGTAATTTGTAATTTCAATTAGAAATTATTGCGAAACTGACTTTCATGGAGGAAACAACAGTTTACACTCAGCCCAGCAGTGTAAGGGCATGCTTGTCTCCCCACAGCCTTGCCATCACAATGTGATATTCATTCACTCTGCAAATATTTGTTGAACTTTTGCTATGGGCCAGACTAGGTGATTGGGAAACACCAAAATCCTTGCTCTAATGGGGTTTATATTCCAGCAGGGGGAAAGAAATATAATCTTATATAATATAAATAAACATAATATAAAATCATATAACATATTAGAAGCTGGAACATACTCTGGAAAAAAGATCAGTGTACAAGGAATCAGGAGTGTGGTGGTTGTGAGAAGGAAGGGGTACAATTTTAAATAAGATAGTAACAATAGGTTTCATTGAGAAGGTGATATTTGAGCAAAGACTTGAAGGAAGTGAAGGAGTCAGGCATGCAGAGATCTGGGGAAAGAACAGCCTGGGCAGAGGAAATAGCCATTTCAAAAGTCCTAAGGGGCTAGGCACAGTGGCTCACATCTGTAATGCCAGCACTTTGGGAGTCAGAAGTGGAAGGATCACTTGAGGACAGGAGTTTGAGACCAGCCTGGGCAACATCGTGAGACCCTGTCTCTACAAAAAATTTTTTAAATTAGCTGGGCATGGTAGCACACGCCTGTAGTCCAAGCTACTCAGGAGGCTAAGGTAGGAGGATCACTTTAGCCCAGGAGTTCAAGGCTGCAGTGAGCTATGATCATGCCATTACACTCCAGCCTGGGCGACAGAGTGAGACCCTGCTCTTAAAAAAAAAAAAAAAAAAAAAAGTCCTAAGGCACTAGGGTTGCCTAGAGTATTCCATGAACCACAAAGAATCACAAGTATGAGTAGGGTGGGGTGAGAAAGAGGAGAGGAGCAAATGAAGACAGAATTATATAGGGGTCCAGATCCTTAGTGCCTTGTAGACCATCATAAGGAGCTTAGCTTAACTAAAAGAAATGGGGAGTCACTGGAGCATTTTCAAACTTTTGCGTTTTTGCCAACTGAACAGATGTTAAAAATGGTTTTACAGTGGTTTAAACTTGCATTTTTTACTTATTAGAAAGGTTGAGCATCTTTTCACATGTAAAAGCCACCCACATTTCCTTTTCTAAGATGTATTCATATCCTTTCCCCATGGGGGGGTTGTTAGTCTTTTTCATGTTGATTCATAGGAGTTTCTTATATATTGAGGAAATTAACCTTTTGTCTGTTACTTTGGATACAAATTTAGTTACCATCTGAAATGGTCTAACTGCTTGGGTTTTGTTTTTGTGTGTTACATTTCAAACTTTAATAGGACCTTGGCAGCAACACTGTGATTGTATATGGAAAATAATTCATGATTCTCTACCCTTGTGCCACACTTTTTAAAAATCAAAGAAAAAGTTTATTCAAAGAAAAAGTTTCTGAAATGACAAAATGCTTAGAAGTTCTTAGGTGCAATTTTTAATAAATCGAGCTTATCAATAAAAAACAGGTAGTCAAAAAAGTATCTTAAATACCATAGCATACATATGTGATGGTCTATTTCCTTTATTCTATAGCATACATTTTATTTATCAAGTTAGTTTTTGCAGTAAGTACAAAGTTCAAAAGATACAAAAAGATACACAATAAAAAAGTTTTCTTATTCCTATCTCACAACCATTGAATTCCTCTTCCCATAGGCAACTACTGTTCCCAGTTTCTTATGTATCTTCCAGAGATACATTATGCAGATGCATGAATATATATAATCTTTCGTCTGTTTGTTATAAGTGGACCTGTTCTTTTTCTCAGTTATTTAATTAAGTTCATGCATTTAAGGATCAGTAACATTGATTGTGATGATACTCTTCAAGATGTGGAAATAAATAGATTAGCATTGGTTGGAAAGCAGCCAATTGGTTCTAGTGCAGTAGGAAAACAGTAGAAGAAATACTAAATTGCAATTATTATTTGTATAGAACTTTCACATGTTATTTTTGTCCTTAGTAATTGTGTAATTTAGATATTATTGTTATGGCTATTTTACATATGAGAAAACAGGCTCAGAGAGGTTAAATAATTTGCCAGAGATCACAAAATCAAAGTAGCAGTGCTAGGATTTAGAGTAGGCCCTTTATTCCAATTCTCTGTACTTTCTAACATAAACACTGCCCCTCCATAGGTAATAATCTTAGCTGTTTCAAAGAAGGAAAACATCAGCTTCTCTAAATGAATGAGGAAATTTAAATGAGGAAAAAAACAGGAGGGATAATCTCACCAAGATTGTTTGCTGTTGCTATCCTTGGGTGTTACATACATCCCTCTCATAGGTTTGATGTTTCCACCAAGACCTTCTGCTTAAGGGCTAATATCTGAGGTGGTTCTTAGCCAATAATATTCAGTTTTCCAGCTTCCCTAGGATTGCAGAGGAGTAGAATTAATCCAGGTATATAGGGATTCAGAAAATAAAAATGATCCTAAGTTTTGCTCCTAGGTAGAATGATGTCTGTGTGTCAGGACCGTTTCTCAAACTTAAAAAAAATGCTATTCTGAAATATCTTGTGACCAAATTGAATGCCTTGGGCATAGATTTTGATGGATAAAGTCCTTAAAATTAACATTTTTAAGTTACATTGCGCTTTTCAGTTTCTCATTTCCTTATCCAAACTCTAAAGGGCATATAAAAATCACTGAAGTATCCCTGTGAGTAGGGCTGGCACTACTTTCCCTGTAGGGACTCAGCTTAAGGATCACCACTTTAGTTTTTTGTCTGAGGAACAAGAACGGTAAATATGGTGAGGTCAGGTCTTGCCCCTCCCCAACTATCAACTGCTTTTTTTAACAGTTAGAAGGTTAGGTGAGTAGTTTTTCCTAAAATGGGCAAATGCAGACCAAATTCCAACTTAGGGCATAGCAAAGTTGGGGGCAAAGAAGAGAAAAAAAAATGTCTTAAAAGAATTTCAAAATGAGATAGCCATCTTGCGAAAATTATTAGAAATTTGTTGCACTTTCTTACACTTATTTTGTGATTTAGAATTGCTTATATTTTGAGTTACATTTGGAAGGGTGTGTACTATAATCTTTTTAGTCTTGGAGTCTCTAAAGGTCTGTCTTAGTGTCCAAGCACATGCTCTGGGAGAACTCTGAAATATTAAACCACAACAGGGAGGCTAATCATAGAGGCTATCACACAATGGGATCAAAATAGAAACAACCTTCACATGTATCTGGATCAAAACTGAAGGGCAAAATAAATCTATTTCACTATCCATATTTCATTTTCTATTCAGAAAAGCTCAGTTTTGTGTTAAATGGGGCATGCCTGGGGATAATAAGAAAAAATAAAACAAACATGAGGGAGAGCTTATTGATTAAAAATTTTAAAATGCATGCAGGTGAGGCTGGGTCCGACAGATGTGTCCCTCAGTGCTAAGCCACTTAAATTTGATTCAAATGGTAACAGTGAATGTCTGAAGAGTTCTGAGATGGAAAATGACATGATATAAATGGTGTCTGAGAAAAACTAGACTAGTAACTAACTACAAGATGGATTGGAAGAGATAATATAAAATCAGGAATTCACAAGATTTAGTGATTAGGTGTAGGGGATGAAGGAGCATGGGAGTCAGTGATAACAAAGAGGACAACATGGGCTGTTTGTGGTTTTTTTTTGGCAAGTGTGACAGTACTGTTTATTGAAAACCAATGACATAGTCTAGTTACAGTCACAAAGGTGATGGAATAAGAGTACTGTTTAAATATGCTTTATTTCATAAAAGAAACAAGAGAACTCAAGAGTATTTTCCTTTTATCTTGGCCTTATTTTCAAGGCCCATACTTCCTAATAATTCAATTCATGACAGTCCGAGAATGACAACATGGCAAAAGGAAAAGCAATGGGAGCAAATGATTGATTGGAGGAAGAGGGTGATGGGTTAGGAGAATCAAAAGATAGGAGATGAAAATGGAAGGCTTTACGTACACAGGATATGACTCATTGAAAATCCAAAGTCAGAGCCCAGATCTAGTGCCAAAGACAAGAAAAAGCATGTTTCTCAGTTTTTGTTTGTTTAGTGGATGACCTTTGAGAGCTGCTTCTTTTGTTCTTGGAGCATTTTCAAGCCAGCAATGTCCCTCAGTTCAAGTCTGGATGATCTGAAATTCATGGCAAAGTAAGAATCAGCATTTTGCAGATAGCAGGCATTCAGTTAAACATTTGCAGAATGAACAAATGAAGAGTTTTCAGGAATTAGTGAATGCATGGAGTGGAAAAAGAATCAAATCTAGTATAAAGTAGAAACAGGCTGGGTACATAGACTGCAACTCACTGAAAACTATTAAAGAGATGAGAAATGGGGCAATGAGTCTCTGGTTTTACTTGGTTTATAATTCCCGAAAGCTGTTTCCTTTTATCTTGCTTTCTTCCAAGGCCATTATCACTTTGCAATTCAGATTCAGTTATGGCAAAGACAAAGAACTTGAGGCTTCTTAGCTCTTATGATCTTGTCCAGGACCTGCTATGAAAGCCAAGATCCCATCCAGGGGCTGGGGAACCTGCAACCTTGAGGTACAATGTGGCCCTCTCAGTCTTTAAGTGCAGCCTTTTGACTGAATCCAAATTTTGCAGAACAAATCCTTTTATTAAAAGGGGTGCAGCAGAGAAAGATAAAGCTTTTCTTGTCTCCTTTGGTGCTTAAAAGAGAAGTATCTTGAAATCCAAAGGCCTACACTTACTTTTACTCCTCAAAAAAATTCTGACCATGATGTTTGCACTTGACAGACCCAGTGATATTTCTCAACAGTTGTTTCAAACCTTTACCACTCTCAACTCCCTACTGCATGTTATTCTATTTTCCATTCAGCAAAGCACCTAGCAAGCCCTGTTTAATCTATGATAGATGTAGCTTCCAGACAGGACCTATGAAGAGAAAGGCCCGGCTCTCAATTCCCAGCTGAGCCACCTTCCCCAGGGCCTGGCTACAACAATGACTTTTGTTTTGTTTTTTTATCTTCAATCTCTCTCTGCCTACTCCTGCCCCTGATTATTCACATACTTGAGTTTCCCCTACCATAGAAAATAACCCATCCTTTGCCTCTCCTCTATCAAACTTCTTAAAGAGAAGTTTTTACTTCCTAATTCAACTTTCTGACCTTCCCCCCATTAGCCCCTCAGCCACAGTAATCAGGCTTCCACTCCCACTGTGCTATAGAAAACTGCTCTGGCAAAGGTCACTAAAAACAAAGGAGTGATAATACATGAAGCAGGACATGGCCATGGAAATCAGAATCTAGTAAGGAGTGTATAACAACTCACCTGCCAGAAAAAAGAAGAGGAAAAGAAAAAAGATAACATATGAGGTCTTCTGTGAATTTCTCAACCTATTTGGATTTTCTGCAGCGTTGGACTCTATGTAAGTTCTTTCCTGGCCTCTGAGATACCACTTCGTGTTTTTATACCTCACTGGCCAGTCTTTTTCATTCACTCCTCTAATTCTGCCATCCCTTAAATATTGGTGTCCCTAAGGGTTCTACCTTCGGGTCTCTTCCCATGCCAACACATTCCCTGAGTGATATCAACCTGCTCCCTTAGCTTGAGGCACCCCCTGGACATTTCCAAATCATTATGTCCAGGCTGCCCCCACTCCTGGAGCTCTCTATTGAGCTGGAAGCTCTCTTAAATAAGCATAAGTAGGTTAACTAGAAAACAAATGAACCATTACAAGAGGACCTTCATCCATCTTACCTCTACTAATCCTGGCACGTCTTTGTTGGCAGTAAAGGAAGTTAGGAGGAGGGATGCTAACCTGTTATCATAGACCTCCTCCCAATTGTTAGGTTGGAGCCAAGAGGAAGACAGGCAAGCCTGGGATGTGGTAAAATGCCGCTTATTTTGAGCACCTGGGTGCAGGTGGGTGGAGGCCGGAAAGGGCGTCCACCCAGAAGAGGGGAAGAGTGGCGAGTTTTATAGAAAGTTTGGGGAGGGGGAGTTCTGCCAGTTTCTGCTGGCTCCATCCCAGCCTTTGTACTTCAGAGTTATCTTTATAACCTCTGAGTCTCTGGAGCCTGTAGCCTGCAGGGGTGGGGGGGGTGAGGGTCCTTATCTGACTTCATCTACTGCATGCAGACCCAACAACAATGCCCATAACCAATCCTCTAAGTAAATATTCACAGCAGAGATTCTGTGGGCAGACTTTTGTGCTGATATCTCCTCCAGAGAACAATGAGATAGTCCTGAAGTCAGCTGCAGCAGTACCTTCTAGAAGGAAGCAGAGCTGGAAGTACCATATGGGTGGGTCAGTTTGAGTTTGAGTTTTGGGGGAAAGTTTTGAGTTTTTGCTCACTTGGTTCCCAAGTCCCAACCCTCCCTGTGTGTGGAGAATGTAAAAGATTGGGAAATTTCCAACAGAGAGGGGCTACCTTCTGGGACCCAACAGCCTCCACTTAAACTTCCTGCAAGCATCCCAAACTCAACAGCTCCAAATTGATTTCATCTCTCTGCTTGTACTCCATCCTAGTTAACAGTATCACCTTTCACCCTCTTGGCAGATGGAAACCTATGTTACTGGGGACTCCTCCATCTTCAGCAGTCCCCCTTTCAGTTCTAGGACCGGGACTTCTATCCAGGCTGGCTCCTTCCTTTGCTGGACCAGCTGCCCATCTCCATGCCTCTGGTCTCCATCTCATCCAATCCATGTGCCTGTCATACTACAGCCAGAGGCACCTGTCCAAAATGCAGACTGATCATCACCTCCCACTGCCTTGAGGAAAATGCCCAGGCTCTTAATGGGGCATATGAGGCCCTTCACAACCTACCTTGACCTGTCTTCCATTTTCTTCTCTGGTGACTACTTCCCTCATCCAAGCTACAATGGGCTCATTGTAATTTTTCAAACACAGCATGCTAAGTACCAAGTGCTAACTATGTGCCAGGCACTGATCTAAACTTTGGAGTACAATGGACACAAAAGTAAGGTCCCTGTTCTCATGCAACCCACATTTTAGTAGGAAAAGCCAGTCAATAATCAAGATAATTTCAGATAGTGATAAGGTTCTATGCAGACAATGAAATGGGGTGTTGGAGGAAGGGATGAGATATTTTAGATACAGTGCTCACCGATGACCTGAGATGGTGACTTTTAATTGAACTTGAATGATGTGGTGAAGATCTGGTGAAGACCACTGGGGTAGTTTGATCAACACGTGAGAAAGGCCTTCAGGCAAACACTAGCTTGGCATTTTCAAGGTTTCAAAACAAAGCAGTGAGATTGAACCTTATTACATACCCGAGGGGCGTTAAATGCTGGTTTGTGTATTCCTTTTGGAAAGGCAAGAGGGATCCAGTGAAGGAGGGACATGCTCTGATTTACCTTTTAAAAAGATCACTCTGGCGTCAGACTAATGCTCCGACTATTCCTTCCTTTACGCCTGAAATAACTGTGTTTACTGGGCCAGTTACAAGTCCAGGGAGCTGAGAAAGGTCCCCCTTACTACAGTCCTCTTAGCGGGCCTCTTTTAGCGATTAAAATGAGATGAGGAGGTGTCCCCTAATATCCCTCACCAGTCCTTCAAATCGGTCGTTCAGCCTCACTGGGCACTGAGACGTCGGGGAGAATCCAAAGAGGCTCCCGCGGGGCTGCTGCTTTTCTGTTCCCACCTCCATTTCTAACTCAAGGGGCACAGCTCAGTAAGACTATGGTTGGACGCCCGGGGGCAGTGACAAACCCAGGGTCCATGGGCTGGCAGGATACAGGTGGTTTCTCACTACGATGAACGATGCCACTTCCCTATAAGCAGCCCAGCCCGGCCTAAGCCAAGGAGCCTAAGTCAAGGGACAAGGGCGACGCCGCGGGCTGCAAGGCCGCGGAAGGACTTCAACTCCCGGCAGACTCCGCGCGCAGGCTGCGGATCCCTCCGCTCCCCATTTGCCCCGCTGGCTGGGACCCCCCTCCCACGGCCCGCCAAGGGCCAAGGCCAGGTTTTTCCAGGATCCAAGGTCAGTCTTCTCGTTCTATTTCCGAAGAGGGACGGCTGGGAATTCCGGAGGAGAAACGGACTTTTTTTTGAGGAGAAAAGCGGAGGCAGACGGATGAAAGGATGGCGCTCTGAAGTCGCCGATTTTCGCGCGCTTTGGCGCGGGTGGTTGTGGGTAGGGAGCCCGGGAGGGAGAAAGAAGTCGGGGGCTGTGGCGCGCCTCCCGCAGGGCCTGAGGGGGGGGATGTTCGAGGACGAGCCCCACGCTGAGGGGGCGGCGGTGGTCGCCGCGGCCGGGGAGGCGCTGCAGGCCCTGTGCCAGGAGCTGAACCTGGACGAGGGGAGCGCGGCCGAAGCCCTGGACGACTTCACCGCCATCCGGGGCAACTACAGCCTAGAGGTGAGCGGCGGCAGGTGGGGCGGCCGGACGGACCCTCGCCAGGCCCCACCCCCGCCCCGCCCCACCCCTACCCCAGCCTATGGGGCGGTGGGAGTTTTCCCACCGAGGAGGCTCGCTGCCCAGCCGGGCGCCGAGGAGTGCGGGGCGGGAAGGGTGGGTGTAGCTCAGACAGTCCACCCATTTTTTTGAGGCGGGAGACTGAAGCCCAGAAAAGGTCCCGCGCCACTCAGGGGTACCCCAGACTCCAGGCTTCCAGACCATACTTCCCTCCGCCCCGCCAAGCGCCACAAACGTCATGGTACTGCCCTAAAATCGATGAAAACCAATATAATGGTGAAAACGAAAATGAATTGCCTGCCGAGACACCGCTGCTAAGCGCTTTAAATATATCTCAGTTCTCTCTGAACACGTTCTGTTCTCCCCGTTCCACGGAACAGGAAGTGGAGCCCAAGGTCACGCGGTTAGTGATGGAGCCAGACTTACGAGTCTGAGCCATTTAACCTGTCCATCCTCTGCCTCCCTAGGGTGGAGGTGTGGCTACTTACTTTGCAGCACAGCACTGTACGGTAGCTTGATCAAAGCCGATCTGCATACAAAGTTGATCTCTCCGCCCCGCGTTCCTCCTCTGTCAGATCATCGTCCTGATGATGCCAGCACAGTGTCTGACTCAGAATAAAATAAATGTCGGTTATCCTTATTAGGTTTTCCCCATCACTGTTACATTTTGTCCTCCCAACAGCCCTGTGAACATGGCGTGGCAGTGAGTATTTTACCTGCTTTCTAGGGTATCAAGGCTCAAAGGATTGTCTTGCCCAGGGTCATTCTAATGTAGAAACCCAGACAAGCATAAACCCGTTGTAGAGACAGAATCGTGATGGAACGTATTTCAGCTTATCATTCCAGCCGCCTTGTGTTTAAAGGCGTTTGTGAACCAAGAGAGCTCAGCCCACACACTGCTCCACTGAGTCACCATCCAGTGGAATAATTAATTGCCGAGTTCAAAAGCATAAGGTTGGAAATGTGGAGTTGACTGTAACGTGTGTCTATTTATGAGGGAAGAGTACCTGAGAAAGACTCTTGTGTGTCTCCAGGATAGGACTGGATAGACTGGATAAAGGACAATGATCTGCATCTGTGGGTGGCATGCCTGGAAAGCTGAAGGAAGATTAAGAAAGTAAGGCAGATTATGAATTAATGGCCTCTCGGCTGAAAACAGATTGATTTTTGAAAGCCTGAGAAAGCATTTCTGACATCCTAGGTGTTCCTTTGGTCTCTCATTGAATAAGCATTTACTGTGTGCAAACTATGGTCAAGGCACTCAACTAGGCACGTATTTCAGATTCTTGAATATGACAGGCTTGTTCGCAGTTGTGTGCTTCTCCATGCCTGGAACCTTTCCTGTCACTGCCAACTCCAGGGACGGTTGAAGAGCTAAATCTCTAGTTAGGCAGAGTTGATCAGGACATCTTAAATGTTTGCTTTAGAAAGCACCTGATTTATGAACTGAGATTTTGTGAGTGTTTATTCTATCCAGTGTTTTATTCCCCCCCTTTTAGTTTTTGGTGAAAGGCACTTGGAGTAGGCACTTTCATGTATCTCAGCTGCTTCCTAAGAACCCTCCTGCCAAACCCTACCCATCTCTAGTCTACCTTACAAACTCCTGCTTACATTTTTGGTGATTTACCATTTACCAATTTTAAATTTTAAGTTTTCTTCCATGAAGCCTTCCCTGACCCCCAGTCAAAATCAGTTACTCACTGCACTATGTGCTCCCACAACACTTTATCTTCAATTCTTCTTATAGCTTATCTCTCACCAATTATAGATAATAGTATCTGTTCTTCTTTGTAGCTCTAGACTTGATCCATGAGATCAGAAATCATTTTTGTATTTCTAAGACCTAGCATTGAGGCCTAGGAAATAGGATAAATAATATATAGTTGGTTTTCTTAAGGAAAAAAATCAAAACAATAATTCTAGTACTTGTATTTTTTTCTATCTTGCTGGCATTTTCATTTAGTAGCTTATATCCAAAGGCTGTATAGTACATGGATGCTATTCCCAAATAATTCAATAGTAAGGCTTCTAAAAATGTTCATCTTGAAGCTTACCTGCCTCATTTAGTGCTTTTAGCAAATAAGACTTTTCACTTCTTTAGGATAGAAACACTGGGTTTTAGCTGTATTGATGGCCGCCCATTTCTACCCACCCATTTTAGATTATTACAAGAAATCTTTTTATCAATCTTTTTATCCTTCTAGAATCTGCTCTCAAAGAGGATCTGCAGAACAGTGAATAGGAGCAGTATTATGTTGTGCTATGAGATTTGCATCTGTAATTCTTAATCCTTAAACTTGTAGTATTTCACCAATGAAGTCATAAAGTGATTCTAGCTTGGAGATATCAAGTCTAATGCAGAAAATTAAGTGTTGAATTCCCAAATGTCACCTTTTTTGTAGCATTTTAAATTGAGATATCTATTAAGATGGAGAGCCATACACATTACAGTCATGCACGGCATAACAGTGTTTCAGTCAATGATGGACTGCATATATGATAGTGTGTTCCATAAGATTATAATACCATATTTTTACTGTACCTTTTCTATGTTTAGATATGTTTAATTACACAAATATTTACCATTCTATTACAATCACCTACAGTATTCAGTACAATAACATGCTGTACAGATTTGTAGTCTAGGAGCAATAGGCTGTAACACATAGCCTTGGTGTGTAGTGAGCTATACATAGAGGTTAGCACACTCTATGATGTTCGTGCAACAACGAAATTGTTTAATATCTCATTTCTGAGAACATATTCCTATCGTTAAGCAACGCATGACTGTATTTTAAAGATGATGTGTTTTGGGATAAATGATTCTCCAACTTTTTACCTCACAAAAATGACAGTCTCTTTTATGTTGCACAAGATAAGTATTAATTTTTTATGTGTGACTCCCATGCCAACTTTTTACTCTGTTCTTTCCTTTCTCTGCTAAACTGGTTAAGAAAAAACATAAAACTAAAATGGTGGAGAGGAACTTCAGCATCATTAAGGCCATGACTTGTGTTTTAAAATTGTGAAAATAATCCTGACAAGTTTTAAGTGAACTCTTTCAGTCATACAGTCATGCTTCGCTTATCAATGGGGACACATTTCATTAGGCAATTTTGTCATTATTCGAGCATCATAGAGTGTACTTATGCAAACCTAGGTAATACAGCCTACTACATATCTAGGCTATAGGATATAACCTCTTGCTCCTAGGCTACAAAACTGTTCAATATGTTACTGTACTAAATACTGTAGGCAACTGTTAATCAGTGGTAAGTATTTGTGTATCAAAACATACCTAAACATTGAAAAGGTACAGTAAAAATACAATATAATCTGAAGGGATCCCCACTATAATCATTGACATGTGGTACATGACTGTATTAGATTGGAGGTATAGGCAAAAGATCTGTCTTTAGATTAATACTGATTTAGCATGGCATGGTTATAAGAACACAGAACTAAGAGTAAGGAGTTTTATACCCATTACTGCTACTAACTTAGCTTTGTGATCTTGGGCAAATATTTTCATTTCTCTGGCCCTTTTAGATTGAGACCAGATAATTCTAAAATCTCTTCAGCTTTTAGAATTCAGGCATTTTAACATAATAATATTTCCATTTCACTGTTTGTCTTTTGCCTGCCAGGGAGAAGTTATACACTGGTTGGCATGTTCATTGTATGTCGCATGCCGCAAAAGCATTATTCCCACAGTTGGAAAGGGTATCATGGAAGGAAATTGTGTTTCACTTACTAGAATACTACGTTCGGCTAAATTAAGGTAAAGCACTTTGATTTTTCTAATGTTGTTTTATAAGCCCTAAATTTAATTTTAGAACTGAATTTCTCTTTATTTTAAATCATTTGACTTCACTTAATTCTAAATTTGTTAATTCTAAGTTTTTTATCACATGGGTATCCTTTCCCAATTCTCACATTATTCCCCTGCATTTCTTCCTCAAATTCTGACTTCAGCCAGAGGCCTCTGTGCTAAATCTTACTTTTTTAAATTAGTTTTTTAAAATTTGGAAATAATTTCAGACTTACAGAAAAGTTGCAAAAATAAGAAAAGGACAAAAAATACCCATATGCCCTTGACCCATATTCACCTATTATTGACATTTTACCCCATTTGCTTTCTCATTTGATCTTTGTCTCTTAAATAGGTAGATCTTTCTGTCTTAAATAATATTTTTTTCCTCAACCATTTCAAAGTGAGTAGTGTACATTTATAGCCCTTTCCCCCTAAATACTTCAATGTGTAGTTCCTTAAATAACTACAGTAATCAGCTTCAGCAAAGTTAACATTGTTAAAATAATTTTATCTAACCTGCCATCTCTGTTCTAGTTTTGTTAGTCAATTCAATAATGTTCTTTATAGCATTTTTTTTCTTCAAGTACAGTTTCCTATACTTGATCAATTAATGCGTTTGCTTGTCATGTCTGTTTATTCTCTTTTAATTAGGAACATTTCCACAGACTTTCTTTGTCTTTTATGACATTAACATTTTTGAAGAATATAATCCACAACCACCTTGTCCCCCTTTTAAATAGATTGTTCCTCACTTTGGATTTGTCTGATATATTTTCTAAGGATTAGATGCAGGTTATACATTCCCTGATGGAAAACTATACAAGTGATTTTGTATCCTCAGGATATCACGTCTGAGAGCACATGTTATCCATCTGTCTCTCATTGATGACGTTAACTTTGGTCATCTTGTCAAGATGTTGTTCTATTTCTCTATGTATAGTTAATATTGTTTTTCCCCTTGCAACATCTCTGCAAGTCTTAGATATATCTATTACTTGCTCCGGTATCAACCATATAGAATTATTTGCCTGGATAGGAAACAAAAGAAATGGAGTGATCCAGTTTGAATAGGTGTTAATGTTCTTTGTTTCTGGGACAGAACTATTTGAGGTTATTGTCTATTTGCTATCCCTGGGTTTTGAGGGTGGAAGAGGAGCAAAGTTTAAAGCCCTTTCCAGGGATGGCAAATAGGTTTCAGTTCATTTAAATTAAAAAAAAATTCTCAGAACAATTTTGGTTCTGTGAATGGAAAATTAATAATGTCAAGATGATTTTTAAAAGCTTTAGATATTAATTTTTATAATTGATTATAAAAATAAAATGAAGATTGATGGGATTAAAGTAATTTTATTTATTTATTTATTTAATTTTTTTTTTTGAGAGAGAGACAGGGTCTTACTCTGTTGCCCAGGCTGGAGTACAGTGGTGCAATCATAGCTCACTGCAGCCTCAAACTCCTGGGCTCAAGGGATCCTCCTGCCTCAGCCTCCCAAGTAGCTGGGACTAGAGATGCATGCCATCATGCCTTGCTAATTTTTCTATTTTTAGTAAAAATGGGGTCTCACTCTTGCTCAGGCGGGTCTTGAACTTCTGAGCTCAAGCAGTTGTCCCACCTTGGCCTCCCAGAGCGCTAGGATTACAGGTGTGAGCCACCATGCCCAGCCTAAACCGTATTTATACTCAGCTTCAGTTTGGGAAAAAGCTAACGCTAAAGCAACTTTCAATTTAAATAAACGTATCACATAAAAATTTGTTTTGCTATTAAGTATTTTAAAAAGTAGTGTCTGTTGTGCGATTTTTTTTTTTAATTTTTTTTTTTTTTTAGAGACAGGGTCTCACTCTGTTGCCCAGGCTGGGCTGCCATGTCCCAATCACAGATCACTGTAACCTTGAATTCCTGGGCTCAAGCGATCCTCCTGCCTCAGCCTCCTGAGCAGCTGGGATGACAGGCGCAAACCACCACACCTGGCTAATTTTTAAATTTTATATAGAGACAGATTCTTGCTGTGTTGCTCAGGTTGGTCTCAAACTCTTTGCCTCAAGTGATCTTCCTGTATCAGCCTCCCAAAGTGCCAGGATTACAGGTGTAAGCCACCATGCCCAGCCCTGTTTTAAGTTTTTCAAAGTAATTTATCCTCATTTTCACAAGTCAGTAACTTGTGATTTAAATCAAGTTGACATTTGTTCATTCATTCAGTAATTATTTTTGTCTTATAATAAAATGTGAAAGAAAATTTAGTTTATGAAAAACTTTCTCATACATTTTATTTGAAACATTTGATGATGTTAATTTGTTACAAAATAATTTTCTTTATCTCTTGAGTGCTGTTAAAATTCAGTAGTGTGCTGCTATTGGAACATAAGTCACATGTTTACTATCGCTACCCTATACCGTTGTCCCTCAGTATCCATGGGGGACTAGTTTCAGGACCCACCTCACCCCTACAGAAAAATCCATGGATAGTCAAGTCCCTTATATAAAATGGTGTAGTATTTGCATATGATCTATGCACATCCTCCTATATTCTTCCTTTCTTTCATGAGATCTCACTTTGTTGCCCAGGCTGGAGTGCAGTGGCTATTTATAGGAGCAATCATGGGGCACTATAGCCTCGAACTCCTGGGCTCAAATGATCCTCCTGCCTCAGCCTCCCACATAGCTCAGACTATAGTCACGCGTTGCTGCACCTAGCCCACATACTTTAAATCATCTTTAGATTACTTATAATACCCAATACAATGTAAATAGTTGTTATACTGTATTGTTTAGGGAATACTGACCAGAAAGTAAGTCTGTACGTGTTCGGTACAGACGCAGGCATCTATTTTTTTTCCAAATATTTTTCATCTGTGGTTGGTAGAATCCATGGATGTGGAACCCACAGAGATAGAGGGCCAACTGTACTCCGTGTGTGTGTGGTAAAATATATAAGACATAAGATTGACCATATTAACCATTTTTAAGTGTATAGTTCATTGACATTATATACCTTCACATTGTTGTGGAACTGTCACCACTATCCATGTCTAGAACTTTCTCATCTTCCCAAACAACACTCCATACCCATTAAACAATAACTTGGCTGCCGAGCTGCCATCTGGCCCAGCTTGGCCTCAGCAAGCCATGCTGCACTCCACTGATGGGCAGGGCTGATGCCCGAGTGAGTCCCAGCTATTTGCAGTGGTAGGGTATGGTGGGCCTCAGCCCAAGGAGGAGAAAGAGGCTCATGGGTCCCTGGGGTTTCTGGTTGAGGAATGCGGCACATATAGTGACCTGCCTTGGTGCTGGTCCCCAGGCCCTTGCACTGCTTCTTAGTGAAGCGGCCTCATGATCCCTGGTTGGCCTCAAGGACCAGCCAGGCATGCAGATGCACGTGCTTGGTACTGTCCTCTACTGGCTGCTGCCGTCTGTGGCTCCTGGCCAGTTGACATCTTAGCAACCACAAAGGGACCTGAAGCGAGCCTCTGTTTGCCAACAGTTGCGGTCTTAGTACCAGCACAAATGATTTTTGTTCACCTGACCTCATGGAGCCATCAGGGGTCTCTGGCAAGTCTCCTGTCAGGTTTAGAATCTCCCTAATTTTGGTTTGAGGTTCAGACTTCATTCAAGCACCTTGATTCCATTTTCTGTGGAGCTGGAATTGAAGCTCTGCTTTTAAGGACACACTTAACAGGTCTCTGATAGACACCAGTTATTTTACCAAGGCTTTGACTGAAATAGTATATTTTGAGATATGACCAGACTGCTGTAAAAAGTTGAGGTTGACTTTATACAGCTGGTAAAAAAGCCCTTTGTAAGGACTGGCCTGGTACCTTGTCTACTTGGTTCCCTTAGAAGGTACCTGACGTTGTGGTAAGTAAAAAAATGTCACTTTCTGACATGCCCAGGAACCTCAAGTTATTTGGGGGACCTCAAGAAGAGGGAATTCACTCATTCATTCACTCTTCATTCATATAGATATTACAGGCACAGTCTGATGGTGAATCCTGGGGTCAACTTCCTAACCTTGAGGCTTTTAAAAGTCTAATCCAAAATTAGTTATGAACGTTTCAGCAAAGCCAACATAAAAGAGGTTTTATGGCCATTTGCTATTTTTATAGCATCTTATGCAAATAATCGGGCCAAATATAACACTAAAACTTATTTTGCAAGTAAATTGGTCCTACTAAGGTTTATCTTCAGTAAAAATGGGGAACTGGAGAGAAAAAGATTATGTTTCAAAAAAGATTATGGCATACCTATTGTTAAATTCCGGCCCTGACCGCTGTTTTTGAGTTTTTATTATTGTCCTACATTTTGCATGAAATCCTAAATTTTTTCCTGGTTACATGTCTCTGAACTGATGTTTCCAAATTTTTCTTCTGCTTTTCTGACTTGGAATCACTAAAATTAAAACTGCTGGCTGGTGCAATGGCTCATGCCTGTAATCCCAGCACTTTGGGAGGCAGAGGCAAGAGGATTGCTTGAGGCCAGGAGTTCAAGACCAGCCTGGGCAACATAGTGAGACCTCGTTTCTACAAAAAATTTTTTAAATAAAGTAGCCATGCATGATGCGTGCACCTGTAGTCCTAGCGGCTAGGGCAGCTGAGGTGGGAAGATCGCTTGGGCCCAGGAATTTGAGGCTGCAGTAAGCTATGATCACACCACTGTACTCCATCCTGGGTGAAAGAGTGAGACCCTGTCTTAAAAAAAAAAAAAAAAATATATATATATATATAGCCTAAATCTAATGAGGGAAGCATGAGACAAACCCAACCTAGGGACCTACTACATACTACAAAATAACTGGCCTATTCTAAAATGTCTAGATTAAGAAATTAAAAATTACTATAAAGAACATTATTTGGATAATTGGTACATTTTAAATTTAATTTTAAATATGGACTAATAGTATTTTATCAATATAAAATTTTCTGATTTCGATAATTGTAGTCTGATTATGTAAGAGAATGTCCTTTTTCTCAGAAAATAGAAACTGAAGTGTTTATAGGTAAAAGGCATGATATCCAAACCTTACTCTCAAATGGTTCAGAAAAAATTATATGTATGATGTAATAGCTAGGGTTCTCCAGAGAAACAGAATGAACAGGATATATAGAGAGATAGATTTATTTAGAGGAATTGGCTCACACGATTGTGGAGGCTTAGAGAGTCCAGAGGCTGATTGGGTAGGCCAGTAGGCTAGAGACCCAGGGAAGATTTTGCAGTTTGAGTCCAAAGGCAATCAGCTGGCAGAATTCATTCTTACTCAGGGGCGGTTAGTCTTTGTTCACACTTTCAACTGATTAGATGTACAGGAGTTCTTGTGCTATCTTTGCAACTTTTCTGTAAATTTGATGTTATTTCAAAATAAAGTTTAAATAAGGGATAAAAGCAATGGTTAAATACACTTATGGTACATTTGTACAATGGAATAAACTGCAACTCTTAAAATGATGGAAGAGGTTTTAATGATATAGAAAGATGTACAAGATAGATTAGAGGAAAAAGCAAAGTGCAGAATATTGTAGGTACAGTAATCCTTCCTTATTCGAGGTTTCACTTTCTTTGGTTTCATTTACCTCTGGTCAGCCTCAGTCTGAAAATATTATATGGGAAATTTCAGAAATAAACAACTCATAAGTTTTAAATAGCATGCTGTTCTGAGTAGCGTGATGAAATCTTATGCCATCCTCTCTGTCCTGCCCAGGATATGAATCATCTTTGTCCAACGTATCCATGCTGTATACTCTACTTGCCCCCTTAGTCACTTAGTAGCCATCCCAGTTATCAGATCAACAGATCATAAGAAGAAGAGTGAGTACAGTACAAAAAGATATTTTGAGAAAGACAGACCACGTTCACATATTTTTATTTTTTGTAGAGACAGGTTCTCACTGTGTTGCCCAGGCTGGTCCCAAACTCCTGGTCTCAAGCGATCCTCCCACCTTGGCCTCCCAAAGTGCTGGGATTATAGGAGTGAGTCACCGCACCTGGCCAGTTTAGTGGTTTTTAATATATTCACAGACTTGTGCAACCATCACCTGAATCAATTTTAGAACATTTTCATCACCCCAAAAAGAATCCCCATACCCATTAGCATTCATCCTTATCCCCACTCTCACACCCAGCTGCTGGCAGGTACTGATCTAATTTCTGTCCCTGTAGATTTGTCTATTCTGGACATTGCATATAAATGGAATCATAGTACGTGGTCTTTTGTGTTGGCTTCTTTCACTTAGCATAATGTTTTCAAGGTTCATCCGTGACATAGCATGTATCAGCAATTCTTTTTATGGTCAAATAATATTCCATTGCGTGGATATACCACATTTTGCTTATCAATTGATATTTATCAATTGATGACCATTTGGATTATTTCCACCATTTGGCTATTATGACTAATGCTGCTGTAAACATTTGTGTACAACTTTTTGTGTGGATACATTTTTATTTCTCTTGGATATATACGTAGGAGTGGAATTACTGTATTATATAGTGACTCTATGTTTAACCTTTTGAAGAACTGTCAGACTCTGTTTTCCAGAGTGACTATACCTGTTTATATTCCTACCAGCAGTTTATGAGGGTTCCAATTTCTGCACATTCTTGCCAATACTTGTTATTATCTGTCTTTTTTATTATAGCCATCCTAGTAGGTGTGAAGTAGTATCTCATCATGGTTTTGATTTGTATTTCCCTTATGGCTAATGATGTTGACCACCTTTTCATATGCTTATTAGTGTATTATTTTCTCTCTGTCTCTCTTTTTTTTAATATTTTAAATTTTTTTCTTTTATACAATGGGGTCTCATTACATTGCCCAGGCTGGTCTTGAATTCCTGGGCTCAAGCAATCCTCCCACCTCAGCCTCCCAAGTAACTAAGACTACAGATGTGTGCCACTGAGCCTGGCTTGAGTTGTGTATTCTTTATAACAATCCCAATGAATACTGAAAGCTGTGAAGTTTACTTCTTATTTTAGTTTTAAAAATTGTAATCATAGTTTAAGTGATAACAGTACTATAAATTTTTTTTTGTTTTCAGACACTTTGATGCGTTTTGTTTCAGGTTAGAACAGCCATTCTTGAGAGAAGAGTATGTACAATGGATTATATGGGAATGTAGTAGTCAATGCTCTTGTTTACAAAAAACAGATATCAGTTACCAACTTTGGCTAACTTAGGAAGAAAAGAAATATTATAGCTAACAAAATCTGTAGGATGACTTAAGAAACTAGGCTTGGAAAAGGGGCAGGAACAAAAGGAGGCTGGCCACACGGCCAAAAAACATACCACAGAATCCATCTAGTAAGGACACAGCTTGCATGGCTAGCAATGCTGTCCTTGGATATTGCTTTTTATTTGCCCCTAGGAGCTAAATATTGCTATTGATCCTGCTGTAAGAATTTACTGCTTCCTCACTTCTCTGCACCACCAGGTTCAGATTCAAATTCCTGAGCAGATGCATCTGATAAAGGCTCTCAGGTTATATGCCTTCTTCCTAACTCTGGTAAAGCTGATTTATCTAATGAAGACAAGACTCAAAAGTTGGAATTTCCTCAAAGCAAAGGGTTTCACTTGCTGGTCATCCAAAAGAGAAAAAAAGTCCTCTTTAAGGGAGTATAATTTGTGAGCCAAAAAATATTTAGTAATCTGGCAAATTTTTTGCTGCTATTGATAAGAATCTTTTAATGAGACTCTTAGAGTCTCAGATTTCAATCAACATGTCCAGAGTTTGAATACCTATGAACAATTAGGGGATAATGTCTTTCTTCACCCTTTAAAAACAATTACAAGTATTATTCTGTATATATTACTGGACAATTAAGTGAGCTTTGACACTACACATTTTCAATCTAAGACCACACTAACATAGGGACATAAAGAATGTACCTATAATTGAATAAGCCAGGCAGGTAGAATAATAATCTATTAAGTGATTTTCTGAGTATATACTGCCCTCTTTCCTTTTGGTGGTGGAACCACACATTGGCACTCAAACACTTGAATTTTACTCCTAACCTGTAACAATCTGGTGCATTGTGATTAACTTCCCATTTGGAAAATGGGAAAAAGTCTTTCCATTTGGAAGACTTCTGTTTTTCCTCAAGCTAATTTTGTGAACCCATCAATCTGTTAACTGACATTTACTTTTTAATTTTTTTATGCAGCATATTGTCTAGGTGCTATAGGGAATAAAAGAAGTAGGTAGGTGCTCTCACTCCCTTCATCTGATGACCAGTAATTCAAACTCTACATCCCCATGGTGATCCTGGGAACCAAAGTCATTTCATAGGACTTGGGAGTAAGGTTTTTTGTTGTTTTTCAATAAATTCAGGCTGTGTATGTGTGTGGTTTTTTTGGTTGTTATGTATGTGTGTGTTTTGGGTTTTTTTTTTTTTTTTGAGATAAGAGCTCACTGTGTTACCATTTACAGGCACAATCATAGTGCACTAGTTCAAACTCCTGGGCTCGAGTGATCCTCTCCTGCCTTGGCCTCCCGAGTACCTGGGATTATAGGTGTGCGCCACTGTACCCGGCCTAAATTTAAATTTTTTTGATAAAGAGTCTTAGTCATGAGTAGAATGTTTCCTTTTCAATCCATTATGTGAATGAATTTTAAACTTGCCTTTTTTCTCCTTTTTGTTAGTTTAATACAGTTTTTTAGCAAAATGAAGAAGTGGATGGACATGTCAAACCTGCCACAAGAATTTCGTGAACGTATAGAAAGGCTAGAGAGAAATTTTGAGGTGTCTACTGTAATTTTCAAAAAATTTGAACCAATTTTTTTAGATATATTTCAAAATCCATATGAAGAACCACCAAAGTTACCACGAAGCAGGAAGCAGAGGTGAGACCCTTAATCCTTATGTAATTGACATGTAATTGATAAAAACTTATTAAGAGAGTTTGCTTTTTTGAAAGTCTAGTTTTTGTGAGAAAAATTCATCTGCAAAGAACTTAAATTTCTTTTTAAATCCATGTACAATTATCCATATGTCGAAATTGAGGATTTGAGGGTAATACTTTTACTTATTTTTCTGTGTTCTGATTATTTTATGCAGATTGGAAAGGCTTAAGTCCATTTCGTACATCATATATTATCTTTTCTTTGTGAATGGAATTTTATATATAATTTGCCTTTACTATTTATTGTTTATATTTACTATTTCAGTTTACATGGTATTTAGCAAGCTACTCAGACAAAAAGTATATATTTTTTCCCTCTTTAGGAGGATTCCTTGTAGTGTAAAGGATCTCTTTAATTTCTGTTGGACGCTCTTCGTTTATACTAAGGGTAAGGTGATACTTTCAGTGGTCTTACATTTCTACTGTGGGAACTTGGTGCTATTTCACATGAAAGTTTTCTGGCTTTTGTGTCTTTTTTTCCTCATAAAGGTAATTTTCGTATGATTGGGGATGATTTAGTAAACTCTTATCATTTACTTCTGTGCTGCTTGGATCTGATTTTTGCCAATGCCATTATGTGCCCAAATAGACAAGACTTGCTAAATCCATCATTTAAAGGTAAGGCCATTATTTATTTTTGAAAACTGATTATTAATTTTTGGAAAAAGTTTCAAAAGTTGACCATATTCTTTTTTTTCCCTGCTCCTCTTCATACCCTGTCAAACTAGGTTTACCATCTGATTTCCATACTGCTGACTTTAGGGCTTCTGAAGAGCCTCCCTGCATCATTGCTGTACTGTGTGAACTACATGATGGACTTCTAGTAGAAGCAAAAGGAATAAAGGAGCACTACTTTAAGCCATATATTTCAAAACTTTTTGATAGGAAGGTACTGTACTTATAATTAAATGATTGAGATGTTTAGGGCTCAGCAGCAGCCTCAAAGGAAAAAAAAGTTTTAAGCAAGTTCTCAACATTATAGGACTCAGGGTCAAGATTCCCAGGTTTCAGTCTCTGCTGTGATGCAGAATTTCCCTGTGATCTTGTGTGATGTGGGAAACTGAGCTGTTGAAGAATGTGACCAAACATATGTACTGTCAGGTAAACACACTGTCAGAGGCAACTATAGGAGGTACTGATAAAGAATTATAAAGAACAGAACATCAGAATAAGCCTGATAAAGAATTATGAAAAATAGGAAGTCAGAGTAAGCTGACTAATTTACTGCTACAATTCAAATAACTGCTGTCTGTTTACTAAAAGTAGGATGATGTATAACAACTGTAGTTTTAATTCCATGTAAATAGAGCAGAAAATCCATTATAGTTTTGTAGCTACTTGCAGACTACCTGCATGCATTCTGGATTTTTTCTCCTCAATAAGTAGCTATTTCTATATTTATGAATTGGCTTGTTCCTTTGGGTTTCAATTTCTTATTTCCCTCACATCAAGCCGTTAAATCTAGCTGGGCCTTGAGATTTCCCTTTGGTAAAAGGAGGGGTTTAGATCAGGCCATCACTGTGGTCCCCCACTTTGCAAATACTGAGATTTTTCCTTAAGCATAAAGTCTTCCCTAACTGGTTTCTTCTTCTTTTATACAAACTTTTGTATTTTGTCTTACCTTTAAATGAATGAATGAATGCTCCTTATCCGCATGCTAAAAATCTTATCCAGCAAAGTAAACTCTTAAAGCAGTGGTCCCCAACCTTTTTGGCACCAGGCATTGGTTTCACAGAAGACAATTCTTCCACAGACCGGGGAGGGGGGATTGTTTCGGGATGATTCAAGCCCATTACATTTATTGTGCAGTCAAACCTCCCTGCTAATGATAATCTGTATTTGCAGCTGCTCCCCAGCACTAGCATCACTGCCTTGGCTCCACCTCGGATCATCAGGTATTAGATTTTCATGAGAAGCGTGCAACCTAGATCCCTCGCATGCACAGTTTACAGTAGGGTTCGCGCTCCTATGAGAATCTAATGCCATGGCTGATCTGACAGGAGGCGGAGTTTATGTGGTGATGCGAGGGATGGGGAGCGGCTATAAATATGATGAAGGATGAAGTTTCACTTGCTCGCCCTCCACTCACCTTCTGCTGTGCAACCCGGTTCCTAAAAGGCCACACACGGGTACCAGTCTGTGGCCCGGGGTTTAGGGACTGCAGTCTTAAAGGAACTCAGGGATTATGTCCAGTGTCCTCTGCAGAAGCACAATACTACCTGGGTACAATGACCATAAATCTTGGTTTGCCTGGATTATCTGGTGTTTGGCTGTTGTTTGGGCATAATTATTATAGTACTTCCTTTAACTCCAAAAGTATCCTGCTTTAGATGATGGTCCTCTTGCCCATTGGCACAGATGTTTTGTTTGGCCTGCGTAGGTATGCTATAAAAATAATATGATACTTATTTTTATTTCATTCAGTTTTTTCATTTAAATATCAAGTCCTTTTATATGAAAAGCTTTTAAAAATCAGAAGCTATGGCAATACTGGGTTGGAGTTTCTGCATGGGTTACTGCTATCAGGCTAAACGATGGCCACTTCTTTTAGGATGGGAACCGTGCTTCCTGCCCTCTTCATTTATATATGTTGAACCCTTACCCCTGAAGGCATTTGGGTTTGCAACCCCTGATGTTTAGTAATCTAAGTATTGTATGGGTACACAGAACATATTAATAACAATGTAGTTTTCCTTTCCTTCCAGCAACTGTACCTATATATATTCTATTTGAATCTTTTACTTGTCTGACACATATGATTCAATTAATGTTAGTTTCCCTTTTCCATAGACCAGTGTTTAATAATGGGCAGCTTTCATCAGAATCACTTGGGGAATTTATTAAAAATGCTGCCTCAGTTCAGGCCTTGAGGTCCATCAGTCTGCATTTTTAACAGATTTTCCCCTAAGTGAGTCTTTTGTTTGCTTGTTTTTAATCTCTCCAGATCTACTATAAGTGATTCTTATGTCACTAAAATTTGGAGACCACTACCATAGACTAATAACAAAGTAGTTTCAAAACATGACTTTAAATGTTTTTTGTTTTTTGTTATGTTTTGTTTTTTATTTGTGGTTGGGCAAGGTAGCTCATACCTGTAATCCCAGCCCTTTGGGAGGCTGAGGTGGGAGGATCGCTTAAGGCCAGGAGTTTGAGATCAGCCCAGGCAATAGACCCCATCTCTACCAAAACTTTTTTAAAAAATTAGCCAACATGGTAGCTGATGCCTGTGGTCCTAGCTACTGGAGAAGCTGAGGTTGAAGGTTCGCTTGAGCCTAAGGGTTTGAAGTTACATTGAGCTATGATTATGCCACTGCACTCCAGCCTGGGCAACAGAGCGAGACTCTGTCTCCAAAAACGAAAAAATTTGTATTTGCATGCTAAATAGGTTTTGCTCATCTGAAATTACTTATTAATTCTGTTTTGTGTGTGTGTTGTAACAACTAACAATGTCAAAATTTAGATAAATTTTATGTTTTTGGGTGTGTGTTAATCTGCTTAATTATATTATATGATGACCCAAAATAATTTTTTCTTCCCAGATTTTAAAAGGAGAATGCCTCCTAGACCTTTCTAGTTTTACTGATAATAGGTAAGTATCTTGCATTAATAGTGTCTAGCATATTACAAGCTGCCAATAGTGATTTGTTGAAATTTGTTAAGCATAGCATTATGTCAGAATAACTCCTCCTAATTCAAATTCCCTCTGCTTTGGTGGCATTGAATGGGTATTGTCACTCACTAAGCCTTGCTGGCTTTATGTACATTTATTTTAAGAAATCATTGGCATTTAAAGCAGCTACTCTCCTGAGAAACTATAAATGGACCCATTGACGCTGTATTTGATTTTGCATTCTTTCATTAATCACATGATGGCAAATTCAGAATGTCCATATTTCAAAGCCTTTATTGTTTCCTCAGTGATCAGGTATCATTTTCTTTTCCTTAATTAGATTCAGCTACTTTTCAGATTGAGTATATATTCTCTTTTCACTTACTTTTCAATTTATTTATTGCTCTAAATGTGAATGTGAAGAATTTCCATAATCACATAGAACCGTCTGATATCGTTAGATGAGCAGAGTTAATAAAAACTAGAAAGCCCTCAACTTTTCCAAGCTGTGGACTCTAAATCTATCTTTAAGTCAAAATAAATCCATTATGTAATTTAGTATTATTCTAGCAGCTTAAAATAATTCTCTTTGCAGCAAAGCTGTGAACAAAGAGTATGAAGAGTATGTTTTAACTGTTGGTGATTTTGACGAGAGGATCTTTTTGGGAGCAGATGCAGAAGAAGAAATTGGAACCCCTCGAAAATTCACTGGTGATACCCCATTAGGGAAACTAACAGCACAGGCTAATGTGGAGTATAACCTTCAACAACACTTTGAAAAAGTAATATAACTTTGCCTGGCCTCAGTCTTGAATGATCTTTTCCTCTTTCTGTGTGATTCTACTAACAGCAGAAGCATCTTTCGAGTTAAATCTTGAGTTTCTTCTACTAATTCATATTTCCTATGAAAGCCTGAAAAGGTAATTTGTGAAGCTATTTCATTTAGTAGTTTTACCTCATGTCCTGCTATTATTCATATTTTGTATACATTTTCCCAGCATGACTGGGTTTATTAGTAAATGTATGTGTCTTTTGACATAAAGAGGAATTTTTGCTTTCTTACCATTCTTTCTTTGCTTCAACTTAGCCTCTGTTAGGTTGCTTTAAAATGTAGTTTGCTTTCCTACCCATGGCGCAAACTACATGTTTTTCTCTAACTTCAGCTATATAACTGGATTTGATTGTTAACGGCCAAGGCTTAATTTTTTATTTATATGTAAAATGGGTTGGAGGATGAGGTCTAATGGAAAATTCACTGGTCTAGAGGTAGAAAACCTAAGTTTTAGTCCAAGCACTGCCATTATCTTTGTCAGGTTAAACAAGTTTTTAGCCTCTCTGTGCTTGTTTCCTCATATGTTAAATAAAAATATGTATACGTTATGTATATTTCAAATGAGTTTTGTGAAGATAAAATGAGATTATAGGTAGAAAGTGCTTTGAAAAAATATTATTCAAAAATAAGGGTGTTATTAGCATAGTATTGCTAAAAATGTGGTGGATATTCACCAAATATGAATAAAGAAGATGGTATATGTACTGAATTAAATACATAAGGGGGAAGGTAACTTTTTAATCTCACAGACTTTTCTTTTCTGACAGAAAAGATCATTTGCACCTTCTACCCCACTGACAGGACGGCGATATTTACGAGAAAAAGAAGCAGTCATTACTCCGGTTGCATCAGCCACCCAAAGTGTAAGCCGGTTACAGAGTATTGTGGCTGGATTAAAAAATGCACCAAGTGAACAACTTATAAATATTTTTGAGTATGTACAATACTGTTATTTTTCTAAATGTCTTTTTAATATTGGATTCCGTATTCCGTTCTATTTTTAGTATATTCAAAATTCTCAAGATATTGTATGTAAATCTGGCAATTTTTACTGTACCATTTCAATCATAAAATATCTTGATTTACAACCAGATAGAAATGCGTATTAAAAATTATATATAATAGCGAGATGTGGTGGTGTGAACCTGTAGTCCCAGCTACTTTTTTTTTTTTTCCTTTAGAGTCTTGTTCTGTCACCCAGGCTGGAGTACCCTGGTGCGATCATAGCTCACTGTATCCTCAAACTCCTGGGCTCAAGGGATCCTCCTGCTTCAGCCTCCCAAGTAGCTAGGACTACAGATACACACCACCACGTCTGGCTTTTTGGTTTGTTTGTTTGTTTGTTTTAGAGACAGGGTCTCACTATATTGCCGAGGCTGAGACCCTGCTCTTTAGAAAAAATTATCTATAATATTATTTCATAAGATTATAGGCTTTCAAAGATATGTATATATCTTAAAGTTTATTTAGCTCTGACATTCCATTCTTGTAACTAACCCTAAGTTATGCATGTTTTCCCTTTTATATAACTTTAAATGAATTCAATCTAAATGTCCATCAGATAGGGGACTGATTACATATTGGTGGTATAGCCATAAAATGGAATTTTATGCAACTTTTTTTTTTTTTTTTTTTACAAAAATGAGGCATGTTTTCTGGTTAAACATGGTAGAATGAAGCCAGATCAGAGAACTTTCTTCCTTAATACCTAATGAAATAAGGCAATAGTAAAAACCAGCAGCAACCAAATGAGGCGAGGGACATGATTTCATGCCATAAATTTCCAAAGTAGAAGTCAAGAAAGGAAATGGATGATTCGGGTGCCCACCCACAAGAAGCAGTGTTGGGAAAAGAGGGTGTGTTGATAGAATCTTGAGAATGCTCATTAATACTTCAGATTTGGAGAGAAACAAATGGGGTGTGTAGGCAGATGGATAAAAAGTCATAGAAGCCTCCTCAAGTGAAAATTCCTATCTACCACTACCAGGATCCCAGCAGAAATAGAACAACTGCCAGGGGCTGCCATTTTCCAAAATTCCATGATGATTTGGGGAGAGAGCCTCATAAAACTAGAAGATATCCCTGACTAGGTATAGTGAACCCTGGGAGACATTTAAGTAAATCTCAGAAGAGAAAGCAAATCCCTGGTCCTCCAACAAAAGTTGAACATAGCACCAGCTGAGTTCTCCCCTTGTTCCCCAAACCTTTAGGATACAGAAAAGTGGACAGAGCAACCCCTAGCATCAGGAATACCTCAGATTACAGCAGTTCCCAACCTTTTTGGCACAGGGACTGGTTTCATGGAAGATAATTTTTCCACAGACCAGCGGTGGTGGGGTGGGGTGTCATGGCAGGGGGGTGTGTGGTGCGGAGCTCAGGCAGTGATGTGTGGCCTGTTTCCTAACAGGCCATGGACCTGTACTAAGCTGCAGCCTGGGGGTTGGCAACTGCAGCCTCAAAAGATAAGCATATTGCTGGTAAAGTAGTAAGACTTTCATGGAGATCGGCCTTCCATAGCATTTGAGTACATAGGTCTGGACTGAACTCATTTAAGCTGAATGAGTTGAAAAGATTTAACAAGGCAACTATACAAACATTTTATAGCAACAAGAAAAGGAAGGAAGGAAGGAATTATTATTATTGGTTGTTAGTTATTATTAGTGGTTGTTATTATGGGTGGCATGGCTGGGCAGCTGTGACCATTGCCTCTAGATACTTTAGTTTCCATGCCATTTAAGGACCATTTGAAGAAGGAGCACAAACCCTGATTTCTGTTCCAAAACCGTCTATTGATACCTTCTGATGAGATCAAGAAAAAAACCAATATTAAAACTTACAACATGAGGGTCAGTGACTTGGAAGAAAATCTCAGAGGATGGTGGAGCTCTTTTAAGAAATGCTGCATCACCAATGCCGTTGATTGCACAACAGTCAATATTCTGTGGAAACTCACAGACATCCTGAAAGTGAAGACTTAACTTATTCCACCCATCTTTTTTTTTTTAAAATTTAAAAAATTTTTTGTATTATTTTAGAGACAGGATCTCACTCTGTGTAGCCCAGGCTGGAGTGCAGTGGTGCTATCATTGCTCACTGCAACCTCGAACTCCCTGGCTCAAGTGATCCTCCTGCCTCAGCCTCCTGGGTAGCTAGGACTGCAAGTACCTGCCACCATGCCTGGCTAATTTTAAAAAATTTTTTTGTAGAGACGAGGTCTTGCTATGTCTTTTTTTGATGTGTGTGCAAGAGACAAACATGATAACCTATTTAAGTCCAAAAGAACTTTTTCAATAACCACAAAATTAAAATTGTAGGTGATAAGAAAAAGTTAATTTAAAAAAAAAAAAACCCACAGGGAAGCTGGGCAGTGGCTCATGCCTGTAATCCCAGCACTTTGGGAGGCCAAGGCAGGAGGATCACTTGAGCCCAGGAGTTCAAGACCAGCCTGAGCAACATAGTGAGACCCTATCTCTACAAAAAAATAGAAAAATTAGCCAGGCATGATGATGCATACCTGTAGTCCTACTTACTCGGGAGGCTGAGGCAGAAGGATCCCTTGAGCCCAGGAGTTGGAGGTTGCAGTGAGCTATGATTGCACCACTGCACTCTAGCCTGGGTGACAGAGTGAGACCCTGTGTCTTAAAAAGCAAAAAACTTTGGCTACTAAAAACCAAACTAATTTTTGAAAGAATGAACGTTGGCACTCTGATGTTTTTCCTGGTAATTAGGTTCCTTTTATATTTTATAGATCTTGTATACGTAATCCAATGGAAAACATTATGAAAATAGTAAAAGGAATAGGAGAGACTTTCTGCCAACACTATACCCAATCAACAGATGAACAGCCAGGATCTCACATAGGTAAGAAGCAAAAACAAAAATTGGCACAATATTGAAAGCCAATAGATTGTCCCGCAAAAAGTACAAATTCAAGTTTTTTCCTTCCCTTGTTTTCTTAACCTATCAGATTTAAGTGTATATAATTTTTGTTCTTCACTTCTTAACAACTGAAATTCATGAGCTCATTTTTTCTCTATATTTCCCCTGTAGACTTTGCTGTAAACAGACTAAAGCTGGCAGAAATTTTGTATTATAAAATATTAGAGACTGTAGTGGTTCAGGAAACACGAAGACTTCATGGAATGGACATGTCAGTAAGTAAATTCACTCTCCCAGCCACTGGCAAGGTCCAAAAGTCCTAGCCTGTAAGCAGTGTTTTGAGATGCTCTACAGGCATTGTGGAGATGAGCAGTTTATGGCAAACTAGGCCAAGATGACATTTAAGTTGACTTTGGCACATGCAGGGCTAGCCATGTCTAGGCAGAAATGTGAAATACGTAAAATTCATCTTTGATACACAATGTCCCTTCCCTCTAGGTCCTTTTTTTTGGTCCTTCATTCCCAGGTAGTGATAATGAATCCCCCCAACTATTAATCCAACTGATAATTGAGATATTTTTTCCATACCTCCCAGGATTTTAGAATATAAAACGGTGGGAATTTTAAAAAATTGCTTCATTTTCTTTGACTATTTGACCAAGTCTAACCACTGTCTACAATAAGTTATGTGAAAGAATTTTTCTACGAGTCAAAACTGTCATATGATCTTTCAGTTTCCTCCTCCTTCCTTTTTTCCCTCTGTAGTCAGTCATTCTGGGAGTCTTCTGACCTTATATTTCAATAGGAACAGGTTGACATGTAAGAATGCTACATAACTATTTTAAAAGAATTTTTCTTTGTTTTCACCTGGAAATTTTCTTCATACCTCTTCTGTGTTGGTTCGCCTCTGTTTTTTTTTTCTTTTTTGAATTCTATATCTTTCTTTTGTAGTTTACCCTAACATCTTGACGGAGCATACACTCCCTTGGCTTCCTGAGAAAGAAGTAAATTTTTTAACTTTTTATTTTAAAATAATTGGAAATTCACGAAGAGTTGCAACAGTAGTGCAGAGAAGTCCCAGGTACCCTTTATCCAGTTTCCCCTAGTGGTTACAATTTATAATATCAAAACCAGGAAATTGACATTGAAACAATGTATATCTGTCTGTACAATTGTATCACATGTGTAGATTATGTAACCACCGCCAAACTCAAGATGCAGAATTGTTCTGTAACCACAAAGATCTTCCTCATACTGCCCCATATAGTCATACTTCCCTCAGGCACTGCTATTTTCCATTTCTATGCTTTATAAGATATTCTATTTGAATTCAATTTTTAAAATTATGTTGAAGTTATTTTACATCCCAGGATATGGTTTATCTTGGTAAATGTTCTGTGGACACTTGAAAAGAATGTACACAGTAAATCCTCACTTAATGTTGTTGGTAGGTTCTTGGAAACTGTGACTTAAGGCAAACAAACAAAACAAAATTTGTAACGAAACAAATTTTATAGGCTAATTGATATAAACGAGAGTTAAGTTCTTACGGCATATTTCTGGTCACAAAAACATCACCAAACTTCTAAATAAAGACCTAAACACTTTTAATATTAAACATTGAAATAAATGAGCTATATGTACATTTAAGACAGATTAATAAAAACAAGTAAGATAATTATTTACCCAATTATTCGAGTTCCGGGTCACAGGTGACCAGAGCCTATCCTGGCAGCTTAGGGCACAAGGCAGGAATCAACCTTGGACAGGACACCATTCCATCACAGGGTGCACTCACGCACCCACATTCATACTGGGACAGTTTAGACTAGCCAATTAACTTAATGTGCACATCTTTAGGATGCGAGAAGAAACTGAACTACTCAGAGAAAACACACACAGACATGGGAAGAATGCGCAAACTCCATGTAGACATTGTCCCCCACCGGGAATTTATTTTTTTCATTAATGTTATAACAAAATGAGCTTGAAAGAAACAATGTTAGTCGACGACCTGCTGTATTCTGCTGTTGTTGGATGGAGTTTCTATAAATATCAGTTGTATCTTGGTTGATGATTTGTTGAGTTCTTTTATATCCTTGCTGATTTTCTGTCTAGTTCTGTCAATTGTTGCGAGAAGGGTGTTGAAGTGTCCAAATATAATTGTAGATTTGGCCATTTTTTCCAGTTCTGTCAGATTTTTTCTTCACATATTTTGAACCTCTGCTGTGTGGTGCATACACATTTAGGATTGCTTACTGTTTTCTTGGTGAATTGAATTTTTATCGTAAAATGTTCTTCTCCGTCCCTGGTACTTCTCTTTGCTCTGAAATCTACCTAATGTTTGTATATAGCGACTCCTCCTTTCTTTTGATTAATGTTTGCATGATATATCTTTATACATCCTTTAAAGTGATGCATATCATTATTTTTGAAGCATGTTTCTTTTTCTTTTTCTTTTTTTTCACCCCAGGGTAAAGTGCAGTGGCGTCATGATAGCTCACTGCAACCTCAAACTCCTGGGCTCAAGTGATCCTCCTGCCTCAGCTTCCCAAGTAGCTGGGACTACAGGCATGCGCCACCATGCCTGGCTAATTTTTTCTATTTTTAGTAGAGACGAGGTCTCACTCTTGTTCAGGCTGGTCTTGAACTCCTGAGCTCAAGCAGTCCTCCCGCCTTGGCCTTCCAGAGTGTTAAGATTACAGGTGTGAGCCGCTGCACCCAGCCTGAGGTGTGTTTCTTATAGGCAGCATATATTTGGGTCATGTGGGGATTTTTTAATTAATCTACTCTGCTACTCTGTCTTTTTTTTTTCTCCTTTTAAAAAATATTTTAATAGATTTAGGGGTACAGGTTGAATTCCATTACATGTACATATTGTATAGTGGTGGAATCTGGACTTTTGGTGTACCCATCACACGAGTAGTGTACATTGTACCCCATAGGTACTTTCTCATCCCACACCCCTTCCAGCTTCCCTCCTTATGAATCTCCAATGTCCATTATACCAGTTTGTGTTTCCTTGTTGCCATAGTTTAGCTCCCACTTATAAGTAAGACCACGTGGCATTTATTTTTCTGTTCCTGAGTTACTTCACTTAGGATAATTGGCCTCCACTTCCATCCAAATTGCTGCAAAAGACATTATTTCATTCTTTCTTATCACTGAGTGGTACTCCATGGTGTGTGTGTGTGTGTGTGTGTGTGTATGTGTATTTTCTTTATCCATTCTTATCCACTCATCAGTTGATTGACACTTAGTTTTATTCCATGTCTTTGCAATTGTGACTTGTGCTGTGATAAACATATGAGCAGAGATATCTTTTTGATATAATGATTTATTTTCCTCTAAGTGGATACCATGTAGTGGGATTACAGGATCAAATGGTAGATCTACTTTTAGTTCTTTGAGAAATCTCCATACTGATCTCCATAAGGTTATACTAATTTACATTCCCAAGAACAGTGTATAAGTGTTCCTTTTTCACCACAACCATGCTAACATCTATTGTTTTTTGACTTTTTAATAGTGGCCATTCTAATGGGAGTAAGATGGTATCTCATTGTCATTTTAATTTGCATTTCCCTGATGATTAGTAATGTTGAACATTTTTTCATATGTGTCTTGGCCATTTTTATATCTTCTTTTGAAAAATACCTGTTCATATCATTTGCCCACTTTTTAAGGGGATTGTTTGTTTATTTCTTGCTGAGTTATTTGGTTTCCTTGTAGATTCTGGATATTAGTACTTTGCTGGACACATAGTTTGCAACTATTGTCTCCCATTCTATAGGTTGTGTATTTACTCTTTTGATTATTTCTTTTTCTTCTTTTTTTTTTCTTGAGACAGCACCTTGCTCTGTTTCCTGAGCTGAAGTGCAGTGGTGTCATCATAGCTCATTGTAACCTCAAATTCCTGGGCTCAAGCAATCATCCTGCCTCAACCTCTTGAGTAGCTGGGACTGCAGGCACATGCCACCATGCCCGGCTAATTTTTCTATTTTTTGTAGAGATGGGGTCTCACTCTTGCTCAGGCTGGTCTCAAACTCCTGGCCTCAAGCAATCCTCCTGCCTCAGCCTCCCAAAGTGCTAGCATTACAGATGTGAACCACCACACCCAGCCTATTTTTGTTCTTGTTGCATTTGCTTTTGGAATCTTAGTCATAAATTCTTTGCCAAGGCAAATGTCCAGAAGATTTTTTCCTAAGTTTTCTTCTAGGATTTTTATTGTTTCCGATCTTATATTTAAGTCTTTAATCCATCTTGAGTTAATTTTTGTATATAGTAAGAAATGAGGATCCAGTTTCATTCTTTTGCATATGGCTATCCAATTTTCCTAGAACCATTTATAGAATAACGTGTCCTTTCCCCAGTGTATGTTTTCATCTGCTTTTTCAAGATCAGTTGTATGTATATGGTTTTATTTCTGCGTTCTCTATTCTGTTCCATTGATCTGTATGTCTACTTTTATGCCAGTACTGTACATACTGTTTTGGTTACTATAGCCTTGTAGTATAATTTGAAGTCAAGTGATGTGATGCCTCCAGTTTTGTTCCTTTAACTTAGTATTGGTTTGACTATTTGGGCCCTTTTTTGGTTCCATATGAATTTTAAAATTGTTTTTTATAATTCTGTAAAAAATACCATTGATATTTTGATAGGAATTCCATTGAATCTGTAGATTGCTTTGGGCAGTGTGGTCATTTTAACAATGTTGATTCTTTTGATCTGTGAGCATGGGATGTTTTTCCATTTGTTTGTGTCATCTGATTTCTTTCATCAGTGATTTGTAGTTCTCCCTGTAGAGATGTTTCACCTCCTTGGTTAAATTTATTCCAAGGTGTTGTATTTATTTTGCAGCTATTGTGAATGGGATTAAGTTCTTGATATGGTTCTTAGCTTGGTGATTGTTGGTGTACAGAAATGCTATTGATTTTTGTACAGATTTTATAACCTGCAACTTGGCTGAATTCATTTATAAAGTCGAGGAGTCTTTAGGGCTTCCTAGGTATAAGATCATATCATCAGCAAACAGATAATTTGACTTTCTTTTTTCCAATTTGGATGCCCATTATTTCTTTGTCTTGCGTGATTGCTAGGACCTCCAATACTATGTTGAATAGAAGTGGTAAAAGGCATCCTTGTCTTGTGCCAGTTCTCAGGGGGAATGCTTTCAACTTTTTCCCATTTAGTATGATGTAGGTGTCTCCTATAAGGCTTTTATTATTTGGAGGTAAGTTCCTTCTTTGCTGAGTTTCTTGAGGGTTTTTATCATGAAAAGACCTGGATTTTAGCAAATGCGTTTTCTGCGTCTATTGAGATGATCATATGGTTTTTGTTTGTAATTCTGTTTATGTGGTGAATCACTTTTATTGAATTACATATGTTAAGCCATCCTTGCACCCCTGGGATAAATCCCACTTTATCATGATGAATTATCCTTTTGATGTGCTGTTAGATTCAGTTTGCTAGTAATTTGTTGAGGATTTTTGCATCTTTGTTCATCAGAGATAATGGTCTGTAGTTTTCTTTTTTTGTTGTATCCTTTCCTGGCTTTGGTATGAGGGTGAAACTGGCTTTGTACAATGAGTTAGGGAGGATTCCCTCTCTCTCGATCTTTTTGAACATTTTAAGTAGGATTGATACTAGCTCCTTTTTGTATATCTGGTATAATTTGGCTGTAAATTTATCTGGTCCTGAGTTCTTTTTTTTGTTGGGTGATTTTTTTAATTACTGATTCAATCTCACTACTTGTTATTGGTCTGTTCAGGAGTTCTCATTCTTCCAGTTCAATCACAGGAGGGTGTATGTTTTCAGGCATTTCATACATTTCCTTTAGGTTTTTTAGTTTGTGAGCATATAGTTTATAATAATCTGAAGATATTTTGTATTTATGTGTGACAGTTTAATGTCTACTTTTCCATTTCTGACTTTATTTGGATCTTCTTTCTTCTTGGTTAGTCTAGTTAGTGGTTTATCAGTTTTGTGTATCTTTTCCAAGAACCAACTTTTTATTTCATTGATCCTTTGTATTGTTTTTTTGGTCTCTATTTTATTTAGTTCTGCTCGGATCTTTGTTATTGCTTTTCTTCTGCTAACACTGGGTTTGGTTTGTTCTTGTTTTTCTAGTTCCTTGAGGTACAATGTTAAGTTAACTTGTGATCTTTCCACTTTTTTCATATAGACATTCAATGCTATATACTTCCCTCTTAGCACTGCTTTTCCTGTATCCCACAAGTTTTGGTATGTTGTGTTTTCATTTTTCTTCAGCTCACAAAATTTTAAAATTTTCATCTTTATTTCTTCATTGACCCAGTGATTGTTCAGGAGCATGTTGTTTAATTTCCATGTGTTCATATAGTTTCTGAAGTTCTTCTTCATATTGATTTCTACTTTTATTCCTCTGTGGTCTGAAAGGATACTTGATATGATTTCGATTTTTAAAAATTTGTTAACACTTGTTTTGTGGCTGAAAATGAGGTCTATTTTGGAGAGTGGTCTATGTGCTGATGAAAAGAATGTATATATTATAGTTGTGTGGAATGATCTGTAAATGTCAATTAAGTCCATTTGGTCCAAAGTCCAATTTAAGTCCAATGTTTGTTTGTCGATCCTCTGTCTTAATGATCTGTCTAGTGCTATGAGTGGGGTGTTGATGTCCCCCACTATTATTGTGTCATTGTCTGTCTCTTCCTTTAGGTCTAGTAGTATTTGTTTTGTTAATCTGGGTATTCCAATGTTGGGTGAATATATATTTAGGATTGTTATATCCTTTTGCTGAACTGATTTCCTTCATCATTATATAATGATCTTCTTTGTCTTTTTTTACAGTTTTTGATTTAAAGTCTGTTTTATCTGATATAAGTATAGCAAATCATGCTCACTTATGACATCTATTTGTGTGGAATATCTTTTTCCACCCCTTTACTTTCAGTCTATACGTGTCTATGAGTAAGGTGAGTTTCTCATAAGCAGCATATGGTTGGATCACATTTTTTTAATCCATTCTGCCAATTTGCATCTTTTAAGTGGAGCATTTAATCCATTTATGTTCAAGGTTAACACTAATATGTAAGGCTTTTTTCTTGTCATATTAGTTGATTTCTCGTTGTTGTATAATTTCTTTGTTTCTCTTTCTCTTTTTGTCTTTGTGGTTTACCAAACTTCTGTCCTGTTGCCATTTCATTCCTTTCTCTTCCTCCTTTGTGTGATTGTTTTATGAGACCTGTGGGTTTTGGGTGGGTGCGGTGGCTCATGCCTGTAATACTAGCACTTTGGATGCTGAGATGGGAGGATCCCTTGAGGCCAGGAGTTCAAGACTAGCCTGAGCAACATAGTGAGACCCCCATCTCCAGAAAAAAAAGAAAAATTAGCCAGGTGTGGTGGTACACGCCTGTAGTCACAACTACTCAGGAGGCTGAGGCAGGAGGATCACTTGAGTCCAGGAGTTTGAGGTTGCAGTGAGCTATGACAATGCCACTGAACGCCAGGCTGGGTGACAGAGCAAGACTGTGTCTCAGGAAAAAAAAAAAAAAAGACCTGTAACTTTTATACTTGTGTTTTTTGTGACGGTGAATATTGACCTTTCATTTCCATGTTCAAGACTCCTTTGAAGGCCAGGCATGGTGGCTCATTCCTGTAATCCCAGCTTTTTGGGAGGCCAAGGCAGGAGGTCACTTGAGGCCAGAAGTTTGAGACCACCCTGGGCAAAATGATGAGATCCTATCTCTACAAAAATAAAAAAAGACTCATTTGAGCATTTCATGTGGGGCCAGTCTAGTGGTGATGAATTTTCTCAGCGTTTTTCTTGTCTGGAAAAGACTTTATTTCTCCTTCATTTATGAATCTTATTTTAACAGGATGTGAAATTCTTGTGTGGCAGTTTTTTTCTTTCAGTGCTTTGAAAATGCCATCCCATTCTTTTCTGACCTGTAAGGTTTCTGCTGAGAGGTCTGCTGTTAGTCTAATGGGGTTTACTTTATACATGACTAGAAGCTTTTCTCTTACTAATTTAAAAATTCTCTCTTTAACTTCTTCTTTAGTTATTCTGATTATAATATGCTGTGGTAAAGTCCTTTTTGCAGTGTATTTGCCTGAGGATTGTTGTGCCTCCTGTGTCTGCATGTCTAACTCTCTTGCTAGTCCTGGGAAGTTTTCATCGATTATTTCTTTAAATAAGTTTTCTAAAGTTTTTGATCTCTCTTCCCTCTCAGGAATACTGATAATTCATAAATTTGGTCACTTTTGTAGTCCCAGATGTCTTGAAGTCTTTGCTAATTCTTTTTTATTCTTTTTTCCTCATTTTTGTCTGACTGGATTATTTCAAAAGACCTGTCTTCACATTCTGAGGTTCTTTCTTCTGCTTGGTCTAGTCTGTTCTTGAAGCTTTTGAATGTGTTTTGTATTTCTTTCAATGGATTTTTCAACTCCAGAAAAATTGGTTGGTGTTTTTATAATAATATCTCTCTCCGTGGTAAATTTCTCATTCATATCCTGAATTGATTTTCTGATTTCTTTGTTTGGTTTTCAGATTTCTCTTCTAACTCACTGAGTTTCTTTAGAATCTGTATTGGGAATTCTTTAACTGGCATTATGAGGAATTCTTTTTGATTGGGATCTGTTGCTGGACAATTATTGTGGTCCTTTGGTGGTGTCATATTTCCTTGCTTTTTCATATTTCCTGTGTCCTTCTGTGTATATCTTCACATCTGATGTGGCAGCCCTCTATTGTGATTTTTTGAAATAGCTTTTGAAGGGGAAAACTTTTTCCTGATGTTTATAAATGTTAGTTGAATAGGATACTTTTGAAAGGGTGGGGACCTCACGAGGAGCTCACAGCGCGGGTTTGAGAAAAATTTCTCACACCAGGAGTGGAATAGTTTTAGGAAAGAAAGTTTATTTACTTTCTTAAGAAAGAAACAGAGAGAAAGGGTAAGAGAGAGAAAGAGAGAAGGGAAATGGCATGGCAAGAAGGAAGGTGGAAAGGTGCCGGCCGCTGAGGAGAAGCAGCTTGGTGTTTAAAAAGGGTAAAGGTGGCTCTTTTTTTTTTTCTCTGCTTCAGCAGACTGATAACAGGAGCCACAGTGAAGCTGTTGTAGGTGTTCTTTATTTTTTCTCTTCTCTGTGAGGCCAGCTTGTTGGAGTCCTTGGAATCTGGTCCTGGGAGGACTGAGACAGAGAGTTCACACCCATACTGGCTTCTTAGGGTTCTTCAAGGCTAAGAAAATGAAACTCTTAGAGACAATGAGTTAGGCCACAGGTGTTTTAATTAAACAAAACAAAGAGGGTAGTTGTGTTGTGAGTTTTCTCTTTAAAGGGGCAATTCTGTGCTGTGAGTTTATTTCTCTTACTTTTCTGTTTGTAGTTTATTTTCTTCTGTTAAATAGGTTATTAGTAAGGCCACCTTTCAACTTTGACTTTGATTTTGAGTGCCTGTAGTACTGTGATCTTTGTATGATTTCTTAGGCAGTACACAGGATCAGTGGTATGTGTGATTTCATTGTGGCTTAGAGAACAGGTGTTAGTTGAGGTTGTGGTGAAGTTTTTCTGGGGACTTGAACACCAGCTGAGCCAATCTTTGGGCCCCAGTGCCGGAAGCTGTGGGCCGAGTGGGCCTAATTTTAGGCCTCAGAGCAGCTTACACTGGTGGTGGTATTGGTGTGCCCTGGCAGACCAATTCTTGGGCCTTTAGGTGGCTTACTCAGAAGCTAGTATTTGGAGCAGAGGGCTAGGTCTGTGGGTGGGTTATCAGGCCCCTGAGCAGCTGGTGTGATGTGGGAAGTGGCAGTAGTAGTGGTGGAACCACCCACTAAGACCCACATGGTCTGTGTTGGTGTTACTGGTAGCTACAATGGATTGGACAAGCTAACCCCCAGTCCCATAGTTGCCTGTAACAGGGCAGTGGGTTTTGCCCTAAGTGTGCTTAGGAGAGCTTGGTCTCCCTGGTCCCTTCCTGGCCAGGTGGTGGTGGCTATAGTCACATCACTTTGAACTTGGCCGAGGGGTGGTGCATAGCCCAGCATTAACTTCTCAAGGTGGCACCGGGTGTCAGCTTGCAATCAAGGAGGGCAGGGCCCCTTTCAGGAAATTGGCATGGGCAAGAAACTGTGGGAGTGCTATTCATTCATGTCTCCATCTTTATAGGAGCCCCTAGCAGAGTGGTGGGAGTTGTCCTAGGTGTGTGTAGGAGAGCTTGGGCTTTTCTGTCCCTCCTCAGCTGGGTGGGGCTGCCTCTGCATCAGCCTGAACTCAGTCCAAGGGCGGGGTGCAGCCCAGTGTCAAACTCTCAAAATGGTGCCTTGGACCTTCAACCGGAAAGGCTGGGGCTCCACCCAGTCATGCAGTGTGGGTGAGAATCTTTGGAAATACTGTCTGTGTGTCTCAACAGCATCCCACAGCAGGGTGTTAAGGACCTTCCCAGGGGTATGTGGGAACACTTGGGCTCCTCTGTCCCTCCTTGGAGTCATGCAATGGCTACAGGCGTGCCCTTGTTTTGCCGGTGTCTAGGCTGTCAGAATGGCGCTGTCTCCAGCTGCCCTAGGCTTGGATGCCTATAGGATTCCCCCTGGGTTCCCTTTCTGGAACAACATGTCTATGCAATCTCCAAGCAGCTCCCTGTGTTTGTCCTGAGACCTGTGTGGGTCAGGGAGTTCTCTTGTAGCCAAGATTGAAAAAGCTGGTCTTGGAGATTGGAGCCCTAGGGGCTTCTCTCTTACTGTTTTCCTGCATCCTGGAGCTTCTGCTGGCTGTTCCAGTCCCCAGCTTGGCAAGTCATCCTGAACCCTCTCTTTACCCACTTTTGGTACTTCCTGTTGCTTTCCTGGTGAATCCTAGCATTCTTTCCTATATGAAATGTGACAATCTGCTTACAATTCTGGTTCTCTCTATGGAGAAGGCACTTACTATGTGTGTCTAGCTGACCATCTTGTTCCTATCTCTTAATCTCTGTCTTTTAATTGGTAAATTTAGACCACTTACATTTAATTATTGATATGTTAGGGCTTAAGTTTGCCATTTTATTTTTGTTTTCTATTTGTTCTTTCTTTCTCTTTCTCTCTCTTTTTCTGTTTTTTTTTTTTTCCTGCCTTTCTGTGGGTTTCTTGAGCACTTTTTAGACCTTGTAAAGATTTTTTTTTTGGTATAGATTTTTGGTTTAGGCACTTTACTAATTCAAGGAAAGTATAGAAAACTTATTTCACCTAAGTTCCTTTTTTAAGACTTTGCATAAATGCCTTTATTTTACACTCACGTGTGGCTGATAGTTGTCTGTGTATAGAATTCTAGATTGATGAGAGGCTGACGTGGGAGGATTTCTTGAGCCCAGTTCAAGGTTGTAGTACCCTATGATCGTGCCTGTGAATAGCCACTGCACTCTAGCCTAGGCAACATAGTGAGATTGCATCTCTGAAAAAATGAAATCAATTAAAAAAAAAAGAATTTTAGATTAACAATCATTTTTCTTTATGATTTTGAAGGTATTATATGCTCAATTATCTTCTAGATTCCAATATTGCTAATCAGAAGTCCAGCGGTATTCTAATTCCCAGTTATTGGTATGTGACCTGTTTTTTCTCTCTGGAATCTTTTAGTATCTTCCTTTTATCACTTACGTTCTGAAATTTATAATAATGTGTCTTACTGTGGGTTTTTTCATTCATGTGTTGGGCCTATAGAGCCCAGCTCCTACAGAGTTGCCCTTTTAGTCTAGAAATTTACATCCTGTGGTTTTGGTCATTTTATTGCATTATTTCTTAGACAATATATTGCCCACTGATTTATCTTTCTGGAAATTTTATTATTCAGATGACGGACCTTCTGAATTGACCTTATTTTTTCTTCTTGTATTTTTTATTTCTTTATCTCTTTTGTTGTACTTTTAAGGATATTTATTCAACTGTTCATTATCTAGTCTTAATGAATTTTTAATTTCAGTGGTATTTTCTTTTCTGTCTCTTTCTTATTCTCTGAAGTTATTAATTTAGATTTCTTTGAGGTTTTCTTCCATTGCCTGCTTTTTCTGTCTCTTCTGAAGTTTTCTGTTTTTTTAAAAATGTGTATTTATTTATTTTAAAAATTATTTTAGAGATGGAGGTCTCACTGTGTTGTCCAGGCTGGTCTCAAACTCCTGAGCTCAAGTGATCCTCCCGCCTCAGCCTTCTGAGTAGCTGGGACTACAAGCATGCCAGCATACCCAGCTTTTCTGTTTGTTTTGACATGTGTTTTCAATTAAAGGTTTTCCTCAAATGTCTGATAATTCTTGGTTGTCTACTTGTATTTGAATGAGGCACTAAAAAGTTGTTTCAAAGCTCTGTGGGCAAGAATAGGGATAAAAGTCCAGTGAGCCTCAGGTGATCAGGTAGTATTAGGGACTCTCACCTATTGGTGTCTGTAAGGCTTTTCCGGAATATTTTGGTTTCTCCAGGGACAGATCTGCTAATCTGTAGCCTGGCTGTTGGTGTTGTGAATCAGAACATGGAGGGGAAACGTGATCTCTCAGTTCAGTCTCCAGACTTAAACCTAAAACCCCAATCTCTTCTGTGCCTAGTGTTCTCTAGCTCTGAGTCTCTCATTCAATTTCTCTAGCGAATAATCCTTTAGATCCCTGTGGAGGTAGATTAGAGGTCTATCATCTGTCCCCTTAGAGGAGGGGTTGGGTGGGGATCTGAGGGGCTTTAACAATTATAGACTTTCACATCACCCATCTATGTTGGCCCCTTTCCATTCTTCCTGTGTCCTCAGTTGCTATATCTTTCCCAGGTTTCATAGAGCAGATTCATTTGTTTTAAGTGTCTCTCTGCAGGCCCTTATGTTTAATTGTCCTCCCTGCTGCTGAGTGAGTTGTAATCCCTCCTATCCTCTTTCAGTCTTCATGTATTATAGTTTGCTGTTACATATGACTCCTAGTTTTATCTCAGATGGAGTTTCTCTTTCTTATTCTCTTTGTTGATTTGGGTGATATTTGAAAGAAGGAAGGCAACAAACAACATCTTTAAAACTGAAAACATACTAAATCTTAAACTCAATGGTGAAATGGGACTTTATCTTTTAAGTGAAATATTTTTTTGTGAACTTTTTTGTCTTAGCTGTGGCATAGTACCTTCCATTTCAGTGTTTTGATTAATAAACCCTTAAGTTGACAAAACAATTAATTGTCATTAAAAAAAAGAACCAACTCTAATACTTTTCTCTATATGGGAATATTGAGTTTTATTATTTGCTCAGATTTCAAAGCAGATTGTTAGTGTACCTCATTTAAATTTAAGATCTACAACTGAGCAAGAGCAACTAGCTATCATAAGAAAACTCCTTACCAGTTTGAGAACTCAAATTTTTACCTCTGGTGATCTGGCATAATATAATTTGCACAAATTATTTTATTTTGTTTCTATAGTTTTATTTATAGAATGACAAAGACTGAAATTGCTAAGAAATATTAAACTGTGGTCTTTCTCTTCCCCAAGGTTCTTTTAGAGCAAGATATATTTCATCGTTCCTTGATGGCTTGTTGTTTGGAAATTGTGCTCTTTGCCTACAGCTCACCTCGTATGTTTCCTTGGATTATCGAAGTTCTCAATTTGCAACCATTTTACTTTTATAAGGTGAGATGAGGGCAAAGTTCGGTTATGGTGTATCTCATATAAACCTTGTATTTATCTTAGTGCTGAAGAAACACACTGTTGTAATGTCTGGCAAATATTTCCAAATGTGTTCTGAAAATACATCTTCCTTTTGGATGAAATCTAGAACAAAAAGAGTATGAAAATATCAGTAAATTAAGCCAATCTCACAGCTTCAGTTCTTTTTCTATCACTGACTTGCAATTATGACCTGGAAATAAGTGTTTAACTTCAAATTTTCCATACCTGTGAATGAAAATCATAACAGGTGCAGCATAGTGAAAAACAAAAAACCACTTTCTACCAAGAGAAAGAAAGGCATAAAATTGATTGTGGTGATGGTCTAACTAATGAAGCTGTAATAACAGATTATGCTTCTTCCCCAAATTTGAGCTAATTCAGTGTAGATGAATCTTATTTACCTTACCTTTTTTTTCCTAGAACTATTTTTATTAACCTTTTTCTTATAAAATGTAGAGATCACAGCTACTGAGCTATGTCATCACAGTCAATAACATTTAGTCATCAAAATCAATAACATTTAATGTTACCTAGTATCCATATGTAAGACTAATGCTACTGTTATACCTATTGGTGTGATTTAGCTAATATTTAGTCATCTGGGCTACTTAAAAACTACCGATGATTGAAGAATTATGTTTTTATACCTAAAGTATGCCTGAGTTAGAATTGTAGAAAATGCAGATCATTGGAAAGCTTACCTGTTTGAATTGTTGACTGAATGTGATTAAAATATAATGATTTTGTATGCTTATTTTAATGTTGATATGTGTATTCAGCTTTTGCCATTAGGAAAAGTTTAGTTTTTGCCCAAAATCTAATAGCGATTTGTTTTTATTTGTAGCATCCTTACTTTATTCAAGAAGCTAAATGCCGGCTGGGTGCAGTAGCTCACACTGTAATCCTAGCACTTTGGGAGGCCAAGGTGGAGGGATCACTTGAGACCAGGAGTTTGAGACCAGCCTGGGCAATAGCGAAACCCCATCTCTACAAAAAATTTTTTTAAAAAATTAGCCAGGTGTGGTGGTGTTGCACACCTATAGTCCCAGTTACTTGGGAGGCTGAGGCAGGAGAATCGCTTGAGTCCAGGAGTTTAAGGTTACAGTGAGCTATGATGACGCCACTGCACTCTAGCCCAGGCGACAGAGGGAGACCCTGTCTCAAAAAAAAAAAAAAGAAGTTTAATGCCTTTGTTTTTTTACGACATAAATGATATATACTCATTGAAGAAAACCAGAAGATACACGTCAATATAAATATTAAAATCACATATTATAATCTAATTGTTAATAATCAGTATTAGTATTTTTGTGCATATACTTAGGTTTTGTTCTAGATATTTTCCCTTATTAAAATAGAATTATAGTATATATAAGCAAAGTTACTTTAAGTAGTTTATTCATTCGGTTCTTTTGAGATATTGGGAAGAATAGTTGGAAAGGAGCAGTACATTCAAAATAGAACTGGAGTGGCAACCCGAGACCTGACTTCTACCACTGTTGGGCTATTGACCAATTTCCACCTATCATTGCCTCAACTTTTCATATGTAAAATAAAACATGAAAAACAGAAATGTAGGTGAAAAATATTTTAAAGACCTTAGTGCTCCTTTATAAATTAGAAGGTATCACTAAGCCACAGAATTATGGTTCACAGATGGCATCGGTTCTTTGTCACAGAGTAAGCCCAGAGTTGAATTGACTGCTTGAAACCACATTGTCTTCTCAATTTTCTCTAGGTTATTGAGGTGGTGATTCGCTCAGAGGATGGTCTCTCAAGGGACATGGTGAAACACCTGAACAGCATCGAAGAACAGATTTTGGAGAGTTTAGCATGGAGTCAAAATTCTGCACTGTGGGAGGCCCTCCAGGCTTCTGCAAACAAAGTTCCTACTTGTGAAGAAGTAAGTTAGGGCAAGGCTGATAATCCCATCATTTAAAAGAAATAACAGCTTTATCAAGATATAATTCACATATTGTGCAATTCACCCATTTAAAGTAGACAATTCAGTGGTTTTTAGTATATTCATAGATATGTGTAGCCATCACCATAGTCAATTTTAGAACACATTCATCATTTCAATAAGAAACCCACATTCTTTAGCTATCACTTCCCTACGCACCATCTTCTCCTTAGCTCTGAGTAACCACTAATCTACTTTCTGTCTCGTAAATTTGCCTGTTTCTGGACATTTCATAAAAATGAAATCATAAAAATGTCATCCTTTGTGACTGGCTTCTGTCACTTAGCATAGTGTTTTTAAGGTTCATCTGTGTTGTAGCATGTATCAGCATTTCCTTTCCTTTTATTGCCAAATAATATTCCATTGTATGGTTATGCCACACTTTATTTATTCATACATCAGTCAGTAGACATTTGGATTGTTTCCACCTTTTGGCTGTTATGAATGATGCTGCTATGAACATTCAGGTGCAAGTTTTTGTGTGGACATATGTTTTCATTGTTCTTGGCTATATATCTAAGAGTGGAATTGCTGCGTCATGTGGTAACTTTTTTCAAGCTTTTGGGGAACTATCAGACTATTTTCTAAAGTGGGTGCACCATTTATTGTTCCCGCCATCAGTGTATAAAAATTCCAGTTTCTCCACCTCCTTGCTAATGCTTGTTATTATCTGTCTTTTTGATTTTAGGGATCCTAATAGGTATGAACTGAGTTCCTTGTGGGGTTTTTTTATTTTTTTATTTTTTTAATAACTGCTAAAGATCAAGCTCCTTGTGGTTTTGATTTTCATTTCCCTGATGGCTAATGATGTTCAACATTTTTTCATGTGCGTATTGGCCTTTTGTATATCTTCTTTGGAGAAGTGTTCATTCAGATCTTTTGCCCATTTTTTAATTGTGTTATTTTTATTATTGAGTTATAGGAGTTATTTATACGTTCTAGATACAATTCCCTCATCACATACATGATTTGTAAAACTTTTCTCCCATTCTCTAGATTGTCTTTTCACTTTCTTGATTATGTCTTTTGGAACACAAAAATTTTTAATTTTGATGATGTCCAACTTACCTATTTTTTACTGTTGCTTGTGCTTTTGGTGTCATATCTAAGAAACCATTAATCTCATAATTTTAAAATTTTCAAATGTCTGTGTAAAGAGTTGAACACTTCATTAGTGGTATTTAGAATAAAAGAGACCAACATTTGTGCCAAAAGTTGTACACAAATCACACATTAAACAGTTCAATGTCCTGTGAGAAATTGAAGTATTTTTCCTCCACCTCTTCTATTATTCTTTTGTAACCCGTGTGCTTTTTTTTTGTTTTGTTTTGTTTTGTTTTTTATGTTTGTTTTAAGACATGTTCTTCCTCTGTTGCCTGGCCTAGAGTGCAGTGGCATCATCATAGCTCACCACAACCTCAAACTCCTGGGCTAAAGCGATTCTCCTACCTTAGCTTCCTGGGTAGCTGGAACTACAGGTGTGCACCACGATGCCCAGCTAATTTTTTAATTTTTTGTAGAAATGGGGTCTCAATATGTTGCTCAGGCTAATCTTGAGCTCCTGGCCTCAAGTGATCCCTTCACCTTGGCCTCCCAAAGTGTTAGCATTACAGGCGTGAGCCACTGCACTCAGCCAACTCCTGTCTTTTGATCCTTCTTTTCTTTTCTGTGTCTTCTTATACTTCATTAATCTTCTGTAATTTTTCCCTATCCCAAAATACTGGAAGAACTGTCCTAGACCTGGGAGAATTGAAGAGGAGATGGTTTCTTGAAATCTCTTTTACATGCTTCTTTGGTCTTTTGTAGCAGACTGTGATTGATTGGGTGATCTTCAGTATTCATCAGTATATTTCAATTGTAGAAGTTTGTACTCCTTCAAGTTCAAAAAAAGCTTGAAGGAGAAGGATTTAGGTTGAAGCCCTTGCTCTTGTTACTTAGTAGTGTGACCTTGGGCAAATTTCACATTCTGATCCTCAATTTTCTCATCCCTAAATGGAGAATGACAGTGCCTCCTTCACTGGTTTACTTTTAGTGATCAGGGACTTACATAGATAAAATATAAGATTAAGTGAAATGAGCTCTTTTCATATATCTGATAACATTAACAATTGAGGGCAGGTGCAGTGGGTCATGCTTCTAATCCCAGCATTTTGGGAGGCTGAGGCAGGAGGATTACTTGAGGCCAAAACTTCAAGATCAGCCTAGGCAATACAGCAAGACCCTGTCTGTACAAAAAATAAATTAGCCAGGCATGGTGGCAGGTGGTGCCTGCAGTCCCAGATACTCGGGAGGCTGAGGCAGGAGGATTGCCTGAGCCCAGGAGTTTGAGGCTGCAGTGAGCTATGATTGCACAGCTGCACTCCAGCCTGGGCAACAGAGTGAGATCCTGTCCCTAAAAGAGAGGGAAAAAAAAAAAACCCACTATGCAAATTGTTATATTTTGTGAAGAAGTGAGAAGGAAAGGGAATAATAAAACAGTAGAAGAGGCCTGGTGTGGTGGCTCACACCTATAATCCTAGCACTTTGGGAGGCCAAGGCAGAAGGATTGCTTGAGGCCAGAAGTTCAAGACCAGCCTGAGCAAGAGTGAGACCTTGTCTCTACAAAAAATAGAAAAATTAGCTAGGCATCATGGTTTGCACCTGTAGTCCCAGCTACTGGGGAGGCTGAGGCAGTAGGATCACTTGAGCCTAGGAGTTTGAGGTTGCAGTGAGCTATGATGATGCCACTACAGTCTAGCCTAGGATACAGAGATCCTGTCTCAAAAAAAAAAAAAAGAAGGTTAAGAAAACATTTTTTCTTGTTTTTTTTCTTTTACAAGTTTTAATCAGTGGGTTTATCTGTATATAAAGCAAAGGGTTTTTGTTTTCTACAGGTTATATTCCCAAATAACTTTGAAACAGTAAATGGAGGAAATGTACAGGGACATCTTCCCATGATGCCAGTGTCTCCTATAATGCATCCAAGAGTCAAAGAAGTTCGGACTGATAGTGGGAGTCTTCGAAGGGGTAGGTTAACATTGGTAAAATAATGAAAAAGTAACAAAGATCTTTTTTTCAGAGAAAATTTTAAGTCTTATGAATACATTATTAATAAATCTAATTTATTAATCAGGACTTGAAAAGGGGCTTGATACTTGTGCCATCACCCTTGTGTGGCTCATTGTATACTTTTTTTAATATTGCATTAATGGAATTTTGAATATAACTGTCTTTAAAATTGCTATATCTTTATTGTGGAAATGATATTTTGGACTTTTAATAAATTTTTACAATATTTCTTGAATGCTAATGGAAAACTGTTTAAATAAGCTAAAGCCAGGTGCAATGATGTGCACTTGTAGTCCCAGCTACTCAGGAGGCTGAGGTGGGAGGATTGTGAGTTCACGCCAAGTATGAGCAAAATAGTGAGACCCTGTCTCCAAAAAAATAGAAAAAAGCTAAATACCTACTCTTACAAATTTGACAAAAAGTTATATTCTTCCTTTGTCTGTGGTACATCTGTGTAGAAAAATATTTAGGGCAAAACAGGATACTCATATTTTCTTTGGGATGCTTAAGTTTATCTAATAAATGAATTATCTATACTCTCTTAAAATAGTTCATTTTGAGCCTTACCAATGGGAAGATTTTAGTGCATTCTTTCTTAGTTTCTCTTGTGATCTAGCAGACTGATTTGTGCATCTTCTGGATTATATAGCTCTTTGATTTTTTTGAACCAGTTAAAATTCTGACTACACATTATCCCTGAACAATCCTTAGATGAATAAGTATTCAGGTTACATAGTAAGGTACATCCATTTTTGGACTGTATGTGTATGTTTGTGCATTCTTTACATGCAGTGCAGGATCATAACAATGTGCAAGCTGGGAATGCAAAGCAATCTTTTTTTTTTTTTAAGAGACAAAGTCTCACTCTGTCACCCAGGCTGGAGTATAGTGGCATGATCATAGCTCCCTGCAGCCTTAAACTCCTGGGCTCAAGCAATCTTCCTGCCTTAGCCTCCCAAGTAGCTGGGACTGTAGGTATGTGCCATCATGCTTAACTAATTTTTTTAAAAAATTTTTTGTAGAGACAGGGTCTCACTATGTTGCTTCTTCTTAAATAGCTTGTAACTAAGTGAGCATCTTTTCTGTGCCTTGGCAAATTGTCGTGGTCCTTTCTAAGTTTGGATCAGCTTATCATTTGCATATTCATTAAATTTCTATTGAGTATCCACCATAGCTTTTCCAGTACTATACTAAGAAAAGATCATTTCAAGGAGTTTTCAGCTAATTTTATGGCTGTAAGTCAAGTTTTCCCTTGGAGTGTCAGTTTTGAAAGTGCCTAGTCAGATTCAAGAGCTAGCTTGGATTTCTTAGATATAAGGCATCCCAAGTAGACTCTTGTAAATGAATAATGGGAGCTACAGTAGAAATGTCAACTTGTTTACTGAGGACAGGGGAAGTCAGAGCTGCTTTCATAAGCACCAGAATTATGGAAAGATTTTTATTAAACCATGACTATTTCCCAATCATCTCACTAATACAGAGTTTCCAAATAATTGCCAGAGGTAATTTTCATATTTTTTGAGCATGTTTTGAAAATAGATTACATGACTGTCTAATTAACTAGTGAATGGAGTAATAAATAATGAAATATTTTTACTTTAAAAACATATTGTTGGTGGGCATGGTGGATCAAACCTGTAATCCTAACACTCTGGGAGGCTGAGATGGGAAGATTGCTTGAGGCCAGTTTGAGATACCAGCCTGAGCAAGAGCAAGACCCCATCTCTACAAAAACTGGAAAAATTTTCTGGGTGTAGTGGGCACATCTGTAGTTCCAGCTACTCAGGAGGCTGAGGCAGGAGAGTCGCTTGAGCCCAGGCGTTTGAGGTTGCTGTGAGGGTGCTGTGATGCCACTGCACTCTAGCCCAGGCAACAGAGCGAGACTCTATCTCAGGAAAACAAACAACAGCAACAAAAAAAACCATATTATTGACATACCTGTAAAGAACAGGTGCTTGAGAGAAGAATTGTGGAAAAAGATGTGGAATGGTAAGGGGCTGGAGGAATCTGTGCACATAGTGGAGAGAGAATGGAGAGCAGCTCCTCTGAAGGATAGCACTGGAAGAGAGGCATAATCCATAACCTTTACTTTATTTTTGATCAACACACTACTGCCAACCCTCAGATTAAGGCAAGGTAAGCAGAGTCATATCACCTTTACTCATACCTTCTGATGGATTTATTAAAGATGATTCCATATATACTAAATCAGAAAACCACAGCTACTGCCTTAAATAGCTTAAAGGGGGCGGATGCAAGAGGAGGCAAAACTGTGACCCAAATCACTGATTTTTTCTTTTGCTTCCCTTCTCAGGTGCTGTTTACTAGGTAGGATTGGGAGGTATTAGACGACTTCTTAAATTTAGTGGACACATCATTCTACCTCTCAACTACTCCTTTATCCTTAACGTTTTGCTCCTTTAATATAGGCAAAGGTTCAAGAAACCAGGAAGATGAGCTGTCATAATTTTCACATTTTATTGTAATGACTTATTTCATACTCTCTCTCCCACTAGACTTGACATTCCATGAGGGCAGAGGCCATGTTATTCACTGCTAGATCCCAGGTGCCTAGCATAGTAACTCAATAGCTATTTGTTGAATGAATGAGTAAACCTGATTTATTATTTTAGAATACATTTCAAACTGTTTTAAATTTCTTTTTCTCTTTATTAGATATGCAACCGTTGTCTCCAATTTATGTCCATGAACGCTATAGTTCTCCTGCGGCAGGGAGTGCTAAGAGAAGACTTTTTGGAGAGGACCCTCCAAAGGAAATGCTTATGGATAAGATTATAACAGAAGGAACAAAATTGAAAATTGCTCCTTCTTCAAGCATTACTGCTGAAAACATATCAATTTTACCTGGTCAGACTCTTTTAACAATGGCCACAGCCACAGTAACAGGGACAACAGGACATAAAGTTACAATTCCATTACATGGTAACATTTTAATGTATTTATTTTATATTTTTTCTGAGTTGGATAAAAATTTAAGAAATGTCTTACTGTATTGGGTCAGATGATCTTTCTAACTCATTTTTCTTGAACGTATAGTTTTTTCTTTCTTTAATAGATTTGATTTTTTAGAGCAGTTTTAGGTTCACAGTAAAATTCACAGGGAGGTATAGACATTTCCCATATACTTCTCCTCCCATGAACACACATCTCACACCGGAGTGCTACATTTGTTTCAATCCATGAACCTATATTGACACATCATTGTCACCCAAAGGCCATAGTTTACATACAGATTTACTCTTGGTGTTGGGTATGGATTTTGACAATGTATTTAATATAATGACATGTATTTACCATTATAGCATCATACAAAATGGTAATTTCACTGCCCCCAAAATTCTCTGTGTTCCACGCTTTGTTTTGTTTTGAACCAATACTGTTTTTTTAATTTTCAAATTTTATAAATTCACTACCCTCTTTGTTGGTACTTGTTTTCTTATCTCAGCTTTCCAAATTAGTGTATATCTCCCTAAGTGCTCAAAACAAAGCAAAATTTGCTTTTTCTCAATAAATTCAAAGTATTAAAACATTACAGGCATATACAAAATAGAGAACAAAATTTGTTTTTTAAAATAAATTTAAAGTATCAAAACAAAACAGAATATTCTTGTTTCAGGGAAGAAATAGAAACCAAGAATTCAGTCATAACCCATAATAGAATTACTATTTTGTAGCCTTCCTCTCTTTTTTGAACATATTCCTATGTTATACACACACAGACGTGTATATATAGATAAAATTGGCAAATTTCCTAGAACATACGCAGCTCATTTCTAAAACTGAGAACTCTTGGTTGTACATTCAGGTGTTGCAAATGATGCTGGAGAGATCACACTGATACCTATCTCCATGAATACAACTCAGGAGTCCAAAGTCAAGAGTCCTATATCACTTACTGCTCAGTCGTTGACTGGTGCTTCTCCAAAACAGACCCATCTGACTAAAGCACAAGAGGCACATCCAGCTGGAATAAACAAGCCAAAAAGAACTGGGTCCTTAGCACTGTTTTACAGAAAGGTACGTGTTGTTATAGCATTTAAAAAGAGTTCATTTAATGATCAAAGGAAGAAAGATTGAATAACAGAGAGCAACTTTGGCCTTTGTTTTTTTTAATTTTTGTAAAATATACATTACATAAAATGTGCCATTTTAACCGTTTTTAAGTGTACAGTTTGGTGGCATTAAATACATCCACATTTTTGTGCAGCCATTACCACCATCCATCTCCAGAACTTTTTCATCTTCCTGTTCTGAAACTCTGTACCCATTAAACAATAAGCTCCCATTTCTCCCTCCCCCAGCTTCTGGCAATCACCATTCTACTTTTTGTGTCTGTGAATTTGACTACTCTAGGTGCCTTATATGAGTGAAATCATGTAATATTTATCCCTTTTTGTGACTGGCTTATTTCACTTAGCATAATGTCTTCTAGGTTCATCCATGTCACAGCTTGTGTCAGAATTTCCTTTCTTTTTAAAGCTGAATGATATTATATATATATGCCACATTTTGTTTATTCATTCATCTGTTGATGTGCATTTGAGTTGTTTCTGCTCTTTGGCTATTGTAAATAATGCTGTGAACATTGGTGTACAAATATTGGTTTGAGTCCTTGCTTTCAGTTATTCTGGGTATATTCCCAGAAGTGTAATAGTAATTCAGTATTTAATTTTTTAAGGAAATGCCATACCGTTTTCCACAGTGGCTGTACCATTTGACATTCCCACCAACAACGCACAAGTGTTCCAAGTTCCCCACATCCTAGCCAACATTTGTCATTTTCTGTTTTTTTGATAGTAGCCATCAAATGGGTGTTATGTGATATCTGATTGTAGTTTTGATATTCATTTCCCTGATAATTAGTGATGTTGAGCATCTTTTCATGTGCTATTGGCCATCTATATATCTTCTTTGGAGAAATGTCTATTCAAGTCTTTTGCCCATTTTATTGGGTTTTTTTGGAGGAGTTTTGTTGTTGAGTTGTAGGAGTTCTTTATATATTCTAGATATTAATCCCTTATAAAATGTATGATTTATAAATATTTTCTCCCATTCGATGGGTTGCTTTTTCACTCTGTTGATAGTGTCCTTTAATGCACAAAAACTTTTAATTTTAACAAAGTCAGTTTATCTTATCTTTTTTTGTGCTTTTGGTATCATATCTAGAAAATCATTGCCAAATCTAGTATTATGAAACTTTTCCCCTGTGGTTTCTTCTGAGACTTATAGTTTTAGCTCTTATGTTTAGGTCCATTTTGAGTTAATTTTTGTATATGATGTTATGTAAGGATCCAACTTCATTCTTTGCTTATGGATATCCAGTTTTCCCAGCTCCATTTGTTGAAAACACTGTCCTTTCCCCATTGAATGGTCTTAGCATCCTTGTTGAAAAATTACTTGGCCATATATATGAGGGTTCATTTCTAGGCACTGTATTCCCTTCATTGGTCTATATGTCTGTCTTTATGGCAGTACCACACTCTCTTGATAACTGTAGTTTTGTGTAGTAAGTTTTGAAATTAGGAAGTGTGAGACTTCCAACTTTGTTTTTCTTTTTCAAGACTGATTTGGCTATTCAGGATTTCTTGAGGTTCCATGAGTTTTAGGATGGATTTTTTTTATTTCTGCAAAAACATTGTTGGGATTTTGTTAGAGGTTGCATTTAATGTGAAGACCACTTTGGGTAATGTTGACATCTTAACAATATTAAGTCTTCTAGTCCATGAACATGGGGTGTCTTTTCATTTATTTGTGACTTCTTTAATGTCTTTCAGCAGCGTTTTGTAGTTTTCAGTGTATAAGTCTTTTGCAAGACAAGTCCTTGGTTAAGTTTATTCCTAAGTATTTTATTCTTCTTGATGCCGTTATAAATGGAATTGTTTTCTTAATTTCATGTTTAGATTGTTCATTGTTAGTGTAAAGGACCACAAGTGTTGTTTGTGTATTGATTTTGTATCCTGCAACTTTACTGAATTCTTTTATTAGTTCTATCAGTTTTTGTGGATTCTTTAGGAGTTTTGCGTTTTCTATACATGAGATCATGTCATCTGTGAACAGACATAATTTCACATTTTCCTCTTCAATATGGATGCCTTTTATTTCTCTTTCCTGCCTAATTGCTCTGGCTAGGACTTCCAGTACTGTGTTGAATAGAAGTGGTGAGAGCAAGCATCCTAGTCTTGTTTCTGATCTTAGAGGAAAACCTTTCAGACTTTCACTTTGAGTGTGATGTTACCTTTGGGTTTTTTACGTACAGTTGACCCTTGAACAACACGGGTTTAAACTGCATGGGTCTACTTATACACAGATTTTTTTCAACTAAACATGGAATGAAAATACAGTATTTGAGGGATGTGAAACATGTGTATATGGAGGGCCAATTCTTTGTATATGGGGATTCTCCAGGGCTGACTGCAGAACTTGACTGTACGCAGATATGTAAATGCAGGGGGTCCTGGAACCAATCCCTCACATGTATCAGGGGATGACTGTATATCCTTTTTTATATTGAGGTAGTTTCTTTCTGTTCCTAGCTTGTTGAGTGTGTTCATGATGAAAGGATATTGAATTTTGTCAAATGCTTTTCTGTATCACTTGAAATGAGTATGTAGGTTTTTTTCCTTCGTTCTGTTAATGTGTTAATGTGTTACACAGATTGATTTTCCTATGTTAAATTATTGTTACCTTCCAGGAATAAATTCTACTTGGTCATGGTATATAATCCTCTTCATGTGCTGTTTAATTTGATTTGCTAATATTTAGTTGAGGATATTGGCACAGTATACATACGCAATATTGGTCTATAGTTTTTTTTTTTTTTTTTGGTAATGTCTTTGTCTGGCTTTGGTATCAGGTTATGCACCTTTAGCCTTTTAAAAAATATATTTGACCTCTCAGGAGAACCCTGTGATCCTGGTGAGCTATGTTTGGACTCAGGCTTATATGGTTTGATTCCATTTTCAGATCTAACTTATGTTTTCTGCCAGCTTTTGTTCTTATATAACTTTGAGTAAGCAGTTGGCCAGCCTCTGGAATTTACTGGAACTCCATTGCGTGATGAATTGCTGTAAAGTGGAGTTCATTGTGGGAAAAGTATATCTTGGATCTCATGGATGAGCCTAAATTACTGACAAACCATTCTAAAGATTGGTGGGATATTGTAGAAAGGCTACATAATTTTTTATTATAAATCTAGTGTGTTACCTTTTAAATAAGGATACGACCAGTTCTTATTATAATGCCTCAATTATTTTAGTATTAATGAAAAAGGACTAAAAGATTGAACATGGACATAATTTCAATTTATCTCGTTTAAGCACATTTTGATTATCAGCTTCTGATAAAATAGACATGTTAATCAGATATTTATAACCAAACATGACTCTTCTTTAAAATAAATTCCAGAACTGTAATATACTTCACCAGTATACCCCACAACTAGATGGCCCATTCTTAAGAATTGTAAAGAAAGGAGAAGCCACTGGTATTACTTGTTTTTTTCCAGCATTGCAATTAGGATTTAAGACTTAAAATTCTTAAGAAATTCATGCCAAGCATGGTGGTTCATGCCTATAGTCCCAGCAACTTGGAAGGTTGAGGTAGCAAGACCCCATCTCTAAAAAAATTTAAAACTTAGCCAGGCATGGTGGCATGTACCCATAGTACCAAGAGGATGAGGCAGAAGGGGAGCCCAGGCATTCGAGGCTGCAGTGAGCTATGACCATGCCACTGCATGCCAGTGCAGCCTGAGTGACAGAGTGAGACCCTGTCTCTAAAAAGGAAGAAGAAAAAAAGAAAAGAAATTCATGTATTTATCTTTTCAAAATACCGCTCTCATTTTTTTTTTTTTTTTTTAAGAGATGGAGTCTAAGCTGGGCGCAGTAGCTCATGCCTATAATCCCAGTACTTTGGGAGGCCGAGGTGGGAGGATCACTCAATGCCAGGAGTTCAAGACCAGCCTGGGCAACATAGCAAGACATGTAGCCAGGCATGGTGGCACATGCTTGTAGTCCGAGCTACTCAGGAGGCTGAGGCAGGAGGATCACGTGAGCCTAGAAGTTTCAGGTTGCAGTGAGCTATGATGACACCATTGCACTCTAGTGTGGGCAGGAGAAAAATATGATTGAGGAAGCATAAATTGTACAAAAATTTTTTTACAAAAAATTTTTTATGAAATTAGCTGAGTGTGGTGGCACATGCTTGTAATCCCAGCTACTCGGGAGGCTGAGGCAGGATCGCTTTAGTCCAGGGGTTTGAGGTTACAGGGGTTTGAGGTTCAGGGAGGTGTGATAACAGAGCGAGACCCCGTCTCTTTTTGAAAAAGAGAGAGAGAGAGACAAGATCTCCCTATGTGGCCCAGGTTGGAGTGCAGTGGCTATGTACAGGCACACCATAGCCCCAGACTCCTGTTTCTAGCACCTCCTGAGTAGCTAGGCCTATAGGTACATGCCACCACTCCTGGCTAAAATATCTTTTGATGAAAATTTCAGTTTATTTCTTCTAATCTTTCTTATAGTAATTTTTTATATGCCATATTTTTTCTCTATGCTAAATAACTCTTCCTTAATTTATGCTTCCTCAATCATATTTTTCTCCTGCCCACACTAGAGTGCAATGGTGTCATCATAGCTCACTGCAACCTGAAACTTCTAGGCTCACATGATCCTCCTGCCTCAGCCTCCTGAGTAGCTCGGACTACAAGCATGTGCCACCATGCCTGGCTAATAAAATTTTAAAATTTATAAAATTTTTGTAGAGACAGAGTCTTGCTATGTTGCCCATGCTGGTCTTAAACTCCTGGCCTCAAGTGATCCTCCTGCCTCAGCCTCCCAAATTGCTTGGATTATATGCGTGAGCCACTGCTCCCGGCCTCTCCATTCTTTGTCACTTACTGTCATGGAAAGTCTCAGCCCATACTCTGAATTAGGTAGTCCTTTATTAAGATAAAATGTGAGGATTATTTTTTATGTTTTTATATTGAATCCTGTTTCTTTCAGAGTACCTCTAAAGTGTTCTGTGACCTTGGGCATGATGGTCGTCTATTTCTTAGGTTTAGGTTTAGCTGTGAGAATAATAATAGTAGCTTAAACAAGGTAGAAATTCTCTCTCATGTAGTCTGTTTAAGTAGTCTGGGACTGCTATCATTAAGAACCCAGGTTCCTTTTCAGTGTTTCTAACTTCATCCAAAATGGCTGCTTCTATTCCAGATATCATATCTGCTTTCCAGCCAGCAGGAAGGAAAAGAGCATGCCCCCTCACCTTCAGAACTTCAGAACCGTTCCCAGAGGTTATATACACTGGTGCTGCTTATTTCCCACTCAGTCACATAGCCACCCCTAGAAGTTTCAAGGGGGCGAATGTTGCCTTTATTACGGGAAGCCAGGCCTAAATGTCAAGGTTTTGTTATTGTAGCAGAAGAGTCCAGACTATGGAAAATAATCCACACTTTCTACAACAACCATTCTTTGTCTTCTTTTGCTTTCAACTATAACTTATTTATTTTCATCCCTTTGTGGGTTTTGGAGCAGGTGATTCTCCAGGGAATTTTATTTGGTAGGGAAACCCCCTCTTTGAATGAAGTATTCTCCAGAAGTATAAACAAAACATATGAAAGCTGGGCTACTTTTGTTGGCTGATCAGGTGGTTGGGGGAGAGATTTGTCCTTTTCTGCACCTCTTCTTACTGCCTTCTCTCTTCTGTCCCTTCATCCCCACCCCCTCTTGTGTCTAAGGACTGTTTTTAAAGCAGAGCTCAAAAATATAGCATTTTTCCTATTCAATTCCCATTTTTTTATTTTCAAAATGGCAAATTACTGTCTGTGATTATGAATCTAAGATTGACAAAAATAAGGCTCTTTTTGTTAATTCTTTTTTTTTTTTTTTTGGAGATAGGATCTCACTCTGTGACCTGGGCTAGAGTGCAGTGGTGTCATCATAGCTCACTTCAATCTCAAACTCCTGGACTCAAGTGATCCTCCTGCCTCAGCCTCCCAAGTAGCTGGAACTACAGGCGTGTGCCACCACGCCCGGCTAATTTTTCTATTTTTAATAGAGCTAGGGTCTTGCTCTTGCTCTGGCTGGTCTCAAACTCTTGGGTTCAAGTGATCCTCCCACCTTGGCCTTCCAGTGTGCTAGGATTACAGGCATGAGCCACTGTTCCTGGCCAAGTTCTGCATTTTTTTTCAGAATCTAACTTTTATTTCTTCCTTTCACTTAATTGCAGCCTACTTAATATAGATTAGAAGCTAGAAAATATTTTATTCTAGAATTGAAATATCTGAATCTATAATAAATTCAAAATAACCATTAATTGAGTAAATTGCAACTATTATCTGTGCTAAACTTAGTATGATGCTGTTGTTCTATGCCTGAATAGAATTTACTGTGAATTTTTTGTTAGAATCAAAAGCCTTCCAGTGTATGTGTATCTCTGAGCGTTGGATCAGCTCTGTAAAAGACATTTAACGAAGTATTACTTAATTACATAATGTTTTTAATTCTTCTAGCTAAGACTATATCTGTTATCTTCTCCTCTCAGGAATGTAAAGTTCTAGCATCTTTCCTTCTGCTCTGACCCCACTGTTTCCTATTTATCTCATGGACAGCTAGACCAGAAACAAAGGGATAGAATGCAGAAAATTAGTTTGCTATAAAAAGAGGCTGGGCCTGATGGCACATGCCTGTAATCCCAGCTACTTGGGAGACCGAGGTGGTAGGATCACTTTAGGCCTGGAGTTTGAGGTTACAGTGAGCTATGATGAGACCAGTGCACACTAGCTCGGGCAACAGAGCAAGACCATGTCTCCAAAAAAGAAAAAAAAAGAATCACTGGTGGCTTTGGAGTCAACCACTTGTCTCTGTTTATATCAGATTAGTCTATTGAATAGCTTAAATTAGTTTTTAAGCTCAATTTGTATGTTTTTCCTGCCAAAGATAATTTTCTGCAAGGGATGACTTACTTTCTTTTTTTCTCTGAACATTTAAATTTAAAGACTTAGTCTGAACAGAATCATCTGGCTTAGGAATACCAAATCAGGGTTACCAGTTCTTAAAACAATAAAGCAATGACTCTTGCAGGATCTTAAGACCATTTGCATTAGTACCAATTCATATTAAGACTGTATATATAAAAGGCTCAGGGCATTGAACTGAATTTACTCTGACATACTTAAAATAATACAACAAACCTCATATCTCATTTACTTTAACATTCCTGTCGTGTGCTCATAAAAATAGTGTAGAATATTAAAGAAATCTTAAAAATTGTTTTGCTTTTTTTTTTTTTGAGAAAGGGTCTTGCTCTGTCACCTGGACTAGAGTGCAGTGGCATCATCATAGCTCACAGCAGCATCAAACTCTTGAGCTCAAGCAATCCTCCTGCCTCAGCCTCCCGAGTAGCTGGGACTACAGGCGTATGCCACCACACCAAGCTAATTTTTCTGTTTTTTTGTAGAGATGGGGTCTCGCTCTGTCTCAGGCTAGTCTCGAACTCCTGGGCTCAAGCGATCCTCCCACCTTAGCCTCCCAGAGTGCTAGGATTATAGGTGTGAGCCACCGTGCCTGGCCTCATTTTGCTTTCTGACTCCTTTTTGGAATCAAACATTTCAGTTTTTTATTATCTGGTATATTAGGTTTCCTAGCAATTTTACCTGAACCCAAAGAGAACAGATAGAGACTTCTGAACACTTTTGAAAAATTATGCATTCATAATGGTCATGATGTAGGTAAATCCTGTGTTTTAGTATTTCTTACTTTACACAGTTGGCAGCATAGAGTAACAGGTGACATCCTTTTAAAAAAATTTTTTAAAGTAGTTTTCTAAAGAGAATTTTGCTTTAATCTATGTCCTCCTGCCATAGCAGTGAACTAGTGCTGTAGAACAGAAATTTTATTTATTTTAATGTATCAACAGCCCAGGTATTTTTTAATCTTGGTCTGAAAGCCCATGTTCATGATAAGACATAAAAATTTGAGAAATGATTTACTTGATGTTTTGCATCATTGTGTTATCTTCCATCTTAGGTATATCATTTGGCAAGTGTACGCTTACGTGATCTATGTTTAAAACTGGATGTTTCAAATGAGTTACGAAGGAAGATATGGACGTGCTTTGAATTCACTTTAGTTCACTGCCCTGATCTAATGAAAGACAGGCATTTGGATCAACTCCTTCTTTGTGCCTTTTATATCATGGCAAAGGTAACGTATGAGTTGGGGGAAGGTCTTTGCTCTAGTTGCCTATATTTGAAGCATGAGGTAATAATCGGTTGAAATTGATCCTTAGCTTTCCTTTAGTGCTGCAAGGCAACAGTGCCCATTATTATTAATTAAGTAGTAAATTCAAGCCACTACATCTATTCTCTGAACTCTCCAGTTAGTCATATAATAATCAGCTTTCCCGCTTCATAAGAATACATTGGTTGTAAAGGAGTTGAGAAAGATCTTAGAGACTGTTGGTAGTAAAGTGGCTTTTCACACTATTAATGTGAACAACACCAGTTCCATCCTTACCCCAGGACACCTCTGATTTGGTACTTGAAAGTAAAATGATCTTCACAGTGTAGGTTAGTAACTGAGGCCCACAGTTGAAAGTAACTTGGCTGAAGTTTACACAATAAGGGACAATCTAGGATCTCCTGATTCATAATCTGATATAAGTTTCTGTACCATATTGCTTTCCCGTGATTTATTGTGCTGCCTCAAAAGACCATTTTACTTTCTAGTTGCTACATGTTTTAAATCATAAAATAATGTTTCTTGCTTGATTTTTAAAATTCTGATATATCTGAAACAATCATTTATAACTTTTGTCTTGACCATATTGGCCACACTGGCAGTCCTACCAGATACATACAATTAAGACCTGATTTTTAAGCTTTTTGAAACAGAGGACATGTTTTCAAACTCCTTTGTGACCCCCCTCCCACAATGCCTCCTTAAAATCTTTATAAAAAATAGGTCTTAATAATTGTTACTAACTAATCATTTGTGTTTTCCAGAAAACTATCAGATTTCAGGCTTTGCCATTTCTAGCTCATCATTATAGAGAACAGGTTTAATACTAATGGACAGTGAAGCAGGGTAAAGTTGTAATTTAAATGAACTTTATGATAACAGAGAAACCAGAATAATTCCTTTTTGGATCACTAATCCATTTTCTTCCTTTTGGTCACCACTGTGACTTCTATCTAAGCATTAGAAACCCTACATTCAGTCTGTCCTGAAATGTTAAAACCTAATCCTATAATAACCATTCAGTTTTATTGTGAATCACTGCAAGGCATTTTCTGTCCTTTAGGATGTGGTTAATTTACTTTTAAATAAGTACCTTAAACTAATAAAACTGGAGACTGCTGGGGATTCAACAGATCTGAGTTTTCTTGTATCTTTTTTTTTTTTTTTAATGAAGAAATACATTTTCAGTAGAGTCACACCATGGCAATTTCAGTACTTTTTGATTAATGAAACTATTAACTAAGTCCCCACAGGCCACAAAGCCTAAACTTTAAAGGTAGTAAAAATCATAAATGTTAGTGGTTTTTAGTGATGGACTGGCCTGGGGTTAATGGCTTTCTGCAAGGCTGCTCTTAGTGCCAACCTATAATTGCAGTTTTTGTTCAGAGCCATTTTTCTTTCAAAAGCAGTTGATAAATGCAGTTTTTACTTTCCTTAGGTAACAAAAGAAGAAAGAACTTTTCAAGAAATAATGAAAAGTTATAGGAATCAGCCCCAAGCTAATAGTCACGTGAGTTATATTATTTTTCCTACTGTCCAAAAATAGATTTGTTCTGTTTCTCCACTGACAAGTCATATAAAAGGAAAACTTCTTTTATAGTTTTATTATACTTTAGATTTTCTGGTTTAATGGATACCATTAAACTCAAGAGACAGTTTCATTAAAGGACAGTTTCAATAGAAGCCAGGAAATCTGGTTGTTTCTGACTCATCCATATACTTGCATATACTTCTTATAAGTTCTGCCATTTCATTTGTTCATTTGTTGAGTGGAGACATTTTTCACTTGAAAATCTAATGAAAGATATGTATAATATTAATAATAATATTCTTTAATTATGTAAGACTTGATTCTGTGATGATATTTAAATCCAGTGAAAAGTGAGGATTTATAAACTTAACTCCGGCATCTCCTGCCATCATCTGGTAAGAATCTTAATGTTTGCATCTTTGAATAGATGGGAAGCATTTCTGATCATTTTGTTCTATTAGCTGTGGTGAAAATCCTGTAAAACCTTTCAATCATAGAAATGGAAAATGTTAGCATAGTGGCCTGGCACATAGTCAGCACTTAATGAGTGTTACCTTCATATTGTTATTATTGTAGCTGAAGAACAAAAAGGTTACCTTAAGGGTTTGACCATTCAAGAACCTGCTGTGCTCATAGGGAGCATAATCGCCTCTTCTTTGGCCCTGGAGATCATAGGAAAGGAGAAAGGTGGGGCCCCAGTACTGGTAGTCACACCCCTTTTTAAGAGAGCCCCACAAATCATTTCACTTCTTTACTTAAGCCCCAAAATACACTGATATTGAGCAATATAGTATGAAGTACAGACATTTGTTATATCCTGGGACAAGCTAAGAGTTTCTGGGCCTCTTCAGGAAAATTCATTAGGAACAAAGCCTATAGAGGTCCAGATTGTCCTCGAAGATCATGTGACCATCTAAAAGGAGCGGAATGGGCTGGGGACAGGAAAACAAGCCCCGCTGAGACCAAATGATTCTTGCATAAGGAATTAAAAGGCAGGAGGAACAAGTTCAGATCTTTAAGGTTGATTTTATTTTGCAAAACTTGCTGGTCATCTTTAGTTGCTACTTAATTCTTCTGTTTTGTAAACTAAGATGGCACATTTTAGGTGGTAGGCTCTGCTTCTGCTTCAGTATCCCCTCTTGTATGATGTTTTCCATATTCTACACTTACCAGAGCTAATAATATCTTACCCTTGATTATCACTTACACAGGCAAATATTTTATAATTGGCTTGATATTTTGTTCTTTTCATTTTGATTTTGCTTAACCTGTGCTTCTTTGTGACTCAGCAGTCCTTTTTTTCCCCTCTGTCCTGTAGGTATACAGAAGTGTTCTGTTGAGAAGTATTCCGAGAGAAGTTGTGGCATACAACAAAAACATAAATGGTGATTTTGAAATGATAGATTGTGGTAAGTTATCCAATTTAACATGGTATATGTAAAACACCTTTGATTACATTGTACATAATATAGTGGGTGTTGGGCGACTTGAAAATATGAGTCATGATGTAGGTGGGCTGGGCAATGCACACATTTTGAAAGGATGAAGTTTGAGATAAGGATGGGGCCGGTATAGTGTACTGAAACCATTAATTTGTACCTTGTTAATTGTGTTTTGGAAATTTTCTAGTCTACTTACACATGTTAATAAAACACATAAAAGACACTTAATAAAATTCGTAAATCTGAATGACAGGGAACGCAAGATAGCTGTCAGTGATCTTCCTGAGGAGACAATTAAGGAAATGTACTGTTCATAATAAGTATATAGGTGATTCTGCTACCACAAAAGGAAAGGAAAATCAAATAGTTAGTATTCATATGCCTCTTCTGCCCATCTCCTTTTCCTTATCTCATCTTTCTATGTAATTAAAGTGCATGTAATAAATACATGTCTATATATGTACTATGATTTATTTAATCCTACAATTGGGACATTTAGGTTGTTTCCAGTTATACACAGCTTTGTGATGAACATCATTGTAGCTTAATCTTTGGTCCACATCCTTAGGATAAGTTCTTAGAGAAAATTGGCTGGGTCGAAACTTTTTTTTTTTTTTTTTGAGAGAGGGTCTTTCTCTGTTGCCCGGGCTGGACTGCAGTGGCATCCTCATAGTTCACTGCAACCTCAGACTCCTGGGGTCAAGCAATCCTCCAGCCTCAGCCTCCTGAGTAGCTAGGATTATAGGCACGTGCCACCACACCCAGCTAAAAACAATTTTTTAATTACACAAATGTCCATGATCATTATGGTGTCTACTGGCATCTAAACTTTTAAGATCTCACTCACCAAAAAGATCTTTTAATAATGTCCTAGAATCTGATCCCATTTAAGGATACATAGACCAAACTCAATTCTTTTTACATAGGTATATTATTACTGAGCCTTTTCAAGGCAATGAGAAGTATACAAGACAGTATCCCTGACAGAATACCAAAAAGCCTCTTTTTATGTTTGTTATACTTGTTACGTATCTATCCAGGATGGTTTTTCTACAAAACCGGGCATCAGAGGTTAGCTAGGAAACCGTGGATTCCTTGTCTGTTTTATGTTTTCTCTATGAGAAACTAAGTAACTGCTAACAAGTATCTCAGATGCAGCGAGCAGTGAAGTTCTAGAGAGTAGAAGTAAGCAAAAGGTAACAGAACATGGTTTCTTTTTGATAGATAAATATATGCCAAAAAAGTTTGAGGTGAGGGTTAGCTGCTTCCTTTATAACCTAAAGGTTTCAGCTCAAACTCTTCTATACATACATTTATTAACTAGATATTTATTAGCAGGCAAGCAAAAAACCATTCTTACAGATCCTATACAGTGGTGATGGCACAGGTCAGGGAGGGTATCTAGTAATAATTGACTCAGGAATTCTGGCAGTCAGAAAGTCATGGAGGAGGATTCAATCAGACAAGTCTATATTCAGATAAGAACTGAATTATTACTATTCTAGTTCCTGGAGCTATGGTTAGATGCTACAACCTAGACGTAGACACACCAAAGAATACCACCTTGGGAAGAACAGTTCTGGTTCTATAAACAAAATCATTATTAGATGTAAAATAATTACTATTTAAAAAGCACACACACACACAGTCATGTGCCGCATAACATCCTTTCAGTCAATGACAGACTGCATATATAACAGTGGTCTAAGATTATACTACTGTGTTTTGGCCAGGCCTGGTGGCTCACACATGTAATCCTAGCACTTTGGCAGGCCAAGGTAGGAGGATCGCTTGAGGTCAGGAATTTGAGACCAGCCTGAGCAATATAGTGAGACCCCATTTCTTCAAAAAATAGAAAAATTAGCCCGGTATGGAGGCAAGCACGTGTAGTCCCAGCTACTTGGGAATCTGAGAGAGGATGATCGCTTGAGCCCAGGAGTTTGAGATTGCAGTGAGCTATGATGATGCCACTGCGCTCTAGCCAGGGCAGTAGAGTGAGACCCTATCTCAAAAAAGAATAATAATAGTAATACTGTATTTTTACTGTACCTTTTGTATGTTTAGATATATGTGGATACACAAATACCATTGTGTTACAATTGCCTATAGTATTCAATACAGTAATATGCTGTACAAGTTTGTAACCTAGGAGCAATAGCCTAGGTTACCATCTAGCCTAGATGTTTAGTAGGCCATACCATCTAGGTTTGTGTAAGTACACTCTAAGATATTCTCACAACAAAATCATCTTAACAATGCATTTCTCAAAACATATCCCCATCATTATATGACACATGACTGTATATACACAACATGTATATAGTATTTAATACAAAGTTTACTCATGGTAAGGTCTCAGTAAGTAGTAGCTACTATTTTATTATTTATAAGCAATATCATATTTATTGTATTTTATTAATGAGTATGGCTTTTAAAATGTCTTTTTTTTTAATTTTGTTTTTTTAAAAGCTAATTTGTCTAAAGGCCACCTTTTTTACTTGACTTAAAAGCCTTTAAATGGGCCAGGCACGGTAGCTCACACCTGTAATCCCAGCACTTTGGGAGGCTGAGGCAGGAGGATGGCTTGAGATAAGGAGTTTGAGACCAGCCTGAGCAGTATAGCGAGATCCTGTCTCTACAAAAAATAGAAAAATTAGCCAGTTGTGGCGGCATGCACCTATAGTCCCAGATACTTGGGAGGCAGGAGGATGACTTGAGCCCAGGAGTTTGAGGTTACAGTGAGCTATGATGATGCCACTGCACTCTAGCCAGGGCAACAGAGAAAGACCCTGTCTTTAAAAAAAAAAAAAAGGCTTTAAATGTTGAAATCTGTCCCCCCGCCAAAAAAAAACCAAAAAACAGTTAAAGCAAATTCTCTCAAGGGGCAAAAATTCTTTTTTCATATGAGATGTATAAATTTGGTAACTGCAAATTGATAATTAGGTAACTTTATTTGTATTATCCCCATGTTACAGTCACCAGACATATAACCATGATATAAGTAGAGCATATTTCTTATTTGTTTTTAGATTATAGTGATGCCTTTTAGGGCCCACAAGAAACCACCACAATATCACCAAAATGATCTAAAACCACTGAAGTTTTTAATTCATCTGTGGTAAGTGGCTTTTGCATAATTGGAACTAAAAGCCACTGCCCTCTTAGTCAGAAAACAGTCTGAATATTTCCTGCATGCTGTTATTGTGAGGAGCAAAAAGGATGATGGAGGACATGGTAGGAGAAATGTAAAATAGATACTAAGTGCCTACTCCAGGGAAGTGCTACTATGCTGGTCAAGCCCATCATATCTCACCCTGACCCTTTGGTTTATAAATAAATTCTGATCTTCTTTCTTACTTTCATCTTAAAATAATTTTGCTTTCTTACTTTGTCCATTTTTAAGTGGTAAGGTTCACAGTATATACCTCTTCTCAATCTAAACACTAACAACAGTATGTACAAAGAAACCAGCTCCCACTAATTGAACAGCTCCTCTGGGAATGACAGATGGGGATTTCACCAATATGTGCATCCCAAACAATTTGGGGGTGTCTAACCCAGGAAACCAGTTTAAATAAGAAATGGATATCTACTCTTCCCTTCAATGTCTCTTCCCTTGGATGCACATGTATTGTCTTGGGGTATAAAACTAACAGTCTCTGGCCACCCACAGCTGTGGGTTAGTTTGCCTTCTCCCTTCCCACTTTCACTTTAGATCCTTGGAAAATTCTCAAGCCAAAGATCTAGGCTAAAAATTTAGCATGTCCTTCTGGAGCTCTGCAGATAATATCTTCGTTCTCCTAAGGGCTTGTCTAATTCACCAAATGGTTTATATAAAACCACATTTAGTTGCTTGACAGTGATACATGGTAATCCAAGAAAAGACATTCCTCTCATTTGTGACAGCAGTAGGGAGAATGATAAAACCATAATAGTGTTAACAAACTGGCAAAGAGGGTTCCCTTCATTTGCTTGGCACATGGAAAGCCAATTACTGAGACAGTGAGGATTGTCAAGGAAGAAAGGTGAGAGGGGTGGACTCCCTCAAATCTGCCTCCCCAACTGACAGGGTCACAGGTTTTTGTAGAGGTGAAATGAATAATGCATGAAGTGAGTGAGCATCATTACATGTTTGGGACAGAGTGCAGGACACGCTAGTCCAGTGAGAAATCATACTATCACATACATCACATGATCAAAAAATGGTGGATAAGTCCCTCCCAGGGTGGAGATTTTAGTAGTATAATGAGCTGGGGGTTAGTATTGGTCATCCTTTCAGTCTTGTGCTCAGGTGGGATGCAGGGACTAAGTAGCTGAGTGGATCCTTGAGCAAGATCCATGGTGGAATGTCCTTATCGTGTTTATTCTGGACAAACAGGTGGAATAAGACCTTGTAGTTATCTTGTGGCTGCAAGGAGGTTCTGCTGTTTCTGGAAAAAAAACAACTCAGAAGTTAATGGGCTGGGCATGGTGGCTCACACCTACAATCCTAGCACTCTGGGAAGCCGAGGTGGGAGGATTGCTGGAGCTCAGGAGTTCAAGACCACCCTGAGCAAGAGTGAGACCCTGTCTCTACAAAAAATAGAAAAATTAGCTGGGTGTTGTGGCACATGCCTGTAGTGCCAGCTACTTGGGAGGTTGAGGCAGGAAGATCCCTTGAGCCCAGGGGTTTGATGTTGCAGTGAGCTATGATGATGCCACTGCACTCTACCCAGGGCAACAGAGTAAGACTCTGTCTCAAAAAAAAGAAAAAGTTAATGTATCAGTAAAACAGAAAGTTACAAAGTTCTAGTCAGCAAATCTACTGGCCTGGAGACTTGGAACATAAGAGAACTGCAAAAAGGCATTTTTGTTCACTGTAGCCAAGCTGGTTACAATTATTCACTGGTTCATTTCACAGATATGTATCAAACGTATACCTTGTGTTTCAGATTATATTAGGCAGAGATCCCTATCATCTGAAGGGAAACAAATTTATAGCACTTATAGCACCATGCAGGCAAACCTTTGATCACATTCTCTGTCCCAGTCTTTCATACGTTTCATCTTTTAAAGTATGTATGGTAAGATAGTCACTAGGCCTACTGAGCCTTTATTTTCGGAGTGGCAGGGTCCTTAATGAAGTGATATGGTAGAGATCTATCTCCTATGTAAAGGATAACTGACATCTTTCTATTTTGAAATGAAAATGTAGCTAAATAAAAATTTTTAGTTAGAATCCAAGGTCCCAGAGACTTTTAAATGTTTGGTTCATTTAAACAAAGTATAGTCCTTACCTTATGTAAATATTAACAACTGGAATTGGAATGACACAGAAATATGTGACTATAGTCTCTGCCTCAACAAATTTCTAATCCAAGGAAGACATTAAATAATTTTAGTTGATCCATATAAGGAGAATAATGTAGAACAGCTGTTACCAAGCCAGTATGCTTTGGAACAGTGTTTCCAAGAATGACAGTATAAATGTTTTGGGGGATGACAGACTATGTGTAAAAAATTGGGGAAGTATGAAGTTAAAGTGAGCATGTTTTTTTTTTCCCCAACTGCAGTACTTCTTAATATACTAACATACATTCTGACTTTCCAATATAATATGCAGCATTTTCTCAACTTACCGCATAGTTTCCCCCTGTTCCCCCCATCAAGATCCTTCAAAAATAGCAAGAATGAAAAAGACATTCATATTAGGACTGGGGTCACCTGGGCCTGCTTGGCCCTTGGACCATGTTTGAGTTTTCTAGTTTTCCTAAGGTGAAGGCATGTTTCTACCCATGTTCTCAATGTCTGCAGGCCAGTGTATTGAGAATGAGAACGTTTTTATATATGCTGAATTCTTTTTAATTGGCAGTGGCATCCTTAGTGCTTTTAAACAGATGATTCTTGTAAAAACAGGTAGACAATAGTTTGTAATACTCTTCCCAAGAAAAGAGTAGGATAAAGTTCTGCCTGGTGTCATAAGCTATCCCAGAGTAACCCCAATAACTAGGATAGCACCTCGGGACAAGCTGTCATTTTACAACTGAGGGTGCTCACTAAAAACTGAATACTGGTTCCTGATCAGGATTCCTGTTGTGCCTGGGAAAATAAGGCTTTTAGAATACCTTTGCCATGTATTTGCAGAGAAATAAACACAAACAATTCATTTTGCTTCTTCCTTAACCTGTGAGGATATGCTTTACCTTTTAGGGTCTTTCCACCTTTCTCAAAAAGCCAATAAGAATATCTGCAGGCCTTTTTGTGATTTGAAGCCAGAGTTTGCCACTGCCACCCATACTGTGGAACTTAGCTAAACACCAACCCACTGGTGCCCTTCTAAGGGCCACCACTGACAGTAAGCTCAAAAGCTATGGTTGTGAAAACATTCTTGCTGAAGTGATATCTAGAGAAAAGAGTACCACCTTCAGTTCATAAGTTTATATTTCTCTTGATTCTGATTTGATTTATAAATAATACAGGTGGATTTCTGAACTTTCTCTGAAAATATTAATTGCTTTACATAAAGATTTGTGGTTTTTTTTAATATTGTAGAGAGGAAATTCCAATCACCACCTTATATATTAAAGTATACCTATCACAACATTGAATTCTTTTCAACAGTCTTGGAAGATGCTATAAAAACACCTGACTGTTCCAGTGGACCAGTGAAAGAGGAAAGAGGTGATCTTATCAAATTTTACAATACGATATATGTAGGAAGAGTGAAGTCATTTGCATTGAAATACGACTTGTCAAATCAAGACCATGTGGTATGTTTCATGTTTTACTACTTTATTAATATCTATATTCATAGTTGGATTGCTATGAGTTTATTTTTGCTAAATATTTCAGAGTTTAAAGCCTCACTAATGCATTATATAAAAGAAAATATGTTATCAGTTAATCAGAGAGTGACTAATAACTTAATCTGAGTGATTAAGACTGTAATACAACAGAGACCAGAGGAAATCATGAGAATTTTATCTATACTGTGATTATGTTGCTAGAAATTATGTATGCATATGGGTAAGGACTAGATGGGAACATGGAAATGTTAAAACAATTTTTTTGTTTTGGTTTCTCTTGTTACATTGTGGAAGATAAATGTTTTTCTCAAGATAAAGAGGAAAGGAAATAAGTAAGTAGGCCTGGATCATTAATAGAGGCAACACTAAGAAATTTTTATGCAGTCCCTAGTTTTGTCAGTAGCAGCACACCTGAGAAAGTGTTACCAGTGTATAAGTTGAGGTTGGTTCCCAGGGTACCAGACTTTAGCTATAAGAAAGAAGGCCCTACTAGAAGCTGCAGCCAGCCACCCAGTAGCCGTGTGTGTGTGTATGTGTGTAAGCTACATTTCTGTCCTCGCTCTTTTCAAGGAATATAGTCTGTGACTATCCTCAGAGGCCATAACTGTTCATCCTACTCCATCAGTTCTGCCTCCTCTCTGTCATGCGCTGTGCTATGAGTATCTTTATCATCAGCCAACTGAAACTAGTTTTATTAGCTTCAGGTGAAGATAATGAATGAAATATTAGTTAAGGCTAAGCACGGTGGCTCACGCCTGTCATCCCAGCACTTTGGGAGGCCGAGGCAGGAGGATCGCTTGAGGCCAGGAGTTTGAGACCAGCCTGAATAAGAGTGAGACCCTGTCTCTATAAAAAACAGAAAAAAATTAGCCACACATGGTGGCATGCACCTGTAGTCCCAGCTACTCAGGAGGCTGAGGCAGGAGGATCCCTTGGGCCCAGGAGTTCGAGGTTGCATTGACCTATGATGGGGCCACTGCACTCCAGCCTGGGTGACAGAGTGAGACCCCGTCTCAAAAAAAACAAAAAAGAAAGAAATATTATTTAAGGAGCCATCTCCATTTATTTCTGTTATACAGAATATTAAAGAAAAATGAAACCCTTGCTCACCTAATTTGTTTCTAAATCTTTTGTATTTCTGTGTCTTTCCCATTTCATTAACAGATTTTTTTCCATGTTGGAATCATCCTGCCAGCTCACAGAATTCCCTGCCTCTCTTTTATTCTCTCTGCTACTGCTTTGGTTGTGGATGTGGATGTGTGTAGAGGGATTCTTATTGCAAGTATTAGAACATTGATTATTCTTTGTCCCTACTTTCTAACCACTACTTTCTTACCACTCCTGGTGTCTTGCCCAGAGTTCTTAGTACTAGTTACAGGATTTCCTGAAATATCCAGGAAAAGAAATTCTACTTTATGTGTTAATAATTGTTTAAAAAAAAAAAAAAAAGCATAATGGACCATTTCTTTGCACTTTTCTGCCATAAATAACCTCTTGCAGTATAACTGACTCCTAACTAGGAGATGCCATAAGAATAAAAATATGGTGGGATTCAAAAAAACAAAGAAAAACTTTTATCTTAAAAATCTGACTTTTGGGTTATTTTAGATGGATGCTCCACCACTCTCTCCTTTCCCACATATTAAGCAACAGCCAGGCTCACCACGCCGCATTTCCCAACAACACTCCATTTATGTTTCCCCACACAAGAATGGGTCAGGCCTTACACCAAGAAGTGCTCTGCTGTACAAGTTCAATGGTAGCCCTTCTAAGGTAAGGTGCAAACAGGCTTTACTCCAGAACAACTTATATACATACATATGTTAAAAGTTGGATTTCAGATTACCAATCAGTAATCATTAATCTGGCCTTTTTTTTTTTTTGCCAAATTACTCATGTACTGATAAAATATGAACTGTTAACCATGGCACATTTCCTGTGATCTAGAGCAGTATATTCAGTTGAAGTAGTTTAACCCATTACTGTTGATATATTTGGGGAGTTCACGTCAAGAGTCCGGTGTGTCTCCCTCTTCAAGCATGATCTTGAGAAGGGACCCATAAGGCAACACCTGCAAGTGGTCAGACATGGGGAATGTTAAGTTCAAAGAAAGGCCTTGGAAGTGACAGTGCATTGGTGCATAGCAACCAGGATAGTGAAAAGTCTGAAAACAGAGGCCTCCTCCTATGTACATAGAGAACTCTGTTGTTGGCTCTATCTTTAACTCCATACAATGATGAAGATGTGACATGGACATGATTACTGTTTTTTCAAGGACTATCAAGCAGATAAGTTCAGTATGTCTCCAGAAGCCAGAATCAGTATCAACTGGAAGAAATTATAGTGGGGCAGATTATAATTCAGTTCAAATACAGTGACGGCTCCTGAACTCATTAGTTTCCTATTCAGTTCCACAAACACCTATTGAGTTCCTATTATACGTGACAAACAAGGTTGACTAAGATATATATACCAGATTTATTTTTCCTCCTTATAGAAATTGACTTCCTGTAAGAATGTTTAGAAGAGATTCTTGCATGGAATCAAAGATTGGACCAGGTGACTTTTAAGATAGTGATTCTGAAACCGTGAGTCAGAATCACCTGTTTAGCTTGTTGAACAGATATCTGTCCCACAGACCTATTGAATCACAAATCACTAGCAGGCAGGTCTGAGACTAATTAAAACAAGCTCCCTAGATGTTTGTGATGCACAGATTTCAGGAACCACTTCTCTGAGACCTTGCTACTCTGAGTGTGGTTCGTGGACACCAGCAACATTAGCATCACCTGAGAGCTTGTTAGAAACACAGAATGTCAGGCTCCACACCATCCCTGCTAATTCTGAATCTGTATTTTAACAATCCCCAAATGATTAGTAAGCACATTAAAGATTGAAAAGCATTACTCTAAGGTAGAGGATCTCAAACTTTAGGAAGCATCAGAATCACCTGGAGGGCATATTAAAACATTGCTGGGCTCCAACCCTAGAATGTTGATTTTGGTAGGTTTAGGGTAAGCCTTGAGAATTTGCATTTTTAATAAGTTGCTACATGCTTCTGCGTCTGATCTGGGGACTACACATTGAGAACTATTGTTATAAGGTAAATCTAATATTTTAAACCACCTGAAAAGATTAGTTCTAGCCATCCTTAATAAGTTGGTCTAAATCGAAAAAATAATCTCTATCCCAGTGTTTAAATTTGGATAGATGATGGAGGATAGGAAAAAGCAGTTAGCTTGGTTCTTTGCTACTGTTTCACTCCCCACCCCTGCCCCTTTTACTCACACATGTCCTCTGTTTTTGCACAGAGTTTGAAAGATATCAACAACATGATAAGGCAAGGTGAGCAGAGAACCAAGAAGCGAGCAATAGCCATCGATAGTGATGCAGAATCACCTGCCAAACGCCTCTGCCAAGAAAATGATGATGTTTTACTTAAACGACTACAGGATGTTGTCAGTGAAAGAGCAAATCATTAATGCCATTTTTGTTTCTATGATAAAAGCACTTTCAGTTTGTTCTGCAGAAAGATGGGGCTCTGTCCTTCACATCTTTCAGCCCTGTAGATGGTAAATGTCACTGGGTTATAAGAAAAAGTGCACCAAAATTATGTGCTTTTTTTTTTTTTTTAACATTTATCCAAAATGTAGTAAACAGAGATGTTTTTTGAGTTGGGTTGGAAAGGAATATTTTAAGTGCCTTTTAAAAATATTGATAGTCATAGAATTTTTTAACTGTTTGTTGCTTGGGTTAGTTATTAAGATAAAGTGAGGAACCCCATAACTTTTTAGCTGTCTTTTTAAAAATAATCAAATGTCTCCTCCTGTGCTTTGTAATATGAGGATAATCTATTTTTGTTAAGCATGCTGTAAGATATTTGTATTTTCAATTTAATATTGAAGGTAAGGATTGGTTCCTATAGTACCTGGGCCAGAAGGTGCACCAGCCTATCTCTGGCCCACTGTAGTAACTCCTGATCCAGGTGCCACTACTATTCTGGGTTGTCTGATCCCTTCCTGTGCCCTTCCTCTCCTTGAGCATAAGGAGATTTGTGCCTGAACCTCTGTGCAACCCCCATTTCTTGCTTTCCAATCCTGAGCCCTCTTAGCTTGCTGTCACAACCCAATAAAAGGGGTACTTCTTTTTTAAACTACCATCATTTTGTTTTTCATGACATTAACTTAATTATATGTGATAGTATTAAGTCATGTAATTCTCAAAATAGGAAGCTATTTCTCAAGCCAGTAGAATAAAATTCAGAAAAAGTTATTAGAAAGTAAATTTCCTGTTAGTAAATATTAGTAAGGTAGCACCATGATAATGTGTGATATACTATTTTTGAGGTCATGATAAGATCAGTCATTCTCAATGTCTAATTGATTCCCTAAGAATATTTGAAACCTTTCTTAAAAACCTCATTAAAATCACCTCATGCCTTATAATTCTAATATACGTCAGGAAAACAGCTGCCTATTACTCCCCTCCCCCATCACCCTTTGTTCTCAGTATTATTCGTGCATCATGAGTTTCCTGTTAGGGTTTGACCACTGGATCCCCCGAAGATGTTTTTCAGTAGGGAGGCAGCTCTGCACAGAATCAGCTCTTCAACTTTCACTTTTTCTAGTGTGTTTCTAGAATCTGGAAGGAAGTGGATAAGCCGTTCTTAACTAATTTTGAGAAGATTTATCAAAAACCTTAATGTTTAAAAGACATAACATTTAACTTACCTGTGTCTAACCATGGCTAATTTGAAATAGTCTAAGATTTGGCTGTCAATTAGCAATTAATGTTGTCAGGAATTTTATTTTTTAATTTTAAGAAGAAAAGGAATTTTGATCACATTTTACTTTAATGAAAGTTACAGCCTCATTTTTTGTGTAGTATCTACACGTTGTTGTAAGCCAAATCACATAAAGTCTGTGCTGGGCATGGTGGCACGCCTATAATCCCACTACTTTGGGAAGCCAAGGCAGGAAGATCACTTGAGGCCAGGAGTTGAGTTTGAGACCAGCCTGGACAACATAGAGAGACCCCCATCTCTAAAAATAATTAGCCGGGTGTGGTTGTGTGCATCTGTAGTCCTAGCTACTTGGGAGGCTGAGGCAGGAGGATTGCCTGAGCCCAGGAGTTCAAGGCTGTAGTGAGTTATGATCATACCACTGCACTGTAGCCTGGGTGGCAGAGCAAGACCCTGTCTCTTAAAAAAAGAAGAAAAAAAAAAGTTTGTCTTGAATCCTTGTACATATTTTTATGTAGCTATAACTATTGTATCATTTTTATCTCCATTATTAAGGTACAAAATATAAATGAGCATTTGTACATTGAGTATATAAGAAACTCTGGACATGTTTTTATCAGTATTTAGAATTTGGTATCAATGTACATAAAATGGTTAATTAAAAAATTTGAATTTTTGAGATTATTAAAACTATACTTTTGCTTTTTTTGTATGACTAGAAGTAATTGCGCAGCCATCTAAACTCTATGTCTTTTTAAATATCTACTTTATATCTTTTAAATTCCTTAGTATAAGTTAAAAGTTAATGTTCCTGTGGTTTCCAGGGTCTAGTGGGAAAATGGAAAGTAACTGCTAATGGGTGCAGAGTTTTTTGGGATGGGTTGGTGAAAACTATTTTGGAACTTGATGTAGCTGGTAGTTGCATAACATTGTGAATTTACTAAATGCCACTGAATTATACACTTTAAGGTGATTAATTTTATGTTATGTGAATTTAACTTTAATTTTTTAAACACTTAGGTACATAGGATTAGGCTGGGCACAGTGGCTCACACCTGTAATCCTAGCACTTTGAGAGGCCAAGGTGAGAGGATCACTTGAGGCCAGGAGTTCAAGACCAGCCTGAGTAAGAGCAAGACCCCATCTCTGCAAAAAATAGAAAAATTAGCTGGGCACGGTGGTGTGCACCTGTAGTCCCAGCTACTTAGAAGGCTGAGACAGGAGGAGTGCTTGAGCCCAGGAATTTGAGGTTGCAGTGAGCTATGATGATGCCACTGCACTCTAGCCCAGGCAACAGGGCAAGACCCTGTCTCAAAAAAAGAAAAAAAGAAAAAGAAACGTGATTATTCCAAGACCTTGGAATGAATATGTGGACCAAGTTATACTGAATTAAGGAAAAGGCTGATTTTTCTCTTAGGAGGGCTTTCAGGTGTATTTCTCCCCCATGTGACCCATGGCTTAAAAATTATTTTCTAATTAAGATTTCAAGGTGGTTAAAAAAAAAAAGATTTTAATGTGGTTAGATTATATTGAATCATATTTTTAAGAAAAGGTAATCCTTTTGCTTGTTTTAATTTTGTTCCTTTTGAGTGCTTCCACTAAGTCAGAAAGCATTTATTGGTTGTGTACGCTGTGCCTGGCCCTCTGCTAGGTGCTAGGCATATAAAGATGAACCAGACATAGTTCCTGTTCTCAAGATATATATTTGTAGCCCATTAATGTAATGTGATAAGTATAGTAATACAGCTCTGCACCAAGATGGGTGATATTAACACAGAGAAGAGAGTGATTCACTCTGCCTGAGCAAGTGTGCCAGGGAAAGCTCTAAAATGGAGGATATTTAGTCCTTATGGATGAATAACTGCCAGGACAGTAAAAGTATTCAAGATAGAACACAACCTTTAGAAAGGCCCAGAGAAATGAAAGTACTATAGGGTTAGGAATTCAGGTAATTTAGTGAGGCTGGAGTGTAGTGTGCACATGCAAAAGTGTGATAGAAAGTAGAGCTAGAAAGGCAGACAGGGAACTTTCATAGTTGAGCTTTTAAAGCCAGGTTAAGGAGCTTAGGCTTGATCATTTTCAGTGGTTCTTAACGTTGGCTGCAACTGGGGAGCTTTAAAAAAAAAATACATCAGTGCGTGGATCCCTTCTCCCAGAGGTTTCTGATTTAATTGATTTAGGAACCAGCTAGGCATCAGGATTTTTAAATAGTCCCTACATAAGCACCTAAGGCTGAGAACCACTGCTATAGGCCATGGAGAGCCACTGAAGAGGTTTTAATTTTCAGTAGATAATGACAAAATCTGTTGTTTATTTTTTAGCTGCAGTTCCCTAATTTGACCAAGGGCAATGATTATCTGAGAGACATATTAACAATACACATTCCTAGTCTCCACCCTTGACCAGTGGAATCATAATCTCCAGGGAAAGGACCCAGGAATTTTGTTTCCTTAACCTCCATTCCAAGTGATATTTTTACCCTCAAGCAAGTTTAGAGACCTTCTGGCAGTGCTGCTCAAACTTAAATGAGCACAGGAATCACCACCTGGGATTGTTAATCTTGTTAAACATGCAGAGCCTAATTTCAGTAAATCTGGGTTTGGGCCTGAATTATTCTTTTCTAACGAGCTCCCAGGTGATGGCCAATGCTGCCAGTCCAAGGACTACACTTGAGTAGCGAGGCTTAGAACTCTGGAAGCAGTACAGAGGGTGGATTAGAGGATGGCTAGACTGAAATCAGAGACAAATTAGGTTAGTGCTTCTTAACTTGGGGCAACTTTGCCCCCGTTATGGACATTTAGCAATGACACTTTTGGTTGTCACAGCTGGGGCAGGGGGTGCTACTGGTATCTAGTGGGTAGAAAGCAGGGATATTGCTAAATATCCTATAATGCACAGGACAGCCCCCCACAACAAAGAATTATCCAGCCCAAAATGTCAATAGTGCTGATACCTGAATTAAGTGATTATGAACACCTCAGCAGAAGAGCTCTACACTTTAAGATAGTGGTAGCAGGGATAGAAGAGGAACTAGAGAAGGTCATCCAACTCTGGGCATGTATCCCAGTCAGGGAAGACTTCATAAGGAAGATGACTTTCTAGAAAGGCTTGATAGTAATAGTTTCCACGTGGGGTAACTAATACACATGTGAGGTTATTTGGCATCAATGACAGTCTCTTAATATATTAAGAATAAGATGCCCCTGAGGTTTCAGATCCTAGGCAGCGGTTCCAATCAAACTTCCCAATGGTAAGAACACTTTTGAGGGCTTATTAAGTATACAGGTTACTAGACCTGTCCCCTGGAAACTCTGATTCAATAGTGTGGCCCAGGAACAGTTTTGTTTACAAGCATCCCAGGCTTTTCTTATCAGTGAAGTTTGGGATATACCTGTCTAGATTTCAGCAGAAGAGCATAATGGCCAAGAGTATAGAGATTCAGATCCAAATATCCTCCTGGCCACTGCACCACCAAACCAAGTTGGACTTCGCAATTTACTTCTCTCATTTAGTCATCAGCACTTCAGGTTACATTTCTGGAACTATTGTAAGTTTCCTTGGCTATAATTGTATTGATAAATTCATTTTTTAAACAAGGCAAATCAGTTTACATTACTACCTAAGATGGTTTTTGTTTTTTCAATTGAGGCAATAATATGACCACTAATTATAGATTTTTAAATTATATTTTAGCTGTGACATTGAATATTTAATCCTCAGCATGGCTTTAGTTTGGAACATAAAAGACTTTTTTTTTAAATGTGCATTTACTGTTACTACAGCAATACTTCAACTATTCAGAACACATTTTTTAAAAAGATCTAATCATAAGTATAGATGTACATACCATACCGTACCACAGATCCTCGTTTAGAACCTATTTTCCTCTTATCTTGCATAGTTGTATGATTGATGGGGGGTAGGCTTACGTGTATATGCAAAAGATGTGGGTGTGGGTACAGTTGAGATAGGGATAGTGACAATAGTGGTTATGATGGGGTTGGGAAAGAGAAGACAGTTAAGAGGACTTGGTATTTATTTAATTGGATATGAAGGATAGTGAGAATTTGGGGGTAACTATTGGTAAGGTTACTTCAAGGAAGTTAATTCTGTGAAGTAGATATATTACTTATATTAGGATACTTTATATTGCATAATGAGTATTTGACATTCCAGTTTTTTTCTATTAGAACTTGAGGGATAAAAATTAATAAATGTTAAAACCTGCTTTATCTGACAGTATCTTTTTTTGCCTATGAAAGTAATAAAAATTTAAAAACACAAAAAAGAAAAAAAATTAATTATAGAAAATTAGCTGGATGCAGTGGCACGTGCCTGTAGTCCCAGCTGCTCAGGAAGCTGAGACAGAGGGCTAAAGTGGGAGGATTGTTGCTTGAGCCCAGGAGTTCAAGTCTACCCTGGGCAACATAGTGAGACCCCCATCTCTTTAAAAAAAAAAAAAAAAGGAAGAAAATTACATATATTGTAGAAAAATTGGAGTACACATAAGCAAAAAAGAAAAACTGTTGGTATTGCTACCTTTCAGAGGTCACCTGTTTTGAATTTTTTAATTTTTTTATTATAATTATTTTTTACCTGAAGGAAATTATGCAAATCTTAAATTGTATAATATGATGAATTTTCCGGCTTTATTAAGGTATAATTTACATACAATAAAATTCACCCATCTTAAGTGTACAGTTTAATGAATTTTAATAATTATATTTAGTTGTGTAACTACCACCACAAGCAATATATAGAATGTTTCCATCACTCTAAGTTTTCTTGTGCCCTTTGATCTCCTTCACTGCCCTCCCCACATCCTCCCCACCACATACCCAGGCAACTGTTTGTCTGTTTTATGTAACTGTAGTTTTGCCTTTTTAGAATTTCACATAAATGTATATATGCACAATATGTAGTCTTTTCTACTTGAGTTCTTTCACTTAGTGTGCTGTTTTTGAAATTCATCTATGTTGTATGTATAAATGTTTCTTTTCTTTTTATTACTAAGCAATAGTCCTTAGTAGTATAAGACAATTTGTTTATTTGCCGGTTGATGGACATTTGTGTTGTTGCCAGTTTTTGGTTCATGTGAATAATTATGAATATTTGCATGCAATCTTTGAACATATGTTTTTATTTCCCTTTAATTTCTTATAAGTTGGATTGCTGGGTCAAATAGTAAATATATGTTATACTTCGTAAGATATTGCTATATTCTTCATCAAAGTGGCTATGTTAGGTAGGTAGTGAGGGATTCCTGCTGTCCTAGGGACAAAGGTGGGTGCCCATCTTGGTGCTGCCCCACCTTAATCCTGCCCCGAGCAACTGCCACACCTAGGAAGAAGGAGGAATACCCTGCCAACATACAAAATAATGCAGGGAATTCCCTAGCCCCTCGACCAGGCAGCCCAGGCACAATAGGATCTAGAAAGCAACCTAGAGTAACCTAAAGGTAATTATCATGTCATTAGCTGTCCATCAAAGTGATGACATCTGAACCACAAGGAGGGCCCAATCCAGACACTATAAAACAAGACCCCAGACCATTACCAGAGCCCTTTTTTTATGACAGGGGGGGCCTGTTCATCATCTGTGGTGAACCTATCCTGCTCTTGCTCTGTAAACCTATCTTGCCCTTCCTCGATAAACTTCATTTCACGCTCGCCTTGCTTTTGGTATGTCTGGTCATTCTTTGGCCAAGAGCACACCAAGAACCGAGAACAGACAACTACAACCGGACAGCTATACCATTTTGCATTCCACCCAGCAATGTGTAAGAGTTCCATTTGCTCTACATCAAGGCTACCTTTTGAAGTGAATCTTCCCTGACTTATATTTAATGCATATATTATGTATTTTTTAAGTAAAAGTGGTTCATCTATATTACTTAATATATCAAGGTCATCTTTGCATTGTCTAAATTATACTTTTATGATGATTTTAATGTTTGTGTTCCAATGTATGAATATACCATTATTTATTTTATTACCAAACAAGGAAAGATAAAAGGTAGTTTTGGTTGGATTTATTTCAGATGTTGGCATCTGGAATAACTTTTGTTTAGTGAGTCTAATATTTGCAAAGTTAAGAATCAGGTCTTCAATCTATAACATTATGATACAAAATTGTTAAAATACTAAAGCTATTTCATCACATAATGAAGTACTTACTTACATAGGCTTCCTCACTTCATTTGAGTCTCTGCTCAAGTGTCAGGTCACAAAACTTCCTAGACCAACCCAGCCTTTCCTATTGCCTTACTTACCCTGTTTTATTTTCCTTCCTGGCACTTATAATCTACTCATGTATTAGTTGAATGTGGCACTAGAATATGAACTCCATGTACATGGTACTTTTTAAAATGTGGTTTTCCCAGAGTGTAGACTGATGCATAGATGAAATATGTGCTTGATTGTTGTTGAATTAATGAATTGAAGAAGAAGGATGCTTTGTATAGCTTTTTATAATAATCATATGTCACATGGAGTGAGCATTTTTTTTTTATTCTTTTCTTTTCCTTTTTTTTCTTTTTTAATTTTTAAGCACCAGTCTTACTCTGTCACCCAGGCTATAGTACAGTGGCTTGATCATAGTTCACTGCATCCTCAAACTCCTGGGCTCAAATGATCCTCCTGCCTCAGCCTCCCAAGTAGCTAGTACTACAGGCATGTGCCACCACACCCAGCTAATTTTTAAAAATTTTATTTTTTGTAGAGAGGGGCTCTCGTTATGTTGCCCAGGCTGATCTCAAATTCCTGGCCTCAAGTGATCCTCCTGTCTCAGCCTCCCAAAGTGCTAGGGTTACAGGTGTGAGCTACTGAACCCAGCTGAGTTTGACTATGTTAGATACCTCATATAAGTGAAAGCATACATTATTTGTCCTTTTATGACTGGCTTAATTTCACTTAGGATAATGTTCTCAAGGTTCATCCATGTTGTAGCATGTATCAGAATTTTCTCACTTTTTAAGGCTGAATAATAGTCTATTATACGTATATACCACATTTTGTTTATCCATTCATCTGTTGGTGGACTGCAGCCTAGTTTTTAATTGGTACACCATACCATGTCTTTAGATATTACCCTTGGACTGACTCAGCTTTCCATAAATATGCCGGGTCTTCTGGGAAGTCCCAGGCTGTCTTCTTTCTTTCTAAGTTTCTTTGTCTTCCTTTCCCCTGGGAAGCATCCTTCTATTTGTTATCTCTATTTCCCAGCAAATTTTCCTTCCCACCCCTATCACAAGAAACTGAGCTTGTGGGAAGATTTTTATCAAAAAAAAAATCACAACAAACATTTTTGAGGGGTAGGTAATGTATTCCGTAGGGGTGAGGGGAAACTTGTCCTTCCCTCCCTCCCAAATGCAAGATCAACTCACAATTAAGGTAGATTAATGAGAGAGGTTTATTTACCATGCGCATGGGGAGAATCACAGAGTGATTGCTCAGTATCCCATTGGGATCCAAATATTTTTATACATGCCTTTTAGAGGGTAGAGGGAGATGAGCAGTATAGGTAATTCTGTTTAGGGGCAATAAATGGTTGCTAGGGAGGATGAATGGATGGGGGAAACAGATTGACTTGTAAATGATTCTCAGCAAATTAAATTAACCTGAGAGATAGGTATTATATTTAAAATTACGTGGGCCAGGTCTGGTTGCATTCTTTTGCCTGCAATATACTGAGATAGCAGGGAGGGGAAGGGAAGGAAGTCAATTTTTCTTTTGATTTGTCAGTCCCAGTTTATGCAGATAGAAGGAAAGCCCCTTCCAATGCCTTTTTCTCTCTGAAGGGCCTCTAATTCAAAATACTCTTTATACCAAGGAGTCATACTTTGGGGTGAAATTTCCTGAACTCCTTCAGTTCCAAAGACAGTCTTCTCCCTTCACTCAATCTTATTGACTCTTTTCTTATTCCTTATCTTTCAAACCCCATGCCCCAAATCCCCTCCTGGGAGCCCCAAATTCCTCATCTTTACTGTGACTTCCCTAAGCTTCCTACCTCAGAAGCCTTAGCACCAGCTTCCACCCACACCCTGAAGGCTCAGTGCCACCTTAACCACTTGCTCAAGGAAAATGGTCTTTCCCCAAAGGAAGACTGCTTTCTCCCCTAGAACCTAATGCCAGTTTCCTCCCTGATACTCAGAGCATGCTAGGTAGGGGAAACTTCACTTCCCTGCAGCCACCCCAAATGCAAATTATGCTTCTCTTTAATATGAATAATTAAGGTGTTCTCAGTCTGGTAAAAAATGTGAATAAAACCATCTTAAACATTACTACGTTTATTGCTCTACTTTAACTCACACTAGGGATAAACAATATGCTTGTTACACAAATGCAGCTTCAAAGACCAATCTTCCAGTCCCACCCAGGTTACTAATTTTAAGAAATTAGAGAAATTCTGAAACTATTTTTCCTTAGCTTCTGAATCACAGTGATTAACAGGTCCCAAGCACAGGAGTGATTTCAGACTGCCTTGAGAGATGGGTCCAGATAAGGATCACTATCCAAACAAGGTATTTACCTTTGAGAAAGGTATGTCAAAAAATGATCAAAGGCTTCCTTAACACTTGAGTCAGTATGTATTTTGTTAAAAATAATGTCACACTTAGGGTAGAGAAATAAGTTTGTGTGAGACTTGACTTTGCATGATATCCTTAAGATGCAGGGGCTCCTGGTAATAACCAGCTCCTAACCCCTCAGAAGCCTGGGGTCCCAGTCTATAATGCTGTAGTTCCATTCAGTGAACAACAAAGCATTTCTTAGAGAAAAAGATCTTTGTGAACTTGGCTGACAGTGTTATTCACTAGAGACAGTAGGATATGAGATGATGAGGAATTGGACTAGACCGGACTGGATACAAGTGTCACTGCAAGGAGAAAATCAGCCAGATAACCCTGAATTTCTGGAACTGGGTGTCAGATGTTGGAGTTGCAAAGCATTTCAGGGATGTTTTCAGTTACAAGGGAGAAAAAAAAATCCAAAAATTCAAAACACACACACACACACACACACGAGAAAATTCAATTTACACTGGATTTAAAACTAAGGAAATTTATTGGCTCATGTAGTTGGAAATACAAAGATAGGATGGACTTTTTGGTTGGTTGATCAAATGGCTGAGTATTCTCTTCAAAGACCCAAGGTCTTTCCACAGTGTCTGCTTCTTCATAAAGCTCTTCTAATGGTTTTAGGATAGCTAACCGCAGCAATGGCAAATTCCCCTTTTGTTGTAATTTAGGGGCTCCCAAGTAAATCTATGTTGGAATAAGACTGGCTGATGCAACTACCATTTGAATTTAGGAACCAGGGCTATGTTTGAAATATGAGTTGTAACTGGCTCTTAGTGATGAGTTTTAAAAGAATCCATGAGTTATTTTTACCCAGGGATACCCCAATCCCCTAAGGGAAGTCTGGCCACTCCCTTATGTGTTTGAGCGTCCTGAACCTCAAATACATGATCACTCCCACCGCAAACATTGAGCCACTCACAAGGAGCCACACTACACTCTGTAGGATGAGATGGCCTCTCTCCCAGCAACAGCTTATAAGCAATAGCCCTCGTATTCAGATCAAGTTGCAGAATAGAAAAATGGTTTTCAAGGCAGATCTAGGTGCAACCCAGAGCACTTAATACATGTGTATAACCCTGGACAATGCATTTTACCTCTCTAAGCTTCATTTCCTTACCTGTTAAATGGGTATAATAACACCTGGGGTCTTTGTCCTGTGGGGGTAAGGGGGAACTTCCCCTCCCCCCCCAAAGTTCGATGAAAGATCAACTCACAATTAAGGCAGATTAATGAGAGAGAGGTTTATTTACTGTGTGCACAGGGAGAAGCACAGAGTGATTACCCAATATCCCAGGGAGGTCCAGAAATTTTTATACCCTCCTTTTAGAAGGGAGGGGGAGATGAGGAATATAGGCAATTCTGTTTAGGGGCAATAAATGGTTGCTAGGGAGGATGAATAGATACTTGGGAGAATGAATGGATGGGGGAAACAAATTGACTTGTAAATTAACCTGAGAGACAGGTATTGTGTTTAAAATTATTTGGAGCCAGGCATGGTGGCTCACGCCTGTAACCCTAGTACTCTGGGAGGCCAAGGCGGGAGGATCACTTGAGCTCAGGAGTTCAAGACCAGCCTGAGCAAAAGCAAGATACTGTCTCTACTAAAAATAGAAAAAATTAGCCTGTAGTCCCAGCTACTCAGGAGGCTGAGGCAGGAGGATCGCTTGAGCCCAGGAATTTGAGTTTGCAGTGAGCTATGATGACACCACCGCACTCTACCTGGGGCAACAGGGAGAGATCTGTCTAAAAAAAAAAAAAAGAATGATCTGGGCCAGGTCTGGTTGCTATTCTTGATCTTCTTTCCTGTAATGGGGAAATGGAAAATTTCACTGTCCTTGAAACTGCTTAATGATGGCAACTCTTGCTTCTGTAAACAGCTTTCAGCAGCTCCCCTGCGGCAACTTCCTTATCTGTACACTTCCTGGTATGGACCTCTATAAAAGGTCATTACATCTAAAGCTCCAGGCTCAGAATTTGACGGAAGAGTCCCCTCTGAGCCTGCTGGTGTAAAATAAACCTGATCTCTCTGCATCCTCGTGTACCTCTTGGTGTTTCTCTCAACAACGTGACTCCGGTTTTGCCGTTACATTTTTGGTTCCCTGACCGGGAAACCCAACTGCGTTGGCCCTTTGTTGCCACCGGTGTGGGACGGGGCACTGGCCGACCGACCCTCCCGACCACGGAAGTCAGGCGCGCCAGGTCCGAGTTCGGATTGATCATCTTCGGTGCTTGGCGGGGTTCTGCTGGCCACTGACCCGGAACCTGGCTGGACACAGTGAGGATGCAGACAGACAGCCAGGAATCGTCTGAAGACCTCAGACAGGGTAAGGTTCCGGGACGGGTCCCAGTCAGGCCCGTCCCAGCGGACGGAAGAGGAGACTGATCACCTCCTACAGGTAGAGGTTTCCCTGGGTGGGAATGTTTAACTTCTCTGGCTGTGTGTGTGTGGGGGGGGGTGAGTGACTGTTAATGGTTCCACAGCTCCGGCTATGGGATCTGACTGAGTCCTAATCTGCAGTTCAGTGACAATGACATACGCCATAATGGCGACTCGCTTTCCCGAAAGGGGGGCAACCTGGTCTGGGACTTATACAGGTGCACTTTAGCCAAGTTGTGTCTTAAGTCCCCACGAGGGGAGCGGCCAGACAGATGCCTGAAAGTTTACCCCATCCCTTGTGCGACACTGTACAATCTCACACAATGGGAGGGTCGGAGTCCAAGCTAAAGAATTTTAAAAAGGGTTTCTCAGGTGACTATGGGGTGCGGATGACTCCGAGTCGCCTGCACACCTTATATGAGGTAGAGTGGCCGTCTTTTGCAAATTTGCAAACAACACGTCAGATACTTGGGCTTCCACATATCCCAAGGACACCGAGCACTGGGCCATGAACAGAAACATGCTATCTGCACAATACCATAACCTGAGGGTAAGAAACAACTCAGAGAATTCCTGGGAGCAGCAGGGTTCTGCCGGGTCTGGATCCCAGGATTCTTGTTGATAGCCAAACCTTTGTATGAAGCCTTACGAGGACCTGAGGGGCAGTCAATTGAGTGGACAGACCAGTGAGAGGAGGCATTCAAAGCCATAAAAGACCTGCTACAAAGGGCCCCTGCGCTGGGACTGCCAGATCTGACCAAAGACTTCAATCTCTTTGTGCATGAAAGGCAACATGTTGCAGTGGGGGTCCTGACCCAGACCGTAGGACCCTGGCAGAGACCCGTGGCCTATCTGTCTAAACAACTGGACCCAGTAGCCTCTGGATGGCCCCCCCGCCTATGAGCACCGGCAGCCACAGTCCTGCCAGTCAAAGAGGCAGATAAACTCACATACGGCCAAAAGCTCTCTGTACACGTACCACATGCAGTACTCCACCTCCTTAATAGCGTGGGACATCGGTGGCTCTCTAACAGTAGGCTGGCTCAGTACCAGGGGTTGTTGTGTGAGAACCCCAGGTTACTCTAAAGACTGTGCGAACCCTGAATCCTGCTACCCTCCTACCTGTTGAGCGGGGGCCACCGGATCATGAATATACAGAGGTGATGGAAGAGGTCTATGCAAGTAGACCAGACCTGACAGACACACCTGATGGCCCTGGACCTGGAACTATTCACTGATGGCAGCAGTTACATTCAGAATGGGAAATGGTTCACAGGTTATGCAGTTACCACAGGCAGTGAAGTCATCCTAGCAGGGCCTTTGCCTCACAGGTGGTCCGCACAGAGAGCTGAACTTTGGGCCTTAAGCCAAGCCCTCAGAATAGCTAAGGACAAGAAAGTAAATATCTACACTGATTCCAAATACACTTTTGCCACCATACATGTTCACGGGGTCATTTACAAGGAAAGAGGACGGCTGACTGCAGCGGGTAAAGGGATAAAGAACCAGGAAGAAATCCTTCAGTTGTTAGAAGCCATGTGGGAACCCAGAAAAATAGCAGTCATTCATTGCCGAGGGCAGCAGAAAGGAACAACTACAATAGCTACTGAAATCGTCTGGCAGACCAAGCAGCTAAACAAGCAGCAACTTAGGAACAAGAGACTAAGGGTGAGCTGTTAGTCTCTAGTAAATCCTCCTAGCCCCAGAGTGGCCAGAGAGGCTGCATTATACAACTGAAGAGGACCAGTGGGCAAGATGAGAGCAGGCTAGAAAGAGTGACGATGGGTGGTGGCATTTACAAGACAACAGAACCTTCATCCCAGGAAACATAGCCTATTCAGTTGTTACCCAACACCATAACTTAGGCCACACGGGGAAAACTGCACTCGCCCACCTACTTGCCAAGGTCTATTACATAGCCAAATTCCCAACTCTGGCTTCCACAGTGTGCGCCCAATGTGACGCACGTGCCCAAAATAACACCACAACACGGCCAGAGCCCGTACCCGGTGTTTAGTACTCAGGGGCCACACCCTTTGATGATGTTGAAATAGATTTCACCAAAGTGAAGCCCTGTCAGGGATACAAGTATTTGTTAATAATGATCTGCACTTACTCAGGGTGGATAGAAGCTGTCCCCACCAGAACAGAGAAGGCTCGGGAGGTAGTAAAGACTCTCCTAAGAGAAACAATTCTTCGGTATGGCCTACCCCTCTCATTTGGAAGTGACAGCGGACCTAGTTTCGTGGCAGAAATAATTCAAACTATAGCCAAGACACTTGAAATAAAATGGAAACTTCACACTGCATACCGGCCACAAAGTTCAGGGAAAGTGGAACATATGAACCGGACCCTTAAGAACACACTAGCCAAGCTGTATCAAGAGACAAGCCCACCATGGATAGACATGCTCAGTTTAGCACTTCTTAAAGCCAGATGCACACCAGGGCCAACGGGGTACTCACCCTTCGAGATCTTATACGGAAGACCCCCCCAATCACCAGAGGCCTCAAAGGGGATGTTAGGCAGGTAGGAGAAATGAATTTACAAGGTCAGCTTATACAGCTATCAAAGATGCCACAGCAGATTAGCCAAATAGTATCAGAATGGGCCCCCTTGGCCCTGGGGGCCCCAGTATACCCCCACGAGCCTGGAGACCTGGTATGGGTTAAGAATTGGAAGAAGATACCCCTAGGGCCCACCTGGACAGGACCACATACTGTTGTACTAGTTACACGAACTGCTGTTAAAGTTTCAGGTCTCATGCTGTGGATTCACCACACACGAGTAAAGAGGGCTGCGCTGGAGGACTAACAAGGTCTGTGGACAGTACAACCAGTCCAAGACAGCCCCCTGAAGCTCCGCCTATGCCGAACCGGGACAGACGGAGGCGCCCCGGACGGATGAACCAATTAGGACCAGGCAATTCCAGACTTGTTGAGCCTGGACTCCTTGGACTCCTCGCCCTACTACTGGGCACTGGACTCTGGGCGGTAACACCAGGAGAATGGCCGTGGGTTTACAAGGCAGGTTTCATCCTGCTCTATCGGGGTACTGTATTATGTTTATACTGCTTGTTGTCAATCTGACCGTACCAACCCCACACCTCCTAGAACAGGACACCCAGGTTTTAGCTACCACATTTAACAAATAGCCAGACAAGCGACAGCAAAACAGATGCTAATAAGGGGCTACCACCCCGTACACACTCTAGAAGAGTATATAGAGATAGATGGAACACAGGATGTGATGCATCATTAAAGATTTTAAGATGAGCATCAAAAGGGGGGAATGATGGGGAAATGGAAAATTTCACTGTCCTTGAAACTGCTTAACAACTGCAACTCTCACTTCTGTAAACAGCTTGTCCAGCAGCTCCCCTGCGGCAACTTCCTTATCTGTACACTTCCTGGTATAGACCTCTATAAAAGGTCATTACATCTAAAGCTTGGGGCTCAGAATTTGGTGGGAGAGTCCCCTCTGAGCCTGCTAGTGTAAAATAAACCTGATCTCTCTGCATCCTCGTGTACCTCTCGGTGTTTCTCTCAACAACGTGACTCTGGTGTTGCCGTTACACCTGCAATATATTGAGATAACAGGGAGGGGAAGGGAAGTCAGTTTTTCTTTTTGATGGGTCAGTCTGGTTTATGCAGATAGAAGGAAAGCCCCTTCCAAGGCCTGTTCATCTCTGAGGGCCTTTAATTCAAAATACTTTTTATAGCAAGTAGTCATATTTCGGGGTAAAATCTCCTAAGTTCCTTCAGTCCAAACTGATTCTCTTCCTCCTGGGACTAGACCCTGCCCTCTGAGCTAAGGGGTAAACAGGTGACCTGATTAGGTCAACCATTTTATAACCTTGTCCACAGTGGCTGGTCCAGGAATGGATGCAATCCAGACTTGTTGAAGTGATTCCCTTACAATTTTCTGTTGGAACTGGAGGAGTAGAGGCTTTCTCTACCTCAAATGTGGAGCTGTAAGGATGGGACCTCAGAGCTGCTTGTAGCCTACAGTCCCCATAGTTTGTACCTTCTTTGACCTCATCTCTCACTACTTACCTTTTTACTCACTCTGCCTCATCCAGAATGGCCTCCTTGCTATTTCTCAACTCCAGGCATGCTTCTGCTTCAGGGCCTTTGCACTCACTGTTTCCTCTATCCAGAATGCTTTTCTTGCAGACCCTGTATAGCTGACTCCTTCAATCTCCTTCAGGTCTCTGCTCAGATGTCCACCTTCTCCAAAGGCCTATCCTGGGCACCCTATCCAAAATGGTGACCCTATCCTCTTCTACTCCTAATCTCTTTCCCTGCTCTATTTTTCTCCATAGCAACAACTTCTAACATATAAGTTTATTATTGTTATTTACATTACTGCTCATTGACAGGCTCCCCTCTACCAGAATATAAATTTCACTAAGACAGGGATTTTTGTCTTATTTTATTCATTGATGCCTAGAATCGATGCCTAGAGGTGCCTAGAACAGTGCCAGGCAAATAGTAAATACCCAGTAAATGTTAACATTTGATGAATGAATGAATGTATTTAGAAACAAATAAGCCTAACTAGTTAATACCTATTTAATGAGGTTGTTATGCAGACTAGAAATTATGGATATAAAGTAAAGCACAAGTAGAATGTCTGACTCATATCACGTAACTATTATAATTTTTCAGGATCTCTTTTTTTCAAAGAATTTTGAGACCTGAAGGTAAGTTTCTACATCTATGAACAGAAAAAGACTGATAGGGAACACACTAGAAGGTGATCTTTGGCTCTGTGTGTGTGTACATATTTTGTGTATTTGTTTTGCAAGTTTTCTTTCTTGAGCATTATTTTTAACTGACAAGGAAATCGATTTTTTTTTTAAAGAATTTTGGCTTAGTTTTGGGATTTGGACAGGTGAAAAAAAAACAATGTCCCGAGGAGGCTAGGTTCAGTAAAGGATGAAGAGGAAGTAAAACAAAGAACCAGAGAGTGGTCGTAGCTGGCATTGAGAACCAACAACACTGGTTGAAGAGGAAGCTGTGAAGAGATGTAAAAATCACAAGGCTAATGCTGCCAGAAAGAAAATTGCCCAACTTGGCTGGCTGTGTGGAAAGTAGATGGAGAAGGTCAGAGAAGAATTGCTGGAGTTATTTAAGATCGTCGGGCAGTAGGCCTAAAATTAGTTGATCTTACAGTTTTTTCTAATCCTAACCATGTGAGATTGACTTTAGAAGAAGAGAGCTTGAGCAGTTGTTCCTTTCAGTATGGCCAGAGCCCAGAGCCTTGTGTCTGGTGGGTGTTACTTCCCAGGCTGTGGAATGACAATGAAAAAGGACCACCAGGACTGTTAAGTGGAGTAAGTGAAGTGGCAAATTGGAAAGAGCCTATACTAGGGAGTCTGATAGCACTGCCTTTGAATCCTGACTCTGTCACTGACCAGCCATATGACCTTGAGCAAGTAACCAACCACCTAGGGCAAGATCAAAGGCCCCTAGAAAGTAGGGGATTAGGGGGAAAATAATAAATATGGCATTAAATTACACTTTTTAACAAAGAAAACACAGAAAATAAAAGTTCTTAAAAGCAACTGCTTTGAACAAACCCAATTGATGAAATTAAAAACCCTGCTTATATCACATTCTATTGCACAGGAAACCTTACTATCGGAGCAGGTTTTCCTACAAGTCTTATAAACACAAATCAGCCATTTCTGACTTGAGATATAAGTCTTCCATACATATGCTGTCATACATATGTTGTCACTTTTTCTCCCTTGTTTTGGTTTCACAAGTCTTGGCAACCATCGGTTCTTTTCACAAAGTATTCACGTGCTTAAGGGTATGTTTTTCTGGGCCTGGCCTTCTGTGCAGATGGAACACCTCTTTATACTTTCCCCCATGGGTCTCTGAAAAGAGGGAGCAATTGAAAATTTTGAGTTAATAGAAAATAATTTTAAATCAAAACCTCCTTTAACAAACAATGGTTGGCAAATAATTAAGAGCATGGACTTTGAAGCCAGGCTACGTTTCCTGGGTTTGAATCTAGGCTTCTTCATTTCCTAGCTGTGGGACCTTGGGCAAATTACTTTTCTCTTTGTACCTGTTTTCTACATCCTGAGTTTATTGTGATAATTAAATGAATTAATATTTGTAAAGCCCTTAGAACAGTGCCTGGCACACTGTAAAGCTCTGTTTGCTAGGAATAGTTTGGCTCACCATTAGACCACTAGGTCATACTGTTTGATGATAAGCTAATCTGCCTCATTCATCCTTTATCCCCTAGATAGGTCTATGGGTTGGTTGCTGGGAAGGTGTATGGGCTTTACTAGTAGTAGTGGTTGTCCTTTTACCAGTCAATTGCATGGACCAGTATTTATAGGGAAGTTTGGGCCCTGTCCTAGAGTGGCTAAGTGAGAGGAAAACGCCTACCATTTTCACGTGCTGTTACAACCAGTTAGTAATTTTTAGTAAAATATACCTCAAAGGTAAATTTTAAGTAATCATACTGGCCACTTCCCTTCCTCTGGCAAGGGAGTTGGGATGGAAAGAGGAGTTGAGAATTCTTCTTTGCAGGAATCTGTCTCCAGTTGGAAAGGAGTTTGAACTCTGCTCCTGTGTGGAAACCTTAAGACAGGTATCCCCAGGGCCCTTAGTTGGCCAGCAACACTATGGAACTTGTGAAATGCAAAAAGACACCCTCAATCATTCCAGTGTCTTCGAGTTCAGCTTCTTGCCCATTTTTCTCCTCAGCGGGAAGGTGCTGGCAGCCTGATGGCTTTTTAGGTTTCTTTTAAGTTTGGGGCATCTGAAATCCAGCCAAGGGGGAGGCCTGGGGTACTCATTTGGAGGAGGATACCCTCAATTAACCAGAAGAGCCCCTATTGGTGTGATCCCAGGCGCGCTGTTTCCCCGCTCCTGCCCTTTTACGCCAGCTTCTAGCCACGCCCTTTCGCCTTCCCGTCCAGACGGCGTTGAGGACGACTGGACTACCATTGCGCCTGCGCAGCGAGCCCGGAGGCGAGATCTCCCCAGAGGGCCTGGCCCCCAAGCGCTGGACTGTCAGTGCGCCTGCGCAGGAGGCCAGTAGGTTGGCGATGCTGAGCGGACTCGCTGCCCGGGCCGGGCTGTCAGTGCGCGTGCGCGCGGGCTGGGCGCCGCGGCTCTTGACTGTGCGGTGTAGGTCGCCGGGTGTAGTCATGCAGCGAGCCGAGTCCGAGGCGCCGTCTAAGCGGCTCCGATGCGATGGCAGTCCAAGAACCCCACCAAACACGCCTTCCGCAGCGGCAGACAGGTCCCCGGGCCCGGAACTCCACCCCGACCACAAGACGTGGGGCCCGGAGCAGGTGTGCTCCTTTCTACAGCGCAGTGGCTTCAAAGATCCCGGACTGCTGAAAAACTTCCGAGGTAGAGGGGCTGAGGGGCGCGGGACAGCGACCAGAGGCGGGGGGCCAGCTGGGCCTGAGGAGAGGCGCCCTGGGGGAGGGGGCCACGCCACAGGACCTCAAGCCGAGAAGGCAGACCTGACGCGGGAGGCGCCCAGAAGGGTGGACCTGCGGCGGGGGGCGCCGTGGGAGGGAAGACCCGAGGCGGCGAGCCCTCCTGAGGAGGCGCCCGAGCGGGGCACGGAGACCTGACGCGGGAGGCGCCCAGAGGGGGTGTCCCCCCAGGCGGAGGAAGGAGAAATGGGGGCGTCTGGGGTGGGGGATCCGTAGGAAGGGAGCAGGCTCTGGGAACCTGGGAGGGGCAAGTGTAGATTTGGATCTTACTTTGGTGGGTTTCTTCAGGAATTTGTCACCCCAGCGCCGGACAGGCGAGACTCGGGTCCCCCCCACCTTTTTTTTTTTTTTTTTAGCTAGAAGGTTTTTCCCAGACCTTGGTCAGAGGCTTGCTGTCTGTCGTTCAGGCTCACCAGGCTCGGGAGACCCCTGTCTGCTAACCGCAGCTCCTTGAACACTTGCCACATGAAAGGATGTTCTGGCGCTTTTAAGTTTCGGTTTCCTCCCTGAACTTGGGGTTTTCCTAAAGTGGAAGGAACTTGCTTTGTTAATCAATCTCTGAATTCCCAATGCCTACCGTAGCATCTCAGTAGCGCTTAATAAGTGTGTGTTGACTGTACTTGCAAAGCTTACGAAGGGTCGTGTCTTGCTCTTTAAAAGCAGTTGCCCCTCCTGAATCTGAACGCTGGGTTGTTCACTTGACCACCGAATCCCTAGCTTTCCACAGTTTGGCCACATCGCAAGGGGGCAGGTGTAAGTTGAGTTTTAAGCGACTTTACTGGTTCATGTTCGAGCATCCGTCCACTTGAAGTCTACTCAACTTTTTGTGGTGGGTGTGAGACTTAAGCCCTGGCTCATGTCCTCTGAGATGTTTAATAGGAAGATGGCTATTTGGTGGCTGTAACTTGCAAATTCAGTAAACTTTTGCATTTGTGGGGTGGAGTCCTGTTTGCCTAGGTTGGAACCTAAGTAGGAGGAACTTCAGTGGTTCGGGACCTAAAGATAGCTTGAATGGGTATGGGAAATGGTACTTCTCTTTTTCCCTTTCCCCCTTTTGTTTTCCTCCACTGCAGGGATGGATTTTTTTTCTTTGACTAAGTACTGGTGGGGTGAAGCAGGTTTATGTTTTGTCTCCAAAATGTGATCAGCTATGTTGTTGCCTCTCTATTTCAGTGGTGGTCTGTAGATTAACTCATCAGCCTCCAGAATGATCTCTGTTTTCTTGAACCCTACATGCTTTCAATTGGTAAAAACTGATCAAGTGTTCCCAATTGCTCATGTCATTGGGGTGGGGAACTTGCAGCCTTCTGATGTCAAGATTGTTCTTTATTAAGCACCAAAAGAGGCAAGAAAAGCATCTTCCTCTGATGCACCCCTTTTAATAAAAGTATTTGTTCTGTAAAATTTGGATTAGTCAAGAGGCTGCACTCAAGGATCCAGAAGGTCACATGTGGCCCCAAAGCTGCAGGTTCCCCCCTCCCACTTTTCCTTACAGGCCCCTGAGTTCTTGCTTGCACTAAAAAATTGGACTGTGTCCTCCCCGCCAAGCCCCCCTCAGCTTCTCCTGGGAACCAGCTGACCATGGAGGGACACTGTCCTGTTGGACCCCACTGGTCATTTTCCCTTGCTTGTCCAGGTTCCCCTCCAAAAGTTCTGCTTATTTCTATTTGCCCCTTCTTCTTTTTCTTTGTCTTTTTTCTTTTTGAGACAGGGTCTCCCTCTGTCACACATAGATCACTGCCACCTCAAACTCCTGGGCTCAAGCGATCCTCCTGCCTCAGCCTCTCGAGTAGCTAGGACTACAGGTGTGCACCACCACGCCTTGTTGGTTTTTAAATTTTTTGTAGAGACTGCCTTTTACCTTATAAAAGAAGCTTTGTTCTGTTTGATTTTGAGCCACTTGCAGATTTCTGAGGTTGGAGCTTTCTCCCTATTACAATAGTTCTTTTTTCTAATTAAAGTCTCTCTCTCTCTCTCTCTCTCTCTCTAACTCCAGATTTGGTTTTATTTGACAAAACAAAGTTGTGGTACTAGGTCCCTTTCCTCATGTGGAATACAGCCTCACAAGAACCCTGAAATTAGTTGTTATACTCCACACTTTTTACAGATGATATATGTGAGGTGAAAAGATGTTAAGTAACTTTCCAAAGGTCACACCGCTAGAAAAAAGCAGAGCTGGATGTTTTAAGGTTAGGTCTTTGGACCCACCCCAGAACTCATGCCAGCTTTACCTTAAAAAGTATTCTCATTAAAAACCATTGAAGAACATAAACAACGTTAGATAATCAACTAAAAGCAAGGGGGAAAAATACTTCAATAGAAAAATGAGTAAAACACAGGAACAGACCATTGACAACTAGCTAGTAAACACAGAAAAAGATGTTCAGTGTCAACTGTAATTTGAAAAATATCAACTTTTTATTTATAGTGGAAAAGATTTAAAAGCTTGATAATAGGGGAAGTGGGTAATCCAAGAAGGTTGATGAATTGTCAATTGGCTCAACCATGGACAGTTTTGCAATACCTTTTGACTAATGGGAATTTCATGTATAGGAATTTGCAGATATAATTGGACCAGTGTCCAAATAAATATATTAAAAATGATTCTTCTAACCATTGGTTATAAATAGCAAAGAAGTAGAAATAACCTAAATGTTTATCAATAATAGTAATAAATAATAGCAATGGCTAATGTTTGAGTGTTTAGTTTGTGTGAAATACTATTCTATGCCCTTTACATGTCTTATCTTGTAAAATCTTTAAAACTCTATGACATAGGTTAATTATATACTTATTTTAGAAGTGAGGAGAGTAAGATCCAGAAAAATTGTTTAAATATATTATGGTATATCTATACTGTGGAATACAAGACAGCCATTAAAAATGATATATAATTTAATAATTGACAAAGATGTTTATGACATTGGATAGTAAAAAATAGGTTATAAAACAACATAATCTCACTTTTATGTAAAATTATATAATTGCATAAGTATGTTTTGAATGGTGCTATTCAAAATGTTGACAGTGGTTATCTATTAAGAGACCTTAGGTAAGTTGATATTTCATACTTTTTTTTTTTTACATTGTAGGGATTTTTTACATTGAATAACTATTTTTTGTAATAGAAAAATACAAAAGGGCTGGGCAAGGTGGCTCACGCCTGTAATCCTAGCACTCTGGGAGGCCGAGGCAGGAGGATTGCTTGCACTCAGGAGTGGAGACCAGCCTGAGCAAGAGAAAGACCCCATCTCTACTAAAAATAGAAAAATTTGTTGGGCGTTGTGGCCTGCGCCTGTGGTCCTGTTAGGGTGGAAAGCCTAGTAGGTGCTCACGGCTCGGGTGGAGAAAGATTTCTCATGCAGAGATTAGGATATATAAAAGTAAAAATGTTCAGTTTATCCTTTTGGAAGGAGAGAGAGAATGAGAGAGGGAGAGCAGGGAGATGGCATGGCATCCCAAAGAAAGAGAAGTGGGTGCCAGCTGCGAGGCCAAGTGGCTTGCTGATTTTATGGGGACAAAGAGAAAATTTTGTTATTAGAAAATTATTGCAGGATTAGATATTTTCCTGTTATTTCAGTAAGGCTGCCCTTTCAAGTCCCAGCTACTCAGGAGGCTGAGGCAAGAGGATCGCTTGAACCCAAGAGTTTGAGGTTGCAGTGAGCTAAGATGATGCCACTGCACTCTACCCAGGGCAACAAAGTGAGCCTCTGTCTCCAAAAAACAAAAAACAAAAAACAAAGAATACTATTTTTGTTTAAACATTTTTTTCTTTTTGGAAAACTACTTCCTCACTTTCTCTTGTTACCTTTAGAAAGAAGGTTTTTGTTTGAAAATAAATAGTCCAGAGCTCTGGAATCTGAGGTCAGGAATGACTAGAATTAACTGTATAGAAAGAGAAAGGGAAAAAAACCCAACAACATAGTATGTATGTATATATAACTTTTTCAAATCACAGAGTATTGTGTGCTTTCCCAGGAGGTTTTCCATTTTGGGCATTCCCAAGGTTTTAACCTGATCATTTTAAGAATAATAGACTTAAATTTCCTTCCTCATGCCCACCTCAAACCCTACCAGTCTAAAAGAAAGTTGCTGTCCTGGCGAACCCCACAGGTAGTCAGGTTTCACTTTTTGCAGCTGGCCTTTCCTCCAAATAATTTACATAAATAATTTTTAAATTTTCTGGCAAGTGAGATGGCTTATACCTGTAATCCCAGCACTTTGGGAGGCTGAGGTAGGAGGATCATTTGAGGCCAGGAGTTTAAGACCAGCCTGGGCAACATAGTGAGACCACATCTCTACAAAAAATTTTTGTAAAAATTAGCTGAGCATAGTGATACATGCCTGGTAGTCCCAGCTACTCAGGAAGCTGAGGTGGGAGGATTGCTTGAGCCCAGCCTGGGCAACAGAGCGAGACCCTGTCTCAAAAAAATAATAATAATAAAAAATTAAATTTTCACCTGATTTATCAAAAAATGCTTCTTGGTTTAGTTACCTACTTAAAATTAAGACTTTACAAGTAGCAAATCAAAAAAGTGGTACTTGCCTGTAGTGAGTGGGTGCTCACTAAATGTTGATCTGAATAAATTCTGGTGGATCCAAATTGAAAGAAATTGAAAAGCGTTATGTTGTAAATATTGAATTTATTTGTCTTTTTTCTCCCCTTTCTTCCATAGAAAACAAAATCACAGGCTCATTACTGTCCTATCTTGATGAGTCTCATCTTGAAAATCTTGGAGTAAGGTAAGAATGATAAAATTCATATTGTATCTTCTGTAGTTGGTGCTTTTTAGAAGGAAAAAAAGTTTACATTGTAACCAAACACACTTTATCCATTTTTGAGGGACAAAGCCCAAGATCTCTGATATTACCTGTCCTCATTTTAAATCTATGAAGTGTTTTATTAGGCGGGCATGGTGGTGTGCATCTGTAGTCCCAGCTACTGGGGAGGCTGAGAGGCAGGAGGATCACTTGATCCCAGGAGTTTGAGGTTGCAGTGAGCTATGATGTTACCACTGTACTCCAGCCAGGGGTGACAGAGCAAGACTCTGTCTCAAAAAAAAAAAAAAAGAATTTTACAGACAAGCCTTTGTGAAGTTTGTAGTGACCAACTTTTTACTCTCAAGTTCAGAATAATTGAATTATGTACACCAGAAAATATATGAGAACCAAGAGGAAAAAAAATATTGGCAAGAAAATCAAGGCTACAAACCTATCTTGAACATATTTCTGTGTCTTCCTAAAGCTATCTTAAGACTGGACTGTATCCCTGGTATTAGACTTAAAGACACTATGCAAAAAAATAGTTTGGCACTTTTTAGTTGTATAATTTGGGACAAGTTATTTGACCCTTCAGTTTCTGTATCTGTGAAAAGGATAATAATGAGACAATAATAATTAGCCCTTAATAAATTTTAGCTACATAGATAGATCTCTATGTATGGCTGGAGCTTCTAGGATCTAGATTAGACCACTTTAAAAATCTCAGTTGAGGATCTAATGTTAAATTCCTTAAAATGGAGATTTTGTTTCTATCAGGGAATTGGCAACAGTGGTGAAATATGGTCTTTTCTTTTGCAGTTTCACTGAGCTAAATGTTGTTTGTGGTAACAGTAACCAAAGAATCAAAACAAAGGATTATACTGAATTACTTCATGTGCTATTGCTTAGTAATTGATAATGGAAATAGATTGTAAAACAAGATCTTTAACTGACTTTCAGTAAATGTCCTTTGGATCAGAATCTTCAGGGACCTCATCCTGGCTCTTTCATAACCATATCTCAGCCCCCTCAGTCCCGTCAAAGACCCCCTTGCTACCTATTGTGTATAATAGTTGCTTGCCACTTGAACTAAATGGAATTTGTTCTAATAGAGTCTTTCTTTTCATGGGAACCATGTATGTCTTTGTGAACCCAAATACTGCTGATTCATTCATTCTACAAATATTTATGGGAGACTCACTGTGTGTTAGGCATTCTTCCAGGAACTTAGGACACATGAGTGAACAAAACAGACAAAATTCCTGAAGGAACGCTACATGGCATACTTCTTGTGTCCTACTTCATAACTCAGATAGATTCTGCAAGACTCATTAGAACTGTGTTGTTCTATGTGGTAGTAACTAGCTACATGTTTAAATGAATTAAAATTAAATTAAAAATTCAGTTCCTCCGTTGCACTACCCTTATTTCAGGTACTCAATAGCCACTATGGCTAGTCACTGCCATCTTGGACAGAGCAGATATAGAACATTTCCATCATCACAGAAAGTTCTTCTGGACAGTGCTGCCTTAGAGGATGCCAGTGGGATCAGCCCTACCCGCTGCTCCACCCAGTTGCTCAAAGTGATACCAATGCAGCCAACCTGTTAATGTACCTTTATACTTTTTGTATCTCATTTCCTGTTTCACCCTTCCTAATACCCTACTCAGTGCCCAGGGTTCGTACCCCTAAATAAATTACTCATATACAAGCTGTTGTCCTGGACTCTGCTTTCTAGAGGGAATCCAGTTTAGACATGTACTTCTCATTTTCCCTCAATTTCACAAACAACCATTGATTTATAAAGGTTTTTCTATTAATTAAGCGTTATTACATTAAATGTATACATCAGTTGTAAGAAGCATTAGATTTCAGAAATGTTGGAATACAGAAATAAAATTTTATTATAGTTTAAGTATCCTGGCCCATGGCTACTTTAAATCTTTATTTAATGCCATAGCCTTTGCTCAAAACAAAACAAAAGCCAGGCACAGTGGCTCCTGCCTATGATCTCAGCTTCTCAGGAGGTTGAGGCAGGAGGATTGCTTTAGCCCAGGAGTTCCAGACTAGCCTGGGGAGATATAGCGAGACCCCATCTCAAAAACAAACCAACGAAAAACTAGGTTTTTGGTGGTGGTTTTTATATACTCTAATCAGTGACTTCCTTATGAATAGTTTCTTTTTGTTTGGGGTTTTTTTTTTTTAACTTTTTATTTTTAAGAAACAGGGTCTTGCTCTGTCACCCAGGCTGGAATTGAGTGGCATGATCATAGCTCAATGTAACCTCAAATTCCTGGACTCAAGCAATCCTCCTTCCTCAGCCTCCCAAGTAGCTAGGACTACAAGGGTACACCACAAAGCCTGGCTGGTTTTTAAATTCTTTTTTGTAGAGATGGGGTCTCACTATGTTGCCCAGGTTGGTTTCAAACTCCTGGCCTCAAGTGATACTGCCACCTCAGCCTCCCAAAGTGGCTCATGCCTGTAATCCCAGCCCTGGGTGGAGTTCAGTGGCATTGTCATAGCTCACTGCAACCTCAAACTCTTGGGCTTGAATAATCCTCCTGCGTCAGCCTCCTGAGTAGCTGGAAGTACAGGTGTGTGCCAGCACACCTGGCTATTTTTGTCTCTTTTTGGTAGAGATGGGGTCTTGCTCTTGCTCAGGCAGGTCTTGAACTCCTGACCTCAAGCAATTCTCCTGCCTTGGCCTCCCAGGGTGCTAGGATTACAGGCATGAGCCACCGCACCCAGCCAGGTTTTAATTAAGTAATAAATACTGAGTATCAGTTCAGGAAAATACTGGGCAGTAGTGAGGTTAGTTTAGGTTTGGTATTTTATGCTGTGACTTCTGGTTATGCTCAACGGTGTGACTACCCTTAACCTGAGTCCACCTGTAAGTACTTCTTAAAGCCTGGTTTTGTGCTCTGCTTGTTATGTCAAACTGATGAGGATAGGGGAATAGTAAAACACAAGGTATGCTGCATTATTTATCAGCTATAATAATGCTTCTATTCATCCCAAGAATATCATTCTTAGATTTTTTATTACCATCGATCTCAGAGTACAACATAGAAGCCATTGTAGTGCTTCTGACTCCACATCTATCTATGGCTTCTAGCAAAAGATTTATTTTCAATCTGGTTAGCTAGTAGATCAGTAAAACCCCTTACCTGTTTCTGTTGACCCTTAGCCAGGAGTGAGGACAAATAAGTAATTGTAAATGAAGTAGGATAATGAATCACAGGATTTTGAGCTTTTCAAATTTAATTCCCATTAAATTTTTTCTTGAAACTGGAGCATTACTGACAATGGAAGCTGGGTATAATAAATAAAGCTAAAACCTTCATATGTATTTGAATCATGCTTAAGTCATACCTCTGGTACTCATAAGTCAGTCCAGGATTGTGAGGGTAGATGTTGACTTCAGTTTGGTTAAAATAAGTTTTTTTTTTTTTTTTTGAAAGTGAAGGTTAAAATAAGTTTGATGTACAAAGTGAGCACTGAGTAGAGATGAAGGAGATGTTGAGTTTATCAAGTCTGAGTTGCAAAGAGAGAAGAGGATCAAGGGCAGAACCCTGGGCATGACTTACATTGATTTAGCAGGAGAGTCTCCTATCTTAGGAGCAAAGGGAGGAGAGGGTTTCTAGGAGGAGTATGTTTGAATTATTGATCCTTCCAATCTAACTTCTCTTTCTATTAGTGTAGATAATCTAGAGTTGATTATATACTGCTGTGTACTCCAGGGATGATTATTAAGCAAATAATTATAGATTTGCTTATCCTATTATAACTTTAGTTCCTTGTGGGAAAGGAAGAAGCTGCTTAGTCATATCCAGCGACTGAATCAGACTCTCATTGATACAATGAAGGTAAGAGGAATCTGAGCTTATTGTATATATTGAATATAAAGTGGTATAATTCAATTATGTAAAATTCATTTTGAAGAGGATGGAAAGAATTCTTGGTGATGGGATTTACAGGTAATGGATCTTTACTTTTTAAACTTTCTGCATTTTCTAAAATAAGCACAAAGTATTTAATTCAGAAGAAAAACTAAAATACATTAAGCATACAGAAAAGCATAAATAGACCACTTAACCCATGTTGTAAAATCTTAACATGACTGGCCTTAAGGTTATAAAAACATGAGAAAATGTTCACCATGCATGTGACATGAAAAGAGAGAAAGAATATGTGTTATTATGATATTAACTAAGTTAAAAATAATTTAATTTTCACTGAGTTCTTTGTTTTTATAAAGTTGCTTAAATTTATTTTATTTTAGCATATTTAGGGTGAATAAATGTTTTAAGAACAGTAATTACAACCTGAAAAATTGACAGTGAAGGCTTTTAGGCTATTAAATGGTTTAAAAATAGATTTTAGAATTTTTCTCTGATGTTTAATAATAAAATAGATTCTCATTTGTTTGTGGTATTACACATTGATCTTGTGTAAGGGGGAAGGAATAGACCAGTATATGATTTTCAAATATTTAAAAATCATGGGATTTTTTCCATGTCTGATAAGAATATTTATAAGGTTGAATTATCACATTCATGGTTCCTTGTTTATCTGAGATACTTTAACATAATTCCTGGTATACTAAAGGCTAAACTTGATATAGTTTGTAATAATCATAAAGTAGTTTTATAGAGCAGGATGAAAAAAATTAGTAATCACTAAACATCAACCATATATCTTTTCTTTGTTAACATGCATACATATCATTTAACAAAGTTGTGAATTCTGGTCATTACCTGATTCAAGCTGTCAGTACCCAAGTTGAACTGAACTACAGTTATCTGTTGCTTAACAACAGGGATAGTTCTGAGAAATGCATTGTTAGGTGATTTCATCATTCTGGGAACATGGAGCATGTTTATGTAACCTAGATGGTGTAGCTTGCTACACACCAAGGCTAGATGGTATAGCCTATTGCTGCTGGACTCTAATCCTTTACCGCATGTTACTGTACTGAGTACTGTAGGCAATTGTAACACAAGGGTATTTGTGTATGTAAACATATCTAAACATAGAAAAGATATAAAAATGTGGTATAAAAGATGAAAATTGGTACTCCTATATAGGGTACTTACCATGAATGGAGTTTGCAGGATTGGAAGTTGCACTGGGTGAGTCAGTGAGTGGTGAGTGAAAGCTTAGAATATTACTGTACACTACTGTAGGCATAAATACTGTACACTTAGGCTATACTCAGTTTATAAACAATATTTTTCTTTAGTAATAAATTAACCTTAGCTTACTAAAACTTTTTTAGTTTATAAACTTTAAAATTTTTTAAACTTTTTTAGTCTTTTGTAATAACACTTAGCTTAAAACACAAATACATTGTTCAACTGTACAAAAATAGTTTCTCTATATCTGTATTCTATAAGCATTTCTCTATTTAAAAAAGTTTTTTTTTAACTTTTTAAACTTATTTGTTAAAAACTAAGATACAAACATACACATTGGCCTGGGCCTACACAGGGTCAGGATCATCAATATCACTATCTTCCACCTCCACATCTTGTCCCATTGGAAGGTCTTCAGGGGCAATAACAAGCATGGAGCTGTCATCTCCTATGATAACAATGCCTTCTTCTGGAATGCCTCCTGAAGGACCTGCCTTAATATAAGTAGAAGGAGTACACTCAAAGATAATGATAAAAAAATATATAATATAGTAAATACATAAACCAGCAACTTACTAGTTTATTATCATTATCAAGTATTATGTGCTGTACATAATTGTATGTGCTATACTTTTATATGTCTGGCAGTGCAATAAGTTTGTTTACACCACCATCACCATAAATACATGAGTACTGCATTGGTGCCACAACATTACCATGGCTACAGTGTCACTAGGAGGTAGGAATTTTCCAGCTCCATTATAATGTTATGGGACCACCATCGTATATGAGGTCCATCATTGGCTGAAACGTCATTATGGGACGCGTGACTATATTTTTAAAGGAAATGAATTCCTTATTACCAACATGTTCAAATGTTGGACCAGATGACCTCTTTAGGCTTCTTTACAGCATTGAGCTTCTGTAATTCATACTTTACATATTTCTGTGTATTGACATGGTACACTTTAAATCGTCCAATATATTAAGATACATTACTTTGCAATAGCAATTCACAGTAGTGGTTTAAAACATGTTTGAGTTCCTGTTAAGTGCCAGGCAAGATGGTATGTGATGGGTTTTGAGAATATAGTAGCAATGATATAGACAAGATCCTTCACCTAGAATGCCATACGCTTTGTAAATATTTCATGGAGCAGTTTGAATATCATGCATTAGATGACTTTTCACATTCTGTTTTTATTCTGTAGCCTTCTCTTTAAAAGGCAGTTATTATGATTTTTTTTTAGTTAGTTATTATGAACAGTTAAGAAAGTTGTATCTTATTTAAAGATGCATAGAGGAGTATTAAATCTTCACCCATATTTAAAGCCCCTGTTTAAGTTTAGAGTAATGAATAATTGTGGAATTTATCTTTACTTTATCTTCCTATGTATTTCTTATCTATATGGTAGAAGAGTTTCTTTCCCTCCCTGTCTTCCTTTCTATTTTAGTGATGGGTACTATATAGATATATTTAGAAAACAATTTAGACACAATGCCTATAGTAATATGGCTTACATGATCTGAATGAATATGTTTAAGTCGAAATGAATATGTTAAATGAGTATGTTTAACTTGCACACAAGACTAACTTGTTAAAGGCTAATTAAGTCATATTCATAATAAAAAGATTGAAATCCTAATCCTTCTGTTATTAGAATCCATTAAGAAGAAGTAAAATATACCTAGATCCAATATATGTGATTTGTCTGGTAGTGATACCTAAATAAGGTAATGATATTAACATATTGTCGTTTCCCTTAGTATTATTCTTACTTGAACAATTAAATAGCTTTGACTTTGCACTGTGGTTAGGAATGGCTGCATAAAAATTTTAGATGGAGTTGTTTATTGTTACTCATATTAGTTTAAACATAATTTTCTAGGTAATTAATGATCCTATCCATGGACACATTGAGCTCCACCCTCTCCTCATCCGAATCATTGATACACCTCAATTTCAGCGGCTTCGATACATTAAACAGTTGGGAGGTGGTTACTATGTTTTTCCAGGAGCTTCACACAACCGATTTGAGCATAGTCTAGGGTAAGAAGGGATCAGGGTGGGGAACTTGCAGTTATTAAGTACCTCCTCTGTCTCATGAAATAATTGTCTTGTCTTAATCTTTTAGAGAATAAATTGTTTTATACAATGATGGTAATATCCTTATTTTATTGATAAGAAAATTTAGACTTTTGATTTACCTTGCTGTATATTATTTATTTTATGTATTCTTATAAGCCACCTCATATTATTTATTTTATGTATTCTTATAAGCCACCTCAGATCATTCCTGGAAAGATAATGAAGGTGTCTATTGACAGGTCAGTTGGATAAAATATTTGTGTTTAAATATTATTTTAAACCTAATAAGCTATTAGGGTTGGTTACTGATATAACTAACTGTGTAAATTTGATCATTTAATTTTCCTATGGTCTCTATTTACTCTTTCAAAGAATTGCTCTTTGAAACCAGATCATTTTCTTATCTATCAGAAAATGTGTGAGTCAGGAAATCATTCATAATCTTAGAGAAAGTGGTCCCTCTGTTAACACAAAACTAAGCTGAGACTTTGGTCTGCTTTTCCATTAAAAAAATGTAGAGCCAAGAGGACATGGACAGGAAAAAACTAGACAGTTTTCCAGATTTTCATGAAGTACTCATAGTGTATTACTTTGGTTTTTTGTTTGCTTAAAAGCATTTTTAATTAGCCAAAACATATGGGTATATACTCAAATGTTCATTCATTTGTCAACAAATACTTACTGAATACCATACCAAACTGTGAACAAGATAGCAATTGTCTATACCTTCATGGAGCTTAGAGTTCAGGGGAGAAGAAAGAGATCATAATCATTTAGAAAGGACTCTCAGAGGGAAGTGCTGAAAGTGCATTTAACATTTGTTACACACTTTATCTTCAGTGTCCTAAACATTATAAAGCCGGAGATTCTTGGTTGTTTTTTTTTAATTGTGGTAAAATACACAGAACATAGTATTTACCATCTTAACTGTTTTTAAGTGTACAGTTTAGTAGTCTTAAATACATTCACTTTGTTGTTACCAATAGCCAGAACTCTTTTCATCTTACAAAACTGAAGCTATATATACCTATTAAACAACAACTCTCCATTTCTCCCTCCCCCCAGTCCCTGGGAACTGCAATTCCACTTTCTGTTTCTATGAATTTGACTGCTCTAGGCACCTCATTTTAGCGAAATCATACAGTATTTGCCTTTTTGTTACTAGCTTATTTCACTCAGCATAATGTCCCCAAGGTACACCTATGTTGTAACATGTGTCAGAATTTCTTTCCTTTTGAAAGCTGAATAATATTTCACTGTATGTATGTACCACATTTTATTTATTCATTTGTAGATGGATACTTGGGTTGCTTTCATCTCTTGGCTATTGTGAATAGCACTGCTATGAGCATAAATGTGCAAATATCTCTTTAGGATCCTACTTTCAGTTCTTTTGGGTATATACCCAGAAGTGGAATTGCTGGATCATTATGATACTTCTATTTTTAAGTTTTTGTGAAACCATCATACTGTTTTCCATAGCAGCTGCACCATTATACATTCCCACTAACAGTGCACAAGGGTTCCAGTTTCTCCACATCCCAGCCAATGCTTGTTATTTTCTGGGTGTTTTTTTTATAGTAACCATCCTAGTGGGTGTGAAATGCTATTGCCTTGTACTTTTGATTTGCATTTCCCTAATAATTAGTGATGTTGAGCCAGAGGTCCTGCTTTTGGGATTCTGTTAGTGTGTGTTTCTGTCTAGTTCTGAAATAGACTATTCTATAAAATTGCCCTAGAAATATTAGAATGTTTGAGAAAACATATCAAAGTTCTTAAGAATCAGAAGTATTACTTATCTTTCAAATGGAAAAGTGACTTTTTGTGTTTTTGCTCTGCAGGGTAGGGTATCTAGCAGGATGTCTAGTTCGTGCGCTGTGTGAAAAACAACCAGAGCTGCAGATAAGTGAACGAGATATACTCTGTGTTCAGATTGCTGGGCTTTGTCATGATCTTGGTAAGCTTTACAAAGAGCCAGGGTTGTTATGTAAAATCATAACATATGTTACTTGTATCTGAAATTTAAAAATCAGGCCAGGGGCGGTGTCTCACACTTGTAATTCCAGCACTTTGGGAGGCTAAGGTGGGAGGATCCCTGGAGACCAGGAGTTCCAGACCAGTCGGAGCAAGAGTGAGACACCCCCCACCACCACCACGTGCCCCACTCCCCCAACAGTCTCTACCAAAAAATAAAAAAATCAGCCTGGCATTGTGGCAAGCACCTGTAGTCCCAGCTACTTGGGAGGCTGAGGCTGGAAGATTGGTTGAGCCTAGTGGTTTGAGGCTGCAATGAGCTATGATCATGCCATAGCACTCCAGCCTGGGCAACAGAGCAGACCCTGTCTCTTAAAAAAAAAAAAAATCAGACCAACCAAGAGAAATTTGGAAATTGTGTTTTAATTCTTCAGTTGACATTAATAGAAATGTGCTGTTGCTTCTTCTTAGAGTGATTCATAAGTACAAAACATTGCTATTTTATTTTCTTGTAGCCTTTCAGTGAATTTCCCATGGTAAACATCTTTGCTACAAGTTATATGAAAAGGCTTTTGATAGTGAGGTTTTCTTACTACTGTTTTTAGGATTATGTAAATTTGATTTTTCTTTTATCCTTCTTATTGAATAAAATTGCCCTTTTTCCCTTGGCTACTTTGTCAAATCCTTATTTATGGTACCTAATCTGCCCTAGTAGATTAACACATTTAGAGAACTCCTTTTCTGACTCATATCGAGGTCTTGGGCCACATTAATCCAAGTAAAAGAATATCATCCTTTTCCTTTGACAAAGCAAGAGAAAAGGGACTGTCACGGGGTTTTTACCTCTATCGTTGTATTTATTACTAAGTGTTCAAGGACCCTCAGAGTTTGTGTATGCCCTCAGGGCAGGAGAAAGTAGGTGTCCCTGTTTCAGTATCTAGATACTTAAATAGGGTCGGGCACTCTCTTTATGTCCCCATGGAGATTTTTGAGAATCATTGGGAAATCTTTGCCTGTCCCCAGGAGTCTGAGCACTACAATAATTGAGCCTTTATGTACAGACTGTGACATGCGAAGAAATTGCCCAGGGCTGGTCCAGGTAGGCTTCCTCTCCAGCTGAGTAACTCACTTCTGTAGAAATTCTGACAGTGTCAGAGTTGTGGAAGTTTCAAGTTATTAAATGTTGTGGAACTGTTTGTGAGGCCAAGGCAGGAGGATCACTTGAGGCCAGGAATTGGAGACCAACCTGAGCAAGAGCAAGAGACCTTCTCTATCAAAAAAAAAAATTAGCCAGGTGTAGTGGCAGACACCTATAGTCCCAGCTGCTCAGGAGGCTGAGGCAGGAGGATCATTCAAGCCCAGGAGTTCAGTGTTGTAGTGTGCAATGATCACACTGTAAATAGCCACTATACTCCAGCCTGGGCAATATAGTGAGACTCCATGTCTTTAAAACACAAACAGAAAAATGTCCTTTTGTTAGATTTATGTAAGCTCTGGTGACTGGAGACCTCTTTATGGAGAGTTTACTTTCCTGTATGGTTCTGCTTCCTATTGTTTTAGAAAATACAAAGGAAGGATTTGTCCCTTTTTGTGATGTATTTATAGGCTATTAATTTCTGTTCATGTTCAAGTTAAACTAAAAATATTAAAGTATTCAATTTTTGGCAATTTACAAACATTTTTCTCATTCTGAGGCTGCTTTTGTTTTTAAGGTCATGGCCCATTTTCTCATATGTTTGATGGAAGATTTATTCCACTTGCTCGCCCAGAGGTGAAATGGACGGTATGTATTTAATATGTTCAATAGTCAATAAAAATATTTAAGCAGGTTATTTAGTTAAAGTATCCATTTCCACTGCTGTGTTATAGTATACTTCCACATTATAGGTTTTGGGGTGCTTTCATTCATATATATATGTTTTCACTTGATCCTCTCGGTAGTCTGTAAGGAAGTTATCAGTATGTCCCTTTTTACAAGTGAAGGAACTAGAAACTCTTGGAAGTGTATTGATGCGCCAAAAATCACAAAACTGTTAAATGCTGGAACCAGCACTAGAAAACGAGTTGCCAGTTTAACACTCTTTCTACTCCATTGCACAACTATAAAATTAAAAAACAAAAGGCCAACTCTGGTTTTGACTTACTTGGTATGACCATGAAGTAATTGTTACCAGCTAAGTTTCATCACATATATTAAATGAATCATTTTATAATTAGGCATTTGCAGGTGGCTGACCCATATTTTTTGAATCAATTTTTGAGAAGTAAAGTTAGGTTTGCCCCCCAGCTTTTACCATGTTGTATTCTGGAACTGGAGTAGAAAAAGATATTAATATTAATATTGAGAGCTTCTTACATGTCAACCACTGTTTTCTCTCCTTCTTTCTTTTCTTTGGAGGTGTAATTCACATACAATAAATTGTACAGATCTTAAATGTACAGTTCAGCGAGTTTTGACAAGCGTATACATCCATGTAACCATTACCCAAATCAGGACATAGAATATCTTCATCTTCCTAGAAAATTCCCTTGTGCCCTTTTTCATTCACTTCCCACTCCTCCACCTACCATCGCCTTCTGAATTTTATAAACATAGATTAGTTGTGTCTGTTCGTAGACTGGATATCAGTAGAATATATTGTAGGTACTGTTTTATGTCTTGCTTCATTTACTCAACATAGTGGTTTTGAGATTTGTTCGTGTTGTGTGCATCAGAGTTGATCCCTTTTTATTGCTGAGGTAGTAGTCCATTGTGTGAATAAGTCACAATTTGTTTATCTTTTCTCCTTTTGATGGAATTTGGGTTGTTTTCAGTTTTTGGCTATTATAAATAAGGTTGCTATGCACATTACTGTACAAGATTTTTGTGGAAATACGTCATTTCTCTTAGGTGAATACCTAGGAATAGAATTGCTGGGTCATGGTACATGTATTTTAACTCTATCTATAAGATACTACCAGATTTTTCCAATGTGGTTGTACCATTTTACATTGCCGCCAGCAACATGTGAGAGTTCTGGTTGTTCTCTGCAGCCTCACCAACATTTAGTCTTTTAGATTTACCCTTCAAATGGTATTTGAAGGGTTAATCAAATGGTAGTGTCAAATGGTATTCTGTGGTTTAATTTGCATTTTCTATTGTATGTTGAATACCATTTCCTGTACTTTCTTATTGATATATTTTCTTTTGTGAAGAACTCTTTCAACATTTTGCACATTTTAAAAATTTGATTCTTTGCTCTTCTATTACTGATTTGTAGGAATTCTTTTTATATATATATAGTTAGATATGTGTATTGTGAATATTTTTCCCCAGTGTCTGGCTTGCCAATTCATTTTTTAATGGCAGCTTTTGAGAAACAGAAGTTTTAAATTTTGATAAACTACTCTAGTTCTTCAAGCCAGTAAAATGGATAGTTTCTCACCAGTTTTCCTGCCTTGGGACCTGCCCTCAGGCTAAAAGCCATAAAACTGGAATATTGCTCAATACCTTTTCCTTCCAATTATTGACTTTCTTCTAACATCTGCTTGCTTTTGGTCTCTCTCCAGTATCGTCAGGGAGTTGTCCAGAGTTTATAGTTGTTTTCTCCCCCAGAGTTGATCTAATAGGATCTACTCAGCCATTACCAAGTCTTTTTCTTTAAATTTTTTGCCTTTCACATGTAAATCCGTAGCTCATGTGGAATCTATTTTTGTTTATGAATATGGGAGAAATCTAATTCCCACCTCCCCCCACCCCCAAGACAGAGTCTAGCTCTGTTGCCTTGGCTAGAGTGAAGTGGTGTCATCATAGCTCACTGCAGCCTCAAACTCCTGGGCTCAAGAGATCCTCCTGCCTCTGCCGCCTGAGTAGTTAGGACTACAGGCGTGCACCACCACAACTGACTAATTTTTTCTATTATTTTTTGTAGAGACAGGATCTCACTGTGTTATCCAGGCTGGTCTCAAACTCCTGGGCTCAAGCAGTCCTCCCACCTCAGCCTTCCAGAGTGCTGGGTGTGAGCCACCGTGCCCAGCCCTCCACAACATTCTTATATATATCTTTTGTTATATTTACTCCTAAGTTCCTTATAATTTTAGTTATTATTGTCTGTGCTGCCTTTATGAAACTGAAATTTTTCTAGTTTGCTTGTACATTCACAGTTGGCATTTATATATTTAAAACTGCAATTTTGCTAACTAATTTATTTTTAAAAACTTTATAGATTCTTTTGAGTTTTCAAGGTAGATCAGTTTGTGCATCTGCAAGTAATAAAGTGTTTTTCTTCTTTTCCAACTTTTTCTTTTTTTCTTTCTTTCTTTTTTTTTTTTTTTGCTTTTTTATACTTCTTGGACCTCTAGTAAAGTGTTAAAAAAAAAAATCACAGTTGGCAACCATATTTTATTATTTTAAGGGAAATGCTTTTTAAACTACTGATTGAATTTTTTTAACATTTAATTTGACATAATTTCACACAAAAAATTGCAAAAATAGTACAAGGAATTCTCATAAACCTTTAACCCATTTTTGCCAAATGTTAACATTTTGCCATGTTTTCTTTTTAACATGCTCTCTCTTCATATGTAAATTTTTTTCTGGACCATTAGAAAGTAAGCTGTAGACGTACTTTTTGGTTCCTAATTACTTCAGTGGGTATTTCCTAAAAACAAGAATATTCTCTTACATAACTGGAGTACAATGATCAAAATTCAGGAAATTAATATTGATGCAGAACAGTTATCTAATTCACAGACTTACTTTCACATTTCACCAATTGTCCATATGGAAAATGAGGGAACAGCTTTTTTTGCCCTGGTCCAGGATCCAATGCAGGGTTAAACATTGCATTTAGTTGCCATTTCTCGTTAGTTTCTTTTCCTCTGGAACAGTTCCTTAGTCTTTATCTTTCATGACTTTGTCATTTTTTTAAGAGCAGGTGAGCTGTTTTGTGGAATGTACCTCACTTTAAGTTTCAGTTTGATGTTTCCTCATAGATTCAAACTATGCGTTTTTGGCAGAATACCACCAAAGTGATGTGTCCTTGATAGTGTATCATACCAGGAGGCACCTAAAATCTAGTTGAGTCATTACTAGTAATATATTTTTTTAAAGTTTTAAATTTTAAAACAATGAAGTAAAGCAGAAAAAGGTGTTAAAATTTCAGTATAGAGAAAAGAATTACAAAGATCCTATAATGCTTTGTAAAATGCTATCTTGCTTATAGGTGAAGACTGTCTCAAATTCTGTTTTGTGGCCATTCCATTGACCCTCAATGAGAAACAAGAAAATTAATTTCCTTCAAAGAAATCTTAAGGACGCTAGAAAAAAATCCACATTCTCATATGCATTCTAATTACTAGTAATATTAACTTTGCTGACTTCATTAAGGCAGTGTCTGCTAAATTTCTCCACCCTAAAGTTACTATTTTTCCTCTTTGTAATTATATGCATCTTGATTCAATTTTTAAAAATAGTTGTAGGACCATTCTGATTTTGTTTTTCATCTTGAATTAGTTTTTGGTAAGACCTGGGATAGGGCAGATGTCTTCAGGTCATTTGATCTTTACATTGATTGTGAATGAGTGAGTGAGCAAATTGAGGCTGATTTGAGATTTCAACCCACATCTTGACTCCAGAGCTCTGATACTTTTTTTACTGGCAAGTTTGCAGGTACCCCTTCTCACCACTAGATGGGAGTGCTAACAGAGCTTGTAACTTCACACGTTAAAGGCTGTTTAGAAAATAGAACTAGAGGCTGAGTAGGGAGGATCGCTTGAGCCCAGGAGGTGGAAACCAGCCTGAGCAACATGCGAGACCCCCACCTCTACAAAAAATTAAAATAAAAAAATTAACCATGTATGGTAGCATGCACTTGTAGTCACAGCTACTCAGGAGGCTGAGGCAGGAGGATCACTTGAGCCCAGTAGTTTGAGGCTACAGTGAGCTATGATGATGCCACTGTTCTCCAGCCTGGACAACAGAGTGAGGCACTGTCTCAAAATAAAAATATATATATATAAAACTAAATTTTATATTGATATTTATTAAAATGGGATTCTATCTGTATGACCCAGTAATGTTCTTCCAAGTACTGTAAATGATTATAGCTCATCAACTGCATTAAATATTATATATTTATGAAATAATGAATATGGTTTCTAAAAGGTTTGTAGACAAGTAAAATAATGACAGGTTTGACAGGATTTTTAAATGTCTGCAAGGCTGTAGTTGGAAACTAGATAATTAATATGCAGTAGAACCTTATCTTAGAATTACCTAGAAGCAAGGATAATTTCGATAATCAGGGCCCCCAGTGGGCTACAGTCTATAACGCACCATATTGTACTGACTTTTCCTAGCATGAACAGGGCTCAGTTAAGATGTTTGAGCACCTAATTAATTCTAATGGACTCAAAGCTGTCATGGAACACTATGGTCTCATCCCTGAAGAAGATATTTGCTTTATCAAGGAACAAATTACAGGACCACCTGAATCACCTATCAGAAAAGATTCTTTGGTAAGTTTGCGTACAGCTTAATTTGAACTGACTGGTGCTTTTTATCTAGTCTTTTCTTGATTTTTTCAGAGCTGTACATTTGGCTGTTTTAGAGGCTAAGTGATAAAACATAAGTTGTATATTTCTACTATTTAGTGCAGAAAATAAAAGGCTTATATATTATTTTCCACCTCTTAACTGAGTTCTTTAAAAGTTACCCCCCAAATTAAAAAATATGTATAAAAATCCTTTTTTATAAAAAATCCTTTTTTAATGAATATATATGCAGTATTTTATATAGAAGCCTAAAGTAACTTTGTTTGGAAATGTAAAAGTCTGTGTCTTGTTTAACCATTGAAATGACCATGTTTGAAATATTTAAATACATGACGATCTAGAAAAAAGTTGAACTCATTCAGAGGAAAATCTGTTTTGTTTCCTTTTTGATCTTTTTGTATACTGTTAAATTAAAAAAGAAACTGAAAAATAATTTCCCCCTATGATATTTAGGGTTTTTTGCTCAAATATATACAAATCTATTTATAAGACGTAAGATAAAGAGATGGGTTTTGGCCAGGTGTGGTGGCTCATGCCTGTAATCTTAGCACTCTGGGAGGCCGAGGCGGGAGGATTACTTGAGCTCAGGAGTTCGAGACCAGCCTGAACAAGAGCAAGACCCCATCTCTACTAAAAGTAGAAAAAATTAGCCGGGCGTCATGGCGCATGCCTGTAGTCCCAGCTACCCAGGAGGCTGAGGCAGGAGGATCACTTGAGCCCAGGAGTTTGAGGTTGCTGTGAGCTACGATGACGCCACTGCACTCTAGCCCAGGCAACAGAACGAGACTCTGTCTCAAAAAAAAAAAAAAAAAAAAAAGAGATGGGTTTTGCAGCAAATATCCTATTTCCAAAAAGTGGAACTCCAAAAATGCTTTGAACCATTTATATTATTTAGACAAGGTATGTAGCTACTTTGAAAGATAGTACTGTTTTTTCTTTTTAATTAAAGGGGGGGTTGTGAGGAGGATCGTCTAGTTGCATTGTTTTTTTTTTTGTGGAGACACAGCTTACAGGTGTGAGCCACTGCGCCCGGCTGATAGTACTATTTTAAGGCATGAATTCAAGCATTGTCATTTAAGAAACATTCTTAATAGTTTATAATTAGATTTTATATTTTAAAAAAGCTTTTGAACCAACAAAACGCAAAAATTATTGGTTATGGGAAGTGAAATAGGGTTAAGATCCTTTCAGTGGCACAAGAAAGTTTAGTATTAATAGAGTATCATATACCTTCGTATTTCTTTTCCCTTTCTACTTACTAGTAATCAAGTAGAAGAAGGAAAGCACAGAACCTTGTAACTTATCTCATATTCCCAGTCAGGTATCTGTTTATAGTTTGCAGATTAATGCAGTTGCTTTGCTTATGTATAGATTTGGTGCCTATCCTAAAACTTCTCAGTGGGTTTTCTTGTCTTCCAGTGGCCATATGTAGGGCGTCCTAAAGAGAAAAGCTTCCTTTATGAGATAGTGGCGAATAAAAGAAATGGCATTGATGTGGACAAATGGGATTATTTTGCCAGGTATGCACTGAACACTTCAGAAAAGTAGGTTAAAATCTCTATATAAATTTAGGGTTAATGTTTAAGATACAGCTTCCTTGAAAAATTTCATCTCTCTGCTTTGGAATCCTTCTTAGGGACTGCCATCATCTTGGAATCCAAAATAATTTTGATTACAAGCGCTTTATTAAGTTTGCCCGTGTCTGTGAAGTAGATAATAAGATGGTTATTTGTACTAGAGATAAGGTAAGCTACATCAAAGGAAACAATAAGAAGAGTGTATTTCTGAAATCTGGAAATAACTGTTCAACAATTTGGAGAAATTAGCAAATCATCAATCTCTTTACTTAATGTCTAGCATTCGTAAGTATCTTAAGGCTCTTTACTTGTACTGCATTATTAAATAATAATAATAAAATTAAAATTGACATTTATTGAGTTACATGCTAGGCACTTGTTTTATGGTTTTTTTGTATGGTTGGGTTTGTTTTTTTTAATTGAGATGGGGTCTCACCATGTTGCCCAGACTGGTCTTGAACTCCTGAGCCCAAGCAATCCCCCCACCTCAGCCTCCTGAGCAGCTGTGACTACAGGCACACACCGCCATGCCTGGCTTGTGCTAGGCACTGTTTTAAGTGCTTTAGATGAATCAACTAAATCCTCAACCCTGTGAGATAAATACTCTTATTGTCCCATTCAACAGGTAAGCAAAAATTGTATGCACAGAGAAAGCATACAATTTATAAGTGGCAGAGATGGAATTTCAACTCAGAGAGTTTGGTTCCAGAGTCTCAGTTTTAATCACTATATTAGTGTTTCAAAATACAGTTGACCCTTGAACAATGTGGTGGTTAGGGGTGCTGACCCTCCCACACAGTCAAATCTGGGTATAACTTTCGCCTCCCCAAAAAACTTAATTACTGACAGCCTACTGTTGACCAGGAGCCTTCCCAATAACATAAATAGTTGCTTAACACACATTTTGTACATTACATGTATTATATTCTGTATTCTTACAATAAAGTAAGCTAGGGAAAATGTTATTAAGTTAATCATAAGGAAGAGAAAATACATTTACTGTTCATTACGTGGAATGGGATCATCATAAAGATCTTCATCTTTGTCATCTTCACATTGACTAGGCTGAGGAAGAGGAGGGGTTGGTCTTGCTGTCCCTGAGGTGGCAGAAACAGAAGAAAATCCACATATAAGTGGACCAGCAAAATTCAAACCCCTGTTGTTCAACTGTAGTTAAACTACTGAAATCGTTAGGTCACTGCTAGATGGCAGTCATGTAACCAAAGACTAGTGTAGTACTGTACTATAGAAAGTCTTTCTGTTGAGAACAAAGGACACAAGAATAATAACACCTGTTTCCTAGAGTTATTGGGAGGATTAAAAGATATGTCCTGAAACAGAACCTGTCACAGAGTTAGAACATGCAATAGATTTTAGTTTACTAAAAAAATGAAAGTTGCAAACCAATAAATAGCTTTACTAATCTGCCTCCCCATTTTTTAGTAGGCTTAGGGCTTCTACTGAAGTAGCCCCTGTGCATAGCCTTCTTGTTTGTCACCATCCCTTTTCCTTGTCTTATGTACTTGTCTATTAATAAGGTTAACATAATTTGATCCTACCTTAATATTTATTTCATGTTTTCCTGCAGGAGGTTGGAAATCTGTATGACATGTTCCACACTCGCAACTGTTTACACCGTAGAGCTTATCAACACAAAGTTGGCAACATCATTGATAAAATGTAAGAAACTTGATTGTTACTTCCCTATAAAATTTTCCGTGATACTTTGCTGGAGTATCCTACTACAGTCAATTTGAGATTTCTAGACAAATTCAAGTGAATTTTAAGTGAATATCTCTAAAATGGTTTCCTTAAACAACAAAAACAAAATCTAGCATAAAATGAACTTAGTTGGAGGAAGAAGAGGGAAGTGGATAAAGGGGTAGATGAAGGGAAGAAGAGCTGGTTTACACTAGACATGAAGAGGCAGTCCTGGGATGGCTCAGGACCTCTGCACAGGGAGTCACTTACAGATATTAGTCACCAAGGTAATGGGAGGTAGGACATGAATAATTGACATTCTGAGATTAATGGCAAAAATTAACTTTAAGTACTGGGATTAATGTCTGTCCTTACCCTATCAAATATTTATCAAAATTAGTACCAAATAGTAAAACCCACAGGAATTTTATCTCTTCCCAACCAGTCAGAACCACAGCAGAAAAGTATGCACAGCCAAAACTGTAGGTCTATGGTCCCCAACCCCTGGGTCACAGCCCATTACTAGTCCGTGGCCTGTTAGGAAAATGGGCTGAGCATCTGCCTGAGCTCTGCACCACACACCCCCCACCCATGACGCTCCCCTGCTCCGCCATCCCCAGTCTGTGGAAAAATTGTCTTCCATGAAACTGGCCCCTGGTGCCAAAAAGGTTGGGGACTGATGCTCTAGATGACTCCAATACCCCATGAGGAGTTATCAAAAATCAGGTGTGGGTCAAGTTAATTTCATGTCTCTAAAACAGCTTTAAATTGATTTATTATAAACTTTTCATATTTGTTTTTACATTTGTGTTGAAATTTATCTTCATTTCTATTTTTTACTTATCTTTTGTCATGAACAGACTAGTAGAATACATTCTCCTGTTTGTATGATTGATAATTTGGTAAGAGGTTTTTTTTTGTTTTTTAATTCAGAGTCATATCTAGGTTCAAAGCTTCTTCCTAACTTGGTTAAATAAAAATTTCTTAATTTCTGCATCTATAAAATTGGGGCTGATTATACCTACCTTATTGTTGGAAAGATTAAATAAGATAATGTATCTAAAGCGCTGCCACAGTGTCTTTTTTTTCTTTGAGACGGAATCTTGTTCTGTTGCCCCAGGTAGAGTGTAGTGGCATCATGATAGCTCACTGCAGCCTCAAACTCCTGGACTCAAGTTATCCTCCTGCATCAGGTTCCTGAGTAGCTGGTACATGCCACCGTACATGCCCAGCTAATTTTTTCTGTTTTTGGTAGAGACGGGGTCTTGCTTTTGCTCACTCTGGTCTCGAACTTCTGAGCTCAAGCAATCCTCCCACCTCAGCCTCCCAGAATGTTAGGATTACAGGTGTGAGCCACCTCGCCCAGCCGATAGTGTCTTCAACACAGTAAGTGTGGTAGCTCCATGTGCTTATTTAGTATGATCGAGAAGCAGTTGTCTGTAGAACATGATACCTCAAGATTTTATTTCCCTAAAGTTGACGTATTTCCTTAAGTAAGGCATAAAGCAAATATTCAAAATTTCTCATAAGCATAAGTTTTTACAAAATATTTAGGATTACAGATGCTTTCCTCAAAGCAGACCCCTACATAGAGATTCCAGGTGCTGAAGGAAAAAAATATCACATTTCTACAGCAATTGATGACATGGAAGCCTTCACTAAGCTGACAGGTAAGAACTAGAAGGTAACATAAATGGTCTATCTCAGATAAAGTATAAGCTGGATTGCTGATGAGTTATTTTCCAAATGTTCAAATGTATTTTAGCTTCCCAAGTGATTATACTTTGGATTTGAGTTTTATCTCTGCCTTGTACCAACAAGATGACCTTGATAAAGTGATTTAACCTCTCTGAATCTTAATTTTCTCAATTATAAAATGAGGGTAATGATACCTAGCATATAGTTTTGTTGTGATGTTTAAATGAAGCATGGCACGTAGTATAGGCTTGGCGTATAAGTACTCAATATTTATTATTATTTAATTCATAATACACCTGGGCTAATACCAATAAATATTTAAAAAACTGACTTGACCATTTAATGTTATTTTCATTGCAAAACACAAGATGCCAGAAACATCTGTCCATACTTCTGCAGAAACAAAATCTGCAGCTTAGGGTGGGAAGGAAGAGAAGTAAAGGTGTGGCAGCTAGTTCTTTAATGTGGGAAAGTATAGATTGAGAAAGATCAGTAAAGCAAAAGAAGTAGAACAAAAAGCATATATTAGAGCTCTTAGTTGCAAATCATGAAACTGTTTAACTAAAAATAAAATTGGAAAGCAATTACATAGCTTACAGAATCAGTGGAAAAGCTGAGGCTCTGAAAATGGGCAAAAACGACAGAAGCCATGACCTAAGACACAGCCAGATCACTCTACAGCAGCTTCCTGCCTAGGGTACTGCTGTTCCACCACAGCCACATTCTGTTAGCTGCACACTGCCAGAGTGAAACCTAAACCAGCTCCTCTCTTTGAAGAACCAGTTTTTAAAATTTCCAACCCCTTGCAGATTGATACTTCTGTAAAATACAATAAAAATGAATTATTGGAAAAATGTAGTGGGGGAAAAAACATACAAAATACAAACCCAAATTATTATTATTCAACTTGACAGACTTAACATTACATTTCAATAAATATAATCAAAAGAAACATAACAGAGGAAAAATTTTAAATTATAAAAACTATATATTGCTCTTTAAAAATATATATGTAGACAATTAATATAGAGAATTCCAATTAGACTTGTAACTTTTTAGTCATTTTCCAATCATAACTAAACCAAAAATTTGAAGTGAAATAGCAATTCTCCATAGTAAATGTCTTTGTGAACACCAAGAACATTGTGTATATATATATATATCAATATTTAAAATTTATAATGGTAACACCTGAGTTTGCTCAGTTAACTACAGTGTTTTTTGTTTGTTTTTTTGAGACAGAGTCTCACTCTATCACCCTGGGTAGAGTGCAGTGGTGTCGTTGTAGCTCACTGTAACCTCAAACTCTTGGGCTCAAGTGATCCTCCTGCCTCAGCCTCCTGAGTGGCTGGGACTATAGGCGCATGCCATGGTGCCTGGCTAATTTTTCTATTTTTAGTAGAGATGGGGTCTTGCTCTTGCTCGGGCTGGTCTTGAACTCCTGAGCTTAAGCAATCGTCCTGGCTTAGCCTCCCAGAGTGCTGTGGTTACAGGTGCTAAAGTTTTTTTTTTTTTTAAAAAGGTTCAATTCATTGGTATTGCTTGTTAATTTATCTAATCAGGGTTTAATTGATGACACTGCTACTCACAGGGGATAATGTATATCTAAATTGTTCCTATGTTTTGTTTTAGTAACATCATAGTAGATAAACTAGTCTCCCATCATTATGTTGTTAGGAATGGAAAAAGAGATTTTAAAACAATTTGAACAAGGTGGGCATATTTACTTTGAGTTTTCATTCATAATTAAGCAAGTGATGGTTTATTTTAAAAAGTCATCTTCAGCTGGGTGCAGTGGCATGTGCCTGTAGTCCCAGCTACTGAGGAGGCTGAGGTGCTTGGATTGCTTTAGCTTAGGAGTTTGAGACCAGCCTAGGCAACATGGTAAGATCCCATCTCTTTAAAAAAAAAAAAAAGTCATCTTTAATCCTTTATCAGAAGACAGTTCTAACAATTTAATCAAGTTACACTTCAACTACCTTTTGATAAAAAAATATGAATTCTGGATTTTATACACTTTTGGGTTAACTGACAAACTAACCTTAAAATATCATACATTTTACATGGTCATAAAGTGGTGTAATGGACATTGGAAACTAAGAAGGTGGGGAAGGTGAGGGAGTGAGAGGGATAAAAATTTACCTATCAGGTACAACGTACACTGTTCTGATGATGAATACACTAAAAGCCCTGATTTCAGCATTATACAACTCACCCATGGGGAAAAAGAACGCTATACCACCTTAATCTATTGAAATAAAAATTTAAAAAGGGAATAAAATAAAATAGTTGAACAATATTTAATGTAATCTTACCGTGCATGACTATGCACAGCTCTTACTCACCATAAAGGTTCCCTAACACCCAGACTGGCTTTTGCCTCGTTCAGTGAGATAAGTCCTCTGATCATGCAGTTGGATGTTGTAGCAGTGTCACACTGCTATGCAAGTAGTTTAGTGCTTACCATCAATTGCTGTATTTACCTCTATAGACTGGTTAGCAGTTAGTACACAAGCACTAGCCCACGGATCCTACTTTGGATAGCACTGATCTAAACTCTCCTTGCCTATTTACATCATTTCTTCCAGGTACAAAAATCCCAGACATGATATTAGGTCACATTTTTGTGCTTTTTCTGCCAGACTGTGGGAGAACAAGCATATGGTCTTTCCAGCTTTCATCATTTGAGACAGGGATAACCTAATCTTTCTTGTCTATTATTCTGAGCAGTCACATACTCCTTATTACCTTAACTACATGACCTTGAAAGAATAGGACCATGAGGGCCTTCATTACCTTTGTTGCTTTTCTAAAAGTCAATTCACCTTATCTTTGTTTAAAAATCTCCACTTCTTATTTTTCTTTAGAATATTTCACTGCATTTTATCAGGAAGTGTTTAAAAATACAACAATTTTGAAAGAATTTTACAGTGAATGCCTGTATACCCACAACCTAAATTCTAGCATTTACTGAACTATATCACTTTATCTATTGCTTACCATCCCCCATCCATCTATAAACCCATCTTATTTTTCATGCCTTTCAAAGTACATTGCAGATATCAGTATACTTTACCCTAAATCCTTTAGCATGCATATTAACTAAAGTTCAATAATTATTTTTCTCTTCTTTTAATTGATTTTTTCTTTTGATGTAAAATTTACATATCATTTGTACAAATGTACAAATATTAAGTGTATGTTTGCTAGAATTTTGACAAATGTAAGACATAGAACATTAGCATTAGCTTCTCCACAGAAAGTTTATTCATGCCCCTTCCCAATCTGAAGTAACCACAGTTTGCCTATTCTAGACTTTTATATGAATGGAATTGTATGTTGTGTATTCTTCTGTGCAAGACTTCTTTTACTCAGCATTCTGTTTTTGAGAGTCATCCAGTTTGTATGTATCATTAGTTCATTCCTTTTTATTCCTGAGTGGTAATCTATCATATGAATATGCCACAGTTTATCTGTTCTCTGCTTCCTAAATTCCTGTTTCTGATTAATGTTTCATTTTACCTGTATGTAGCTATCTTAAGCATTGCAATGTTATGACCACTGGCTTAGGTAACCAGTTTCTTACCTTGATCTTTATCCCTCAATATTTCTAGACAATAGGTGAACCTTACTCCTCCCCTCCCCTCCCCTCCCCGTAAGCCCCCACACCAAAATCCCTTAGTTAAATTTGAATAATAGAATATTAAATTTAAAAGGACCTTAGAGATAATCTACTTCAGACTCCTCAAATGAGGAAACTGAGGCCAAATAAAGGAAAGCAACTTATCCTAATAAATGGCAAAGCTAAATTCAAACCAAATCTTCAGACTCCCAAATTGAGTGCTGTGTATACTATTTCAGAGTGATATTTTAGCTGTTATGTTTGATAGATAAAAAGTTTTCCTCTATGTTTGTATATAACTTTTTTCTGAAAACATCTATGTGGAACAAATAGAGCTCTCATACTTCGCTGGTAGGAATACAAATGGTACAGCCACTTTGGAAAATAGGCATTTTCTTATAAACATATACATATCCTATAACCCTCTTCTACATACTTAACCAACAAAAGTAGGAATGTATTAATAAATCTACCCAAAAACCTGTACCTCACTTGAGCCCAGGAGTAAGAGGTTGCAGTGAATTATGATCCCACTGCACTCTAGCCCAGGCGACAGAGAAACACCCTGTCTCAAAAAAAAAAAAAAAAGGTGTTTAACCTGAATCTAATGGTGAATAAACAATCATACAAGTTCAAAAGTGTCAGACATTTTATAAAACAACTGCTTGAACTTTTCTAAAATGTCTACATCAAGTAAAACAAAAAGGGGAATTATTCTAGTTCTAAATTAAGAGAGACTAAAAAACTTGGCAACTGATATCATCCATGTACTTGATTGGTTTGGTTTCTCTATCCAACAACAAAAATTTCTATGTTACATTATTGGGACAATTAAGCAAATTTGAATATAGACTGTATGTTAGATAACTTTGTTTTTTTTTTTAAGAGACAGGGCCTCTCTGTCATGGAGGCTAGAGTGCAGTGGCCACAATCACAGCTCACTGCAGCCTTGGCCTCATGGGCTCAAGCAATCCTCCCACCCCAGCCTCCCAAATAGCTAGACTACAGACTCGTGCCACCACACTCAGCTAATTTATTTTTAAAAGCTTTTGTAGAGATGGGGTCTTGCTATGTTGCCCAGGCTGGTCTCAAACTCCTGACCTCAAGCAGTCCTCCCATCTCAGCTTCCCAAAGTGCTGAGATTATAGACGTGAGCCACTGTGACTGGCCTAGATAACATTTTTATATCTGTGTTAAATTGGTGTGATTGTGGTTGTGTAGGAAAATGTTCTTATCCTTGGGAGATACATACTGATGTATTTAGGGGTAAAGGGTCTTGATGTCTGCAATTTTCAAATGTTTCATCAAAAATTTGCACATAGATATATATGGAGAAAGTGCATAAGTGGAAAAACATTAAAATTGATGAATTTAGGTTAAGCATATTTTACTTTGAAATTTTTCAAAATAAAAAATTGAAACAAAAGAAGAAAGGAAAAAAATTTATTCTACTCTCTTCATGGAGTGGAATGTTAAAAAAAACTTATGGAAATTTACAAAATTCCATGTACCCATCACTTAGCTTCAGCAGTTATCAACACATAGCAATTCTGCTTTATCTACCTCATCTACCCACTCCTGTCAAACACTGGACTATTTTGAAGCAGATGGCATAATTTTATTTCTAAATATTTAAGGATGATTCTCTTTTAAAAACAAAACATAAATATAATAAATCTGTACACCTCTGTGTGCCCATCACCCAGGTCAGCAGTCATCAACTCCACTGCAGTCTTATTTCTCTCTGCCCTTCCCCACTCACTGGATTACCTGCGGGTAAATCCAAGACATTGACTGGAACATTTTTAAAAGGTTTTTTCACTTCAGTCTTTTTTTTTTTTCCAAAATATTAAGGGGGTACAAATGTTTTTGTTACATGGATACCTTGTATAATGCTGAAGTCAGGGCTTTCAGTGTACTGGTCACCAGAATAGTGTTCATTATACCCAACAGGTAAGTTATTGTTCCTCACCCTTTCTTGGTTTCCAGTGTCCCATACATCTCTTTGTGCCCATGTGTACCCATCATTTAGCTCCCACTTACTACTTCAGTCTTTTTTAAAAAAATAATTTCATGTTGCTAAAATCTTAATGTGCCTACATTTGTGAACTGCCTCTTAAAAATCATTTCAGTAGTAAAGTGGTATATAAATCTTTCAGTCTTTTATTTTCATTTTAATATAACTGAAATTTCATCAAATTGGCAGATAACATTTTCCTGGAGATTTTATACTCTACTGAGCCCAAATTGGATGCAGCACGAGAGATTTTAAAAAATATTGAATACCGTAATCTATACAAGTATGTGGGTGAGACTCAGCCTAGTGGAGAAAAGATTAAAAGGGTAAGTTGAGTTATCAAGCATCTTCCCGTTAGTGAAAGATTATCTTGACCTCTGTCCTCCAAGAGGAAACCACTAACCCATCATGATACCATGACTCTGTACTAAGCTCTTTATGTTTATTCTCATTTAATCTTCACAGCAATGCAGTATTTTTAGGCATTTTTACAGATGGGGAAGCTGAGGCTTTGGGTGATATTAAATAACTTGCTCATGGAAGCACAGTTAACCAGGACTCAAAGCTAGGTCTAACTGACTCCAAATCTTTGCTCTCATTCTTGAAGTGAGAGGTGGCCTCAAATTTTGGCTAGATCCAGGTGCAGAAAATGAATATAAGGGAAAGGGACCTCAAAATAAAGTACCTGTACCAGCTTCATTGAGACTCTAATGACCTGTTTTAATTACTTCCTTCCTTCACAGTATGTCAGTCTCCCATATGGCGCATGGTGTCTTTTTTAGTTCAACTATCTATTTTCACCTCCTGCTTATTGAAGGTTTTCCTCTTTGCCAGAAAGCTGTAATTCAAGTCATAGTGATAACCATATCCTACCTCATAATAATTTCTTGGGTTACACTTTACTTCCTCTTGTTTTACTAATAGGTTAATACCACATTTTTTCACAATGCATTTTTTCAAAATGCAAAAATTTTTTAATGAAAAATGCCCTATTTGTTTAAAGGATGGCATAGGAAGGGGCTATTTGTTAGGGATATCTCTAACCATTTTTCTTAGTTAAGTGTCATTTTCAGAGAGGGGCCCTGTTTGTGGCACAAACACTTAATGATGAAAAACTGGGGTTCTAACATGGGGAGTCTCATCTTTTCCAGGAAAACTATGAATGCCTTCCAAAAGAGGTTGCTGATGCTAAACCTACTGAAGTATCACTAGAAGCTGAACTGAAGGCTGAAGATTTTATAGTGGATGTAAGTAGTTAATTCAGTAATATACTAAGTAAAGAATTTTTTTTAAGATAAAACATCCCCTCATTAAAGTAGTGCATGTTCATGAAAAAACTTGGAAAAATAGGCCAGGCGTGGTGGCTCAAACCTGTAGTCTCAGCTACTTGGGAGGCCGAGGCAAGAGGATCACTTGAGCCCTGGAGTTTGAGGTTGCAGTGAGCTATGATGATGCTACTGCACTCTAGCTGTGGGCGACAGAGCAATACTCTGTCTCAAAAAAAAAAAAAAAAAAAAGAAAAACTTGGAAAAATAAAGATAGAAGGAAGGAAGAAAATCATCTGTGATCTCACAGAGAGAACCAATATTATTAACCAGTTTTTAAACTTTCTTTGTGATGTTTTGCCAATATTTTTAATATAATTTGTGGTCATGTGATTAATAGAACATTGTATATGTTGATTTAAACTTTTTTAATTACAAAAGTAATACATGCCAAATATTTTTTTAAATTGCCTACATATACACACAAATGAAAAACTGAAGATTTTTTGACTCCTATTTTCATAGAGGCTACAGTGTCTTCTCATATCTTAATGAGGATGCCCAACAGCTTTCTCATGCTTTTTCTGTTTCCTATAGGAAATACTTTTCAGAGTTCTACTCCTGAAACTTCAGGACAATGTGTGTTCCCTTGTATTTTTTTCCCATAAGCCTATCATTTGTTATATTGTTGTTGACAAATTCTTGAGTGAAGGGCATCTCTCCATAACCATTTTTTGCCAAAGGATACAACAAGTGAATTGCCCTTGGGCCCATTGTCTGTTCACTTGGCTGGTATTGAAGCTCAGATCTTCAGATCAAGCTACAGTTTCCTGTTTCGTTAGATGAGGTTTCACTAGAATAAAGGAATCTCCTATCTCAACTTTCTGAGACTCTGAGAGACTTCACTCCCCAAAATGTTTTCCCTTTCCCTTAATGAAGTGGTCAATCCTGGTCAATCCCTCAAGGTCCCACCTGGTTTTCCTCTCAAAGTGCAGTCTCCAAATGGGCATAGGATCAGAGGTACTTAGAAGTGTATTCTAAAATTTTAAGTGACCCAGTAACTTTTTTTTTTTTTTGAGACAGAGTCTAACTCTGTTACCCTGGGTAGAGTGCAGTGGCATCATTGTAGCTCACTGCAACTTCAAACTCCTGGGCTCAAGGGATCCTCCTGCCTCAGCCTCCCGAGTAGCTGAACTACAGGTACATGCCGCAGCAGCTGGAGAATTTTTCTATTTTTAGTAGAGACAGGGTCTTGCTCTTGCTCAGGTTAGTCTCAAACTCCTGAGCTCAAGCAATCCTCCTGTCTCAGCCTCCCAGAGTGCTAGGATTACAGGCGTGAGCCACCACACCTGGCTGACCCAATAATTTAGTTCTAGGAATTTGCCCTAAGGAGATAATCCATTCCATTTTGAAAAAATATATTTTTAAAAAATAAATAAATAATTTTTAAAATCCAAATATTTTATGGTGTTATTGTAGTATAAAATTAGGAAGAAAATGTATATGTCTATTAATAGGACATACTGTGGAATAATAAAAACATTAAAAATTGTTTTTAACATAGATTTCTATAATTGAAAAAAGCAGTACATATAGTTTGATTTTATTTTTGTTTCTTTAAATGTATATATTTATACACATGAGTGTGCCAGCACACAATGAACATATTGAAAATATTTTGGATATATTAATGGTAAAATGTTAACATTGTTTCCAGCTGGGTGGTAGAGTTGCAGGTGATTTTTTTTTTTTTTAACAGTGAGCATGGTAAAATAATTTCATAATCAGAAAAACTTTTTATTTTAGAATGGGGAAAGCCCTTGTCTAATCTGAGAAGGCAAGTGAAATTGCTAATTAAATTTCTTATTATCCTGTGTTAGCTTCTCAGTTTTAGTTTGACAGTGGAATATATTTATGTGGTCCATTTTGCCATACATGGCTCCTTTTAGCACTGTGCATAGTAACTTTTGTAACTATTTGATAGAATATAAGACATAATTTTACTATTTAGAATTATTACAAGGATTTGTAGTTGATAGTCTGTAGCTGCTTTTTTGCTTTTGAGTCTTTATTTAGGAGTAGAATCCCCAACTCTTATAACATTGCCTTATGTAAAAATAGTTGTTTTATCAAATCTGTTTAAATGAGGCATTTCCACTCATGCATTATGGGGAAAATAGGGCTTGCCTTTTATTCCCTATTCTAAAGCCAAGGAAATAAATACTGAAGAGCTAATGGCACTTCTTAACATTACTGGAAATTTGATTAGTGTTCATGCCTTACCACAATGTGTAAAAATATCAAGGCTGCAGCGGGTCCCTCCCCACACAAAACAACATCCAAGAGAGAGGCTTGTGATAGCACCAGGCCTGGGATCGTGGGAGGGCTGAGCAATTGCTCCCTCCCAGGTGAAGGGGTGCAACTGTCAACACCAGTAGACCACCCAGCATGGGAGAGCTGGCCACATACTACAAACCCCTGGTCTCATTTCCGGATTGTGGCTGAACTCCAGATGCCCGCTCTTCTCTCACAGGCTGCTGGCAGTACAGCCACCAAACCTCATGTGCCTTTTGTCTTCAGCCACCACTCACAGGACAAACTCCTCTTATCATCTGTTCTTTTCTGTGCCATCATCCCCACATTACTCTATTTTTTCCCCTTGTTTCATTTCAGTCTCTCGCTTCCTACCAGACCTGTCCATGGAGCCCTTTGGAACTTGCACCCCATAATTAACAAACTCTCCTATATCCCCAGCCTCTTTGCTGAATATCTCTTTGTCTTTACTGCAACCTAGCTGTCCCCTGGGAACTTGCTTCCCCTGCAGCCCTTTCAGGAAAAGCACATTTCTCAGGGTTAGGAGTCCTTCCTGTTTGTCAGTCCTCTTGCTTCCTAGTACCACTTCAGGACCCTGTGCAAGATCCTTGTTCTCTGAGGCTGACATCCTCGAACTAGCTAGTGTCTTCTAAGTTTTTAGTATGGTTTAGGGTTTAGAGTCTCCTTTTCTACTCCCATTCCTGCCATTAACCTGAGTGGCTTCATAGTCCACATGGAGCTGACTCTTTGATCTCTTCTTTTTCATCTTCAGTGACCTAATCCCGTGCACCTCAGGCCAGCACTGTCAACAGAGTACACCCTAGACCTTATCAAGATTTGAAACTACCCCCCAATCCCTAATTTAAGACCTCTAACTGGGGCATCTAAAAATAAATACATAAATAATAAAAAAAAAACTAATTTAAACATCCTATTCTCTGTCCACAAACCCCTTTCTTCCTCATCTGCATGTTCCTAGCCCATCAGGGTCTCCAGCTTCTTGTCTCCTCACTTTCTTTGGGCTTGTCAGTAGCCTTCTGTCTTTATTTCTCTCCCAATCTATTTAATAACTTAGATTTTGTGATCCAGTAATTCAGTCTTTTTCTGCAGTTACCCTCAACTCCCTTGTCCTTCTTTGCATCTATCTAGCAAAAGGCCAAATTACCTAGATGAACCTAATCTAAACATCTCCATACCTATATCCGGACACATTAATACTGCTGGAGATAATCACTGAACTGGCATACCTATAAATTTGTGGTCACCAGCCTTAGCTGGGCCCTCCAGCAGGCTTAGTGCAGTTCTCCCCGTCTTCATAATAATTATTTCAAACTGTCTTCCCTCCTCTGAGAAATCCAACCCTGCTCCCCATTCCCTGCTGTATTCACTCTTCAGTGAGTAATCCAACTGTGGCTCTTATTTCCAAGATAAAATATAGGCCATTAGGTAGGAACTCCATCAACCTACCCCATTGAAGAAGCAAGCCTGCCTCTGTCTGCAGCTGTATTCAGCCTTCTCTTTGTTGCAACAGGGAAATGTCTTTCTTCTAACCAAAAGCTTAGGGTAATTCTACTTGTGTTCTAGAGCAGCTTTGTCCAATAGAATTTTCTGTAGTGATGGAATTGTTTTTTATCTGTGCTATCCGTTTCAATAGTCACTACGCACACATGATTATTGAGCACTTGAAATGTGGCTGCTGCAACTGAAGAACTAAAGTTTTTATTGTATTTAATGTTAATTACTTTAAATTTAAAAGGCTACATGTGGCTAGTGGCTACCTCATTGGGCAGTGCAGCTGTAGAGCCCATTCTGTATTCATCACATCTGGAACCTTACAGAATCAGTTCCGTCTTCCCTCTTTTTGACACTCCTATTAGCAGTTAAAATAGACTTTTATCTTAAGAAAATCACAAACACCACACTCCTCTTCACCCCTCTCTTCTTCTTCAGGGTCAAACTCACCTCCCCTTACCTTTCTGAGGTGCCATTCTTTTCCAGGTACTTCTCTCTTGCCTCTTCTTTTGTTTTTTTTTTTTAATTTTTAGGTTTTTTTAAAATCAACAAATAATAATTTTATATATTCATGGGGTACCTGGTGATGTTTCAATGCATACAATGTATGGTGATCAGATCAGGGTAATTAGCATGTCCACTATCTCAAAAATTTATCCTTTCTTTGGGATGGGAACATTCAATATCCTCCTAGCTATTTAAAACTGTATAATATATAATTGTTAACTATAGTCATCCTACAGTACTATAGAACACTGGAATTTATTCCTCCTTTCTAGCTATAATTTTGTATCCTTTAACATCTTGCCTCTTCTAAGAATTTGTCATTTTCTCCTGAGCCTTCTTTTCTGTTGCCATCACTATATTAAACTCTCTCTAAGGTCACTAATTACTTCAGTGTTGCTAAATCCAGCAGACAGTTTAAGTCCTCTCTGCCTCAGAGCTGTTTCCTCTGCTTCCTACCTAAGCCTGTTTAATTTCTGCTCACTTAGTAAAGTCACTTTTCGGGGAAAACATTTCCAGTCATTCCCTTGGCACCCCAGGCTACTAGAAAGTTTCAAAGCACCCTTTGCTTTTTCTTGGTTACTCTTATAACAAATGTGGTTGAATAGTTACTTTTATAATTATTTGTTCAAGCTCAATCTAGGCCACGTGGTCTGTGGGGGCTGGGATTGTGTCAAAATGTTCTAGTTGTACCTCTAGTGTCTACCGATATCTATCACATAGCAGGTATTGATTTACACCATACTTAGGTTGAAACACAAATACATTTCCCTCTCCCCCCGATTTCAAAACCAAAGCCCTATGGGTGGTTATCCACCAGTTATTTTTATTCCACTATGAGCCACCTTACCAGTGTTCTTCCCTCTGAACCTCCACAGGACTCTGTTCTATTTCTTGTGATGCCCTTACAGCTCTGAATTCAATTCTCATGGTGGTTGTGTGATTGCTTATTTATTGCTTTTATTAAGGTTATCAACATGGATTATGGAATGGAAGACAAAAATCCAATTGATCATGTTCGCTTCTATTGTAAGAGTGACCCTAGCAAAGCAATCAAAATTGCTAAAAATCAGGTAACAACTTAGGCAAAAGAAATATACTATAGTGGTGTTTGGTAAGTCTTTATAGTAAATTTGCATTTTATATGCAGATTAGGTTTTAAAGTCAGTGTGTACAGTTAAAAAACATATCTTTAAAATTCAAGTACATCTGATTTTGTATAGACTAGACTATCTTAACTGCCAGTTTTTTCTGTTTGCTAAATGTCCATGAAAGCACAGTTTTTGGTTTAGAAGCCAGGTTACAAATCTGGTGGGAGGGGGGTACTATATGGTTTAAGTCAAGAAAATTAAATGTGCTTATTTGCATATTTTCTTTATGAGAGTCTATAGTCTACATATAATTATGTAGTGTAAACCTTTAGTCTTTTATTAAGACTGCTACTCACCCAAACACAATCCCACCTTCTAGATCTAATAGACATAAAATTGTGAGACACTTTGCAACATGACAATTACCTTAAATTTTTTTCTTTGGATTATAATTGGGATAAAATAGCAAAGCAATGTGGTGCTTTTAATATACCATCAAGAGTGGTACTTAGGATCCTGGAGAACAGCTGATATCTCTTTAATGTGTGACTTCAAGGTGACATCTTTTCATTTTAAAAAAGGTTTCACAGCTTCTGCCAGAGAAATTTGCAGAGCAGCTGATTCGAGTATATTGTAAGAAGATGGATGAGAAGAGTTTGTATGCTGCACAACAACATTTTGTTCAGTGGTGCATAAACAAAAACTTCACCAAGCCACAGGTAGGTTGCCTATTATTCACATACTTTGCACAATTTTTACTTTTTAAGTAAAAAACCAAAAGGAAACACATCCACCTGCTGAAAAGTTCTCATTTAAATTATAGTCATTTGGTTATGGTTTTGAAAATAAAGTCTTTCACTTTCTTTCCTTTTAAAATGTCTGAATCTGTGTCAACCATTGACTTCTTCCTACACAGGTTGGGAGTGGATACTCTGTTTGTCATTATTGTCCTAATACTAAAAGATTAAAATGGTGAGCATGTGAATAGTGCTTTATATTAATAATATTCTCACCAGCTGTCTTATCCAATCCTCCCAGTGACCCTGGGAGATGAGTCACAGTGTCCCCATCTTTCAGGGGTTACCAAAGCTGGGTAGTGAACTTGTTTAACATACAACTGATAAAAAAGTTTTTTAACTTATTACTTCAAACTCATTGTTTCCAAACCTGGCTGCTTTGGTATACTAGTAAACTATTCAAATTCTCTGGAATGAGCATGGAGGGAAGAGGAGCCAAGCCACAGTTACCAGCCCTGTAGAGAATGTTGTTAAAACTGTCTCTTATTAACCCATACCTAGTAGGTGCCTGGCAGAGAAAGGGGCCAGTGAGTATTTGTTGACTGAGTGAATGAATATGATTGGCAGACAGGTGGAAAACAGCGCTCTACTGCCTAGTCTAGAACTCTCCCTCACAACACCATAGTTGCCTTTTTTCCCTGTGTGTCAGGTGCTGAAGGGAACAAAGTGAAGGGTGAGACATCAAAGAATAGCTTAGGAAGTTGGTGTTTTATCAAGTGCCAGAAGGCATGATGTGGATAAGTTCTTGGGATTCAGAGAATTGGGAAGGCTTGGGAGAAGCCTTGTGGAGGAGGAGGATCTGCTGGGTCCAGAAGGTGGGCTTGTGTTTAGATGAGTAGCAGGGAGAATGAGGGGCATATTTGGCCATGGGAGCAGCAGAAACAAACAGAGTTTGTGCTCCGTCAAGGTGTGTGAAGGATTTCAGTGCACAGGGCAGTAGTGTGCTGCTTCCGATTGTCTTTGAACAGAAGAGGTCTGGTGGCTTTTTTGATAAAGGCTCTTACTGCTTAGGACTGGTGTTTCTTTCTTTCTTTTTTTTTTTTTTTGCCCCCTTTTCCTCCCCAGGAATGTGTTTCTAATTTGACCCAAGCACAGGGCATATATAATTTGGAGTTTCCCAAGAGTAAGTATACCTAGAAGCAGTCTATATGCAAGACAAGAATTTGTGTACCTGAGACTTTCAGTCAGAAGTAAAATGATGAAAACTGGCTTTTCCCTGTTTCCTCTTTTTCTCTCTCTTCTTAATAGGATGGCGATGTTGTGGCCCCACTTATTATACCTCAAAAACAGGAGTGGAATCCCACGGTTTCAACTTGCATCCAAGAAGCATTTGAAACCAAAGTCAAGCTTTTTAAGGATGACTGAGTGTGAATGTCTGCAATCGGTTGATTACAAAAAGCCCTCCCCCAACACAATTAATTTAGGGACTTAAATCATAGAGTTCCACAAATTTAGTGACAACTAGTACTTTTTATTTTATATTTTGAATGTACATAATGCTGCAGTTCAGTAATTTTTATTCAAAGAAACAAAAAGGTATTAGGCAAATCTTGCTATACATGCTATGAAAATTATTACTTGCCTATTTTTAATATTAATTAAAGCCTTTCTCCTTTAGTAGTCTATTTTCTTAGAATAAGAACTCTTTTACCTACTCTGAACTCTTATTTTTTTGTTTTGTTTTTTTAAGAGACAGCGTCTTGCTATTTTGCCCAGACTGGACTGGAACTCCTGGGCTCAAGCGATCCTCCTGTCTCAGCCTCCCAAGTAGCTGGGAGTACAGGCACGCACCACCACACCTAGTTTACTCTGAACTTTTATGACAGATGATTGTTGTTTTTTTTTAAATTTAGAAATGAGACAAATTGGAATTAGAAGTTGGGATTGTCATGGACAGACATGGCTAAAAAACAAAACACAAAATCCTAGTCCCCTAATGAGGTACCCATCACCCCAAGTTTGAAGATAATCCTCCTTAAGTGATCTAAATATAAATATAAACAAATGAAAGACACCTCTCCTCACCCTTCCAGCCCCCTTAAGCTGCCAGCTTGGGGTAAACAGTAGGAGGTGAGGGCCAGGAGTGGGCGCCAACACTTTGGTGAGAGGTCTGATTAAGTTTTTGGGATAGTCTGAGGGCTTTGGCCTCCTCTTTTTTTTTTTTTAAATTAAAAAAAAGTTTTTTAAAATTTATTTATTTTTTTAGAGACAAGATCTCACTCTGTTGCCCAGGCGGGCATACAGTGTGGCGATCATAGCTCACTGTAGCCTTGAACTCCTGGGCTCAAGCAATCTTCCTGCCTCAGTCTCCCAAGTAGCTGGGACTACAGGTGCACACCACCATACCTGGTTAATTTTTAAATTTTTTGTAGAGATGAGGTCTCACTATGTTGCCCGGGCTGGTCTCGAACTCCTGGCCTCAAGCAATCCTCCTGCCTTGGTCTCCCAAAGTGCTGGGGTTACAGTCATGAGCCACCGTGCCCAGCCTCTGGCCTCGTCTTAAGTGGAGCATCAGACCACCTTTTGGGAGATCCCTACCCCCAGTGGCAGAGAAATCCCTTAAACCAGGCTGTTCTCTGAGTCAGTTGCAGCTTCAGACCTGGGTGGTTTCTTTCTCTCCTTAATAGTCATTGCCCCAGTCCCAAGGGCTTTCCCACTGCCCAACCTGGAAAAGGCCTCTCCTCTGACCTGCTCTCCCAGTCTCCCTGGTGAACTGGTCAGAAATCGTTATAGGAACCGTCCTCAGAGCTACTCAGACCTGGGACTTTGTTTTTGTTGGTTCAGTGCAATTTTACAAGTTTTGGAGCAAAGACCACACTGCATGCTGAGACTAGTGACTACCCAGTGGATTCCAGGTTCCCCTATGTAACTTTATTTTCCCGGCAGTGGAGTGGGCACCACCATGGTTGAGCTGTGCTGCTGTGCCCAGGGCACCACCACTCCCATCCCCAGTTCTACAGCACTTCACCAAGAACAAAGTCTACAGTTAGAGCCAAAGCTGGTGGTGGCCAGAGGGTGCTGAAGATGGCAGACCAGTGGGGATGGAAGCCATGAGCTCCATCTTATGCTCTGATACTCCCTTGACAGAAGCCCCCCTGGCAGAGTGGGAGTGAGGTGGCAGCCCTGGCTGTGTGCAGCCAGAGCAAGAAGGGGGGACTCAGGCCAGCAGATTACCCAGCAGTCTTAGGAGTGTTGTCACTTTCCACTGTATAACCAGGTTCTGTTCCATCCACACTAAGCTAAAGAGTATTTGAAATGTCTGCCATCCTGTATGATCACCCCCCCTACATCCATCCATCCATCAGTAGATAACAAGGGTTGACTATAATTCCTGGGAGAATAGTTAAAACCCTTCTCTCCCTCCCACCACAGTGCTATATGTGTGGGGATTGTTCACATGTGGGCTCATAAACGCACAAGTGAGGTCAACCATGGTACTAGGTCATACTAAGCCAAGGTGCCTCTAAAACATTCAGGGGAGAAAACTAGGTCTCAGACATTGTGTGCCTAGACCTAAGGTCAAGAATGTAATATTTTTCTGCTAGGATTGTTATCTTACCTTTAAATCATTGTGGTTTACTCTGGAATTTTATAGTCCTAATATTGTATCATTGTGCTATCTGATAAACAACTTGACTCTATTTTGTTTGCTTCTGTGTTACATATAAGGCAGCTACACTTTATGTTCTTGCAACTGTTTTAATTATGAGAACCATGTGCCATTTATCAGTTTAAATTTTTCTTAAGAAACATCTTCACTATTTTTATAAAAATGGAAATTTTAACAGCTTAGCCTCTAGAGAGCTACTGAACATTGTCATCTTGAGAATGTTAATAGAACTGCAAGTTAAAATACTGGTTACTTCATCTGAGTGAGGGAAACAACTGCAATAAAGCCTCGTGAATGTCTCCATCTTGAAACCACAGGTGTGCTCCTTAACCACTTTTCCTCAAACTATCGTGTGCCCAGTTTTGACCCTACTGTGCAAAGGAAATGTGTTTTGTGTAGGAATCCCCTCAGATGTCTCGTAGTACCTCAACACTATGTTGGGTGTGTGAGAAGGGGTGGTATTTAACAGGATCCATGGTATTGAGTTTTCCTCATTCAGTAGCTGGCAAGTAATAGCAAAGAATCTTTTCCTTCTGGCAGCAGGCAGGTACTAGCATGGGAAGGGATATGGGTTTTTATTAGTTCTCTGAGTCCCTGTTGTGCCAAAAAACATAGACTTTCCTATCTTTTAACCTCCCTGAGGTTCCCATCTACAAAGATTTCAACTTCTTTGTCCAAATATGTGTATTATTCATTTGCTGTTTCATACCTTCCTCATGAAACTAAATAACAGATTTACAAGTACTTGGCACATTAGCGGCAGACAAAAAGCCATCAATGGGCTTGAATAGGCAACAGAGCAGGAGAAGGTATGATGCTACTAGAATCTTTATTAGTTTCACTGGTTGAGCCCAAGTTTCTGAAGTTTGACAGTATTCTTTAAGTTAAAATAATTTCCACACATACAGATTAGAATCCCCTTTTTGTAAGAGTATATTTACACATAAATGTATATACACACACATACACATATATACTCACACACATACATACACACGCATACATACATACACATATAGACATATATGCACATACATACACACATATATGCACACATACACATATCTACACACATACACATATATATACACACACATATACGTGCACATATACACACATATATACACACACATATACATACACACATAAAATCTCCAGGGAAAATTGTCAGGAAGGATATACATGAAAATGTTAGGGGTTTGGGGGGGTTGAATTTTAGGCAATTATAAAATCTTTTTTATGTCTTCTGGTTTTTCTACAATAAACATTTACAAGTTGTACAACTTCTAGAAAGGTAATTTTCATAAGAGACTTCATGCTGCTTGGGTAAGGTGTAAGCATTGTTCACTCTTTTCAAGTCACCTCTGCAAAAGCGTAATGCCTGCCCCATCCCTGTCTTGGGTCCCCAGGCCATAAGGAGGGTGGCCAATGGCCACAGCCAACACTAGGGCACTTTACCATCCATATTTTGAGCAGCACGGCTGCCCTGTGTGAGGAAGGCCTGGACAGCACTCTTGAGCAGGGCTGAGCACCCATTGCCACAGGAAGCTGCCCGCCACAGAGCATCAGCTCAGAACCCAGGCCTCCAGTTCCTTGATGCAGAACTGCTCCTGCCGGGCCAGCACCTCATTGTTGAAGGTCGCACAAGGGTAGCTTCCTCCGTGATACAAGTCTCCGTCCAACCACAGCCCAAACTGGCCACTAAAGAGAAGAGGAAAATCTTGGCGTGGCTTGCTCCTGCGTGTTGAAACCTTTAGGGTCTACCCCTATCATTAGCTCTTAGCCACACCATGACAGCAGCCCAGTTTTGCCTGTATTATATCTCCCCTTAAACTGATTTATCTTGAATTGTTAGGGACTCAGCACATTGTTCCCCATGGGATTTGCAGCATTTTTTTAAAGAGTTCAGTGATTTTAATAAATATATACAGTGTGCAACCATTACCACAACCCAGTTTTAGAACACTTGGAACATTTTTAAGATGGCAGTGCTTAACCAAAGGAGTATGAATTCTGAGAGCCCAGAACACTTCAGAGAGCATCCATTCTAATCCCCTCATTTGACAGAAAACCTAGGCTGGAGCCAGGAAGTGAATTACTGCAAATCAGCAATAGCTGATGTGTTCTGTGCCAAGCTGCCCCTCAATGGAGGCTTTTCAGGCAGTTGGGAGAGCAAAGAATTTGCCCGGTACTAATCAAGCAATGCTTTCATTTTCGCCCTCAGGGTAAGACTTACTCTGGCTGAATTTGAAGGTCACACCAGGGTGAGAACCACCTTTTTTTCCTAACCCGTTCCACCCCTGTGCTCACACACAGGCCCCTCCAATGAGTTATGTCCCCGGATTACTGGGCTGACTGGCAAATTGAGGCATGATCTTCTCTTGACTCTAGCCTCATCCCACCACGTGGAATGCCGTTCCCAAAATTACATAAATTCAGACTCAGCTCGTTGGTGGGAGAGTCCATGCGCCCTTTCTCAATATTGGCGTTGAGGGGGTTGGCTGGAGGGCTGGGCAATGACGTGAAGGGCCTGAGAGTTAACCACCAGCCTCCCTGTTTCGTCCAGGGCAGCCGAGCCCAGCAGTTCAGCAGGGGGACAGGGACCAGAACACAGACCACCCAAGACTTGGGAGGACAGAGACACGCACCTGCCACTGCCCATCATCAGTGAATCCAAGTCTCCTTTCACAAAGAAAGCGTTGCTTCCCGTCCACTTAAAGACCTGGGGTGATAGGGAAAGGCGCAGGTTACCGGGCAAGCGAGTCCCACCCTTGCAGTTTGACTCCACAGCACTGGGTGGCAGTGTCGTGGAGGGAATGGCATCCAGGCTGCAGCTGTGCTGTAGGAGGTGCTCAGGGCCCTTGCGGTTTCACTAGTCAGTCTCCTTGGAGTTCACCACCTTATGCCCTCTAGTTTGAATTCCCACAGCCTATAAGCCACTTCGTTCTAGGACTATAACAAAAACCTCTGAGGCTTCCTGCTCCCAAAATTGGAGAGGAGGGGAGTAGTCCAGGTCAGGAGCTTGGACCGATACTGTCGTTAACTAACTCATCATTGTCTCTCACTGGAGGCAACCTGGTGCTACCTCACAGCCAGCTCCTCAGCAAGTCCTGCAGCTCTGGTGATGTGCCCTGGCTGCCACCATGTCTGCCCATCTCCACTCACTCTTGCCCACCCAGTCCAGGCCACATTCACTCCTTGCCTGCGTCACAGCCTCCCAAGTGGTCTCTCTGCTTCCCCTGTCTCTTGCCCACACTTGTCTTCACACTGCAGTCCGACTGATTTGTTCAAAATCTGAATCAGGCTGAGTGCAGTGGCTCACACCTGTAACCCTAGCACTTTGGGAGGCCGAGCAGGAGGATCACTTGAGGCCAGGAGTTTGAGACAGGCCTGGACAACATAGTGAGACCCCATCTCTACAAAAAAATAGAAAAATTAGCCAGGTGCAGTGGTGTGTGCCTGTAGTCCCAGCTACTTGGGAGGTTGAGGCGGGATCACTTGAGCCTGGGAGTTTGAGGTTGCAGTGAGCTATGACGGCCCCACAGCACTCTAGCTCAGGTGACAGAGCAAGACCCTGTTTCAAAAAAAAAAACAAATCTAAACCGGATATTGTCACTCCTCTGCCTAAAACCCTCCAATGGCTTCCCATTGCAAGGGGGATAAAAGTCAACTCCCTGCTATGGCCAAAAGTGCGCCGTGCTCTGACCCCTGATATTTTCTCTGATCTCTTCTCCCCCTTATTGACTGCATGTTAGCTGCCACTGGTCTTTCTGTCCCTGGAACACCCAAAGCTCATTCCTGCCTTAGGACCTTCGCACTTGCTGATCCCTCTGCCCAGAATGCTCTTCCCCCAGATCCCCAAAGGACCCACTTCTCATCTTTCAGCCCAAATGTCATCTCAGAGAAATTTTCTGGCCTGCCCTATTTAAAGTGGCCCTTCATCCCAGACCCTGTTTTATTTCCCTCAGCATTTACCACTCTTTGAGATGATTCTATTCCTGTGTCGATGTGCCATTGTCTGCTCCACTAACATGTAAGTCCCATGTGGCCTGTCTTGATTCCTGGCTGTATTCCTGGCACATGGTATAGATATTTGATGAATGAATAAATTATTCAAGAGTCAAATTGGGCAATAAAAGATTTTTAAAGGGCCACAAAAGGATAGCATATTATTGCCTTAATTAGTTGCCAGAAATGCTGTGAGCAACCAAAGGGTTTTTAGCAAGAAGATGGACTAATAAAAGATAAGTCCTGGACTCAGAAGGGGTGGGATAATATTAACAGTGACCACAAGAAGACAGAGCATTCCCCTCCTCTTCTACTTTCTTCAAGGACGTGACCTTCAGACTTGAAGGAGTAAGATAAACACTGCTACAGAAGAAATTAAGACCAAGTTCATGGTGCTGCTTGGAATCATGATCAAGGAACCACTGGGAATTCATGAAGAATTCAAGAAGTGCCAGAGACCAAAGATAGACAAGAATTAACGGATTTGTTAAAAGATGGGATTCCATAACAATGGGGTAGAAAGACAGATAGCAATTCCCTGAAAAAGTCATTCTTTTAATTCAACAATTTATTTTTCTTTTTTAGCATTTATGCACCAGACACTATTTTTAGGCACTGGGTAGAATGGTGAGCACAATAGACAAAAATCTCTGCCTCAGGGGAGAGAAGTGATGTGGAAAAGGGCAGTGTGGGTTTCCAGGGAATGGGAGTTGTCATTTTAAATCAGGTCATCAGGGAAGGCCTCACTGAGATGGTGACATTAGAACAGAGAAGGAGGTGAGAATTAAGCCATGCAGAGACCCAGTGGAAGAGCATGCTAGGCAGAACAGCATGTGCAAAGGCCCCGAGGCAGGAGCAGGCCTGCATGTTTGAGGACTAGCCCAGAGGCCAGTGTGGTTGGAGCAAAGTGAGAGAAAGGAAAAGTAGCAAGGAACAACATCAGAAAGAGGCCAGAAGGTGCAGGGATTTGTAGGTCATTGTGCGGACTTTGGCTTTTCTCCAAGTGAGAAAGGAAGCAGAGGAGTGACATGCTCTGACTTACCTCTCAAAAGGATCACTCCAGCTACTGTGCTGACTGAAGGTGGAAGCAGGGAGACCCTTTAGGAGGCTATCGCAGGAACATGCACAAGTAATGATGGTGGCTTGAACCAGGATGGCAGCAAAGGACATAGAAGTGGTGGATTCTGGATATAGATAGAAGACACAGCCGTCAGAATTCGCTGACAGCTCAGATGTGGGGTTGTGAGAGAAAGAGAAGAGTTAAAGAGGACCCAAGATTTTTGGTCTCAGCAGCAGGAAAGAGGGAGATGCCAGTAACTTTGATGGGGGAGATAGCAGGAGGAGTAGGTTTTGCAGAGGAAAGACGGGAGCTCAGTTTTGGACGTGCTAAGCTGGAAATGCCATGTTTGAGATCCAAGTGGAGATGGCAGGTAGTAGATGGATGGATGTGAGTTTGGAGTCCAGGAAAGAGGCCTTCAGCATATGGGCGGCATGAGAAGCTATGAGAACGAACAAGACCACAAATGAGGGTAGTTAGAGAAGAGATAAGAACCAAAACCTGACCTCTGATATTAAAAGTTTGGCAAGATGAGGAGGAACCAGCAAAAGATTCTGACAAGGAGTTGTCAGTGCAGGGGGAGGAAAATTCTAGAACTTTAGAATTCTAGTGTGGGAACGCAGGAAGGCAAGTGGTGATAACTAGTGTCCAGCATTGGCTCAGCATAACTGACCCCTCTCCTGATTCCTGGGAAGACGGATGGAGGCATTCTGGTTGACGGAGGCAGTGCAATAGATACGGTGTGTTTCGCCTTTAGCAAGGCAGCCCATGGCTCCTTGTGGCCGCCCTGTCATGAGACCAGATGGTTGTGTGAGGGGATGCATCTGTAGTTATCTTAGTCTGTGCACTGGAGTGGAGATCTCTAATAGCAAGCCAAAACACTCGGAACTAGTTCTTCATCCATTGAACAAAAGGTGAACAAATATTTCTTGAGGGAGTTCTATGCCAATGCAGAGGAAGAAGCCCTACCTCACACACTGTCACCCCCACTCATTTATCTTTTTAGGTTCCTAAATGTACTTTCTCTTCTATCTATTTTCTGTGCTGTTGCACATGCTCCAAGAAGACTCCTACACCCTCCATCACCTGGTGATCTTCTATTTGTCCATCAAGATCCAGCTCAAGAAGCTCCTCCTCCAGGAAGTCTCCCTTGATTTCCCCACCCCCATTTGATATGGGTGCTTGTCCTCTGTACTTCTTTCACAGCACTTACTACTCTACATTGTGATCATCTCTTCTCCCCCAGCCCAGGAGTATCCCAAACCAGGGACCCCCTGTGGTTTAGAGAAGTAGTGGAGTGCTGTGGCCTGTTTCATCCTCACTGGTGACTAGCTGTGTGAGCTTGGGCACGTTATTCAACCTTTCTGCACCTTGGTTTCCTCTTTATCTGTAAGATGGGGATGATAATAGCATGTACTTCATAGGATCATTATGATGACAAAATGTGCCAGTTTGTGAAAGTCCGAGAACAACACCTGGCAGGCAGTAAGCTGGTCCCCATTAGCTGCTATTATTAGTATCTTTTTTTTTTTTTTCTTTTGAGACAGGGTCTCACTCTGTCGCCCCAGCTAGAGTGCAGTGGCATCATCACAGCTCACTGCAACCTCCAACTCCTGGGCTCAAGCGATCCTCCTGCCTCAGCCTCCGGAGTAGGTGGGACTACAGGTGCATGTCACCACACCCAGCTGATTTTTTCTATTTTCGGTAGAGACGGGGTCTCACTCTTGCTCAGGCTGGTCTTGAACTCCTGGCCTCAAGCAACCCTTCCGCCTCAGCCTCCCAGAGTGCTAGGATGACAAGCGTGAGCCACCATGCCTGGCCTCGCTGCTATTGTTTTTATTCGTAGTAAAAGTAGTATGCTCTGCGCCAAGCATGCAGCACGCAGCAGCTTTATTCAATAAATAACCAGGAAGCAGAAAATCTTTGCCTAGAAGACATTGGGGACTATTATTCTCCTTCCTCCTTCAAAAGCCCCAGGCCCTTGGCAGCCCATGCCATCTGGATATACTAGTCACATGTGCCTGTCACTCCCCAATGTCCTCGTCACCACCCACCACTCACCAGAGACTTGAGCTCTGACTCACCCCCCACCCCCAGCTCCCTGGCGAACTTCACCGTCTGCGTGGCCCCGTCCAGCCTCTGCCCCTCAGCTCCTTTCCTCTTCTCCCCCAGTGGGTTTTCAGCCACTGTCTCCCACGGTCACGTCCGGGAACTTGTCCTCACCAGGGACGGCTGGCGGCTCCTCCACAGTCTATTTCAAAGGCCCCCTCTTTGCCTACCATATCCCGTCTGCCAGCACATCATTCAACTGCCGTCACTGCTCCACGTCTTTGACCTCAAGGAGCCCCCTCGTCCACTGAGTCCGTCTTCGCCTCGGTATCCCTCAGTCCCCCTCTGGCCCCCCTTCGCTTCTCGCCTGGCCCAGGTTCTGTTGTCCACTTTGTATTTGCACCCCCTTCAACTTGGTTTTCCCTCTCTGTCTCCGTTCAACCAGTTTGGCAAAACCCCAGTCCCGGATGAACCCTCCCTTTCACTTTCTGCAGCTGAATGTTCCCGGAGGAAAGTGCACACCGAGTGACCGGCTGCCTTCAAGCTCACAACCCCAAACCGCCAACCGACAACTGCCCTCCTGCTGCTCCGGTGTGCCTCTCTTCCCACGCTGCAAGGACCATTTGATGCCTTCCCTCCCCTGAAGCTTTTGCACCCCCTCCTTCATCCTCTCAGCTCTGACCTCACCCCGTACTTCACAAGAAGCCTCTGGGTGTGTCCACTTTCATTGTCCTACCACCGCGCCCTGGGTCTACCTGCACTTGGAGCCATTTGTCTTCCTGCCTGTGCCTGGGAAGATGACCCCCTCTCAGCCAGTCAGTGGTGGCCAGAGACCTACTGAGCACTTTTTAAAAATGAAGACAGGCAGGTCAAGGTGGATGCTCCTTCCACCACTGCCTTGCTGCATTCCTCCTGTGGAAAGATGGCGAGACAACAGGCAGCCCAGCATGGAGGGTGGAGCTGGGGGCCACTGGGACCCCGGGAGTTTTGTCCTGCCATAGACCGCACTCCCCCCTTGGAAGGTTGGGAACATCACCTTCAGCTGCGGGGAGAAGGAGAACAGGAAAGTCTCTCCAGTACCGTAGAAGCCTTTGCTGAGTCGGATAGCTGAGGAGGAGAAGGCTCCAAACGTCTGGAAAGCAGAACTTGCGGTTTGCAGCTGGAAGGGAGTTGGGAGTCCTCTGGCAACCCCATTCTCCAGGCTCAGTAATGTAGGCTCATCCCAGAGGGGCACCTGGGAAGCTGGGGCAGAGCTGGGGGACAGGGCCTCCATGCGCCATTGGCAGGAACCCTATGCCCTCTCCCCAAGGAGGAGCTGTTGTTGGCTTCCTTCTCCGCGTGGTTCAGGACCCTCCTACTTTTTCTTAAATGTACTTATTTTACACAAGTAATCCTTCTGGAAAAATCAGAATGTATAGGCAAGCAGAAAGAAACAGGTAAAGCCATCCCCAAATCCCCTTTCCTCCTTCCCAAGATAGCTACTCTTAACATTTTTGTGCATTTCCTTCGGCGTCAGTCTAATACCAGTATACATGCTTTTATGCAAAAGATGAGGTCCTATAGGATGCGTCTGTTTTGTGAGCTGCTTCCCCTCACTTTTCTTTATAAATTTTAAATGTACAGAAGGGTTAAAAGCACAGTGCAGATACCCTCACCTAGATTCAGCAATTATTAATGTGTTTGCCGTATTTGTGCTCTCTCTCTCTTTAAATATTTTTCTGACCCATTCGAAAGTCAGTTGCATACATTATGACCCTCCACCCCTAAGTAGTTCAGCTCCCAAGAATGAGGATTTTCTTTTATATAACCACACCATTATCACTTCTAAGAAAATTAACAGAAATTCCATAATATTATCTAGTAGCCAGTTCATACTCCGTTTTCTCCAATTGTCCCAGGAATGCCTTTCATATCCTGCTTTAAAAAGAAAAACCTAAGACTTTTAATAGCTCTGGTTCTACATTATGTTTCTCACCTGCCCAATATTTCACTATATGGAGGGACCATAATTGCCTTAGCCCTTTTCCTCTTGTGAGATAGTTAGGTGGATGGTGACATTTCACTCAATGCTAAGTGGCAGAGGCAGGATCCCTGAGGGGCAGCTATGAGTATTGAGTTTTTGGCTTAATATTAGGAGAAACTTCCTCGTAGTCAGCAGTGTTCTTCTACAGAAGGGGCTCCATCTGGAAGGAGTGAGCTTCCTGCCATTCAGGTGGGACGTCCTTCCATCAGCATTTTGAGGAAGGAGCTCCTGCCCAAGTGGGGGTCCTCCAGGACCCCTGAGCTCTCTCCCAACTCTAATACATTCCTTCCTAACAAGAGCATTTGAAAGCCAGCTTCCAATCCCACTTCTGTTCTTTGTGGAGAGCCTGCCTGAAATTCCACCATTAGAGAGACCAGATGGACTTCAGGCATTGCTGTCTCAAGCTTCCTCTTATAAATGCAGGAGCTGCCTGTGGCTACCTCTGACCTGCTTCCATTCCTACCCGCTCCAGTCCATATTTCTCTCACTAGCCAGGGGACGTTTTCAAAACATACACTGATCACCTGCTTATGATCTCCCTATGGTTTCTTGTGCTTCTGAGGATAAAGGTGCAGTTTTACATTTATAGTCAAATGATTATTTGCTTAATGTCTGACCCCTCTGCCATTAGACCATTAGCTCCAAGAGGGCTGGGTCCATTTCTGGGTTGGTCCTACTCCAAGTCTAGCCTGGCACCTAGAAGGTGCTTCACATACATGTGTTGAATGAATAAATGAAGGAATGGGTCTGAGTGGGAAGGCCTCAACGCCATCATCAGTGTCCATTATAGGTGACTCAGTCTGTCACCTCTGCCTTCTTCCTGAGGCTGCCCTGGGGCAGGGCCCACTGGTGCCTGGTTGGGAGCCCCCAGAGCCTCAGGTGGGCCCCAGCCCAGCTCACCTGCCCATCCTGGTCCCTCAGCACCAGCAGCACTGGCCCACTGTGGCCCTCCATCTGCCGGTACAGGCTCCGCAGACTGAAGCCATCCCTCGACGTGCAGAAGACCAGACTCCAGGGATGTCCAGTGACTCTCGGGGGGAAGTGGAAGCTGAGCTGGGGACAGGGCTGGAGGTGAGTAAGGGCGTCCTCTTCCTCCCGCCGTCCCTTCCTCCCGCCCGCATCCTCGGGGACCCAGAGGACTAGGGTTGAACCACTCATCCAGGCATGGTGCTTTGCAGGTGATAGAGTTATTTGCTATTTCCAGGGATTTTCATGCCCACTAGCAATAGCCCTATGGAGATAGGGGTGATTATTCCCATTTTATAGATAAGGAAACTGAGTCTCAGGGAGGTGGAGCAACTTGCTCAAAGCCCACATGGGGAGTAAGTGGCAGAGCCAGGATTTGAACCCAGGTCAGGTCTCTCTCAGGACCCTCTTCCCTTGGTCACCCTGGCCCCCAGAGGCCAGAGAACAGAAGAGACGCTGAGCCCCTCGTCCTCACCCCCCATCTCATCCTTCCACCTGGGCCAGCTTTGGCTTCAGTTCCTGAGGGCTGGTTCTATACAAGAATTAGCTTCTTTCCTTAACCTCCTGGTGCAGTGAAGAGGGTGGTGCCAGGAACACTGGATCATTTTATAAGAAAGTAAAGGAAAGCTCGAAGAGAGTAAATGGTTTGCCCGAGGTGATGCAGTGAGCTGGACACAGAGCAGGAGTGACCCCCGGAGCCCCAGGGTGTGGCTGGTATAGGGCAGGAGGGTGGGACCCTGAGGCTCAGGGCTGAACTCCTTGAGCCACAGGCAATGCCCGAACCTGCCTAATCTCTGAGGCGCCCAGAACCTGGCTGGCTTCTGTCAGCTGGGGCTCCGTGGGATCTTCAGCAGCAGGAGCTGGGGCTGGGGCTGCCTCCTCCTCTTCCTCCTCTTCCTCACCCTCCTCCCCCGACAGGGCATCCTCCACGTGGCTGGGCTGTGAAGACACAAAGAGGCCTGGTGGGTTGAAGGAGAGGAGGCTCCAGCTTCCACCATCTCCTAAGGCCGAGAGCCTCCTTACCCCCTGCCCAGGCCCCTGCAACCCCCAGCCCAGCCCACGGTAGCTGGGAAGTTTCCACAACAAACAGGACCCTGTCCCTACCTCCAGACTGCCTCCTCCCTGGCCCCTGCCGGCTGAGGGCCACAGCATACACACCTGGCACACCGTGCTGCACAGATGTGGCCGTGGGCCCTGCGGTCTGTCTGCCTGTTTGCTCTGGATCCAAGGTGGGTGCCAGGGATCAAGTTCTAAGCTTGTGAGCACAGGAGAAGGGCAGGTGGCAGCCCAGCCCTGGGAGCTGCAACTGTGTGTCTTTGTGCATGAAATCACAATAACAACAACATTGACAATGATAGGGGCTGATGTTTATACAGCACACACTTGGTAGTAAGTGTTGGCTGTGCAAGATCTCTTTGAATTTTCCCAAGAATTCTAAGAATGTGCTTCTTATCATCACCATTTTACAAAGGAAGGAAATGAAGCCCCAGGTTTGCCTGTCAGCCAGCAAAATGATGCACGTAGTCACGTGTGAGACAGTAGGTGTAGGTTCGTGTAACATGTGTGTCTGTCCATGTGAATTGTGGTTGGCTTAAAATAGAGTTGTGTAGGCAAATCACTTTGAGAAGGTATTGAGTGTAAATTTATGTGTTTACATGTCAATGTGTTTGTGAGTTGGGATTGTGTAAATATATGTGTGTATCAGTGGGCATGTGTGCTGGTATATTCATTCACTCGTTCATTCAGCTGAGCTTCCACTGTGTACCAATGTGTGTGTTTTAAGTGTCTGAGTATGTGTGTGTGCGTGTGTGCCTGTACATAGTGGCTTTGGGGCTTTTTATAGGAAGGAGAGACCTCTTAGGGGCTGAGAGATGGACAGGTCCCCTCCCCTGCCCTCTTCTGTCCCCAGGCTCAGGCCTAAGGAGGGGCCTAGCCGTGTGGGCTCTGGGCAGAACTCCATCTGGCACCCAGTCCCAGGAGGAAGGGACAGAGGTAGTGATCTGTCCCACTTGAGGGTTTCAGGACCATGGGGCTTGGGGCTAAGGCCCCGGGTTCCTGAGTCAGTCCTCGTTCCAAACCCCAGGCCAGCTGGGGAGGGACTTGAGAGGGGGACAAGTCACCTGTGGGCATCCAACCCTAGCCCAGGCTCCTTCTGCCCCCCGCCAGAGATCTCACCTTCCCCTCCTTCCCGACCTAACCCACCGCCTGAGCCGGACCCCTTACCAGCCGGGTGTAACGCCAGCGAAGGCCTTTCATGCTCCTGTCCTGTCCCAGCCGGGGGCAGTGAGTGAGTCTGCAGCCCTGCCAGGGGAGGAAGCGCTGTTAGGCGAGACCTAGAGATGAGAGGGAGAGGCCCAGGCACACCCAGCTGCCCTTTGTTCCCTCTCACTTGTACCTCCCAAGCTGAGCTACAACTGGGTGGGTCTGTGAGCAACTCGGCATTCAAGGCCTCACTTGCAGTTAGCATCTAATGCACATTAGCCACACACAGGAAATTCTGGTTGTGGTTCCCTTCCACCTCCTTCCCTTCTGGCAGCCTGGCCTGGGGACTGTGGTCTTTTGGGCAGATGCCTAAGGCCCAGGCTGGGGGTTTAGGGCCTCTGGTTGCCTGTATGACCTTGGGTAAGCCCATTTGCACCCCTGGGCCTCAGTTTCCCCACATGCAACATGTAACATGTTGGACCAGATAATCTCAGAAGCTCTCACAGGACTGACAGCCTGCAATCCAGTTCCCTCCCAAAGCCATTGTAACAGAAGCTCGAGAGGACGTGCCTAGACCAAAAGAACAAATCTTTTTTAAAAAGCTTTTTTTTGTAATTAAAAAGTAATAGTTATTGTAGAAAATTTGGGGAATCCAGAAAAGAATAAAGAAGAATATAAAAATATTCATAATTCCATCTCTCAGAAATAAACTCTCAACCCCAAGGGTATTTTTCCAGTTTTTTATATTTATTTCATATAGACAAAAATACACACATTTGTAAATGGCTCATATCATATATATTTTTATAAGGTAAGCACTTTATAAAAACACTTTATAAAGTAAGTGCTTTATAAAAGCACTTTTCAACTTAACAACAAATGAGAATTTTCCAATGACATTCAGCATCCCTTCAACACATGATTTTGAATGGCTGTATATTATTTCATTATAGGATGTTCATAATTTATCCCCCTACTATTGGACATTTTGTTTGCATCTAATTTTCTGTGCTTATAAGCAAAACTGTAATGAACTTTGTTCATAAATCTGATTATATCCTTTATGATAAATTTTAAAAGTTGAATGCCGGGTCAAAGGGCATATACATAGTTCTTGATAAGCATTTCCAAGAAGGTTTCCCAGGTGCTTAAAGCTGACCCTGGGCTGGGCACAGTGGCTCACACCTGTAATCCCAGCACTTTGGGAGGCTGAGGCAGGAAGATTGCTTGAGATGAGGAGTTTGAGACCAGCCTGGGCGACATAGCAAGACCCTGTCTCTACAAAAAATTTTTAAAATTAGCCAGGCATGGTGGCAAGTGCCTGTTGTCTCAGCTACTCAGGAGGCTAAGAGGGGAGGATCGCTTGAGCCCAGGAGTTAGAGGTTACAGTGAGCTATGTGTGCCACTGCACTCTAGCCTGGGCAACAGAGCAAGAGCTTGTCTCAAAAATAAGTAAGTAAATAAATAAATAAGGTGACCTGTGTCCCAGTACTTTTAGGGAACCTCAGGATAATATCTTTCTGGTCAAGCCTTAGACCCTCAAACTATAGATGAGGAAACTGCCATTCAGAAAGGGGAAGGGACTCATCATAGTCACATGGGACAGCATAGCACGGTGGGTAAGAGCACAGTTTCTGGAGTCAGGGAGTTCAAATCCTGGTTTTGCCACTTACTTTGCTGTGTGGCCTTGGGCAAGTTACTTAACATCTCTGTGCTTCAGTCTCCTCATCTGTAAAATGTCAGTATCTACCTCATAGGGCTGCTGTAAGAGTAAATGGAGATGATGCCTAGAGAACTAGGATGCTAAGCTGGGCCTCCCTCCTCCTGGCCTCAATTCAGTGAGATAACCACAGTACCAGGTGTTTGGTGGGTGCTGGATAAATGTCAGTGTTTAGTACTACCCCCCATTACCTCTTTGCGAGATCCAGGGGTCTCAAATCCCTGACAAGTGGCCACCTGGCCTCTACCTGGGCGCCTCTGGGACAGGCAGTCACTTGGTCACCCGCAGGTGAGGAACTCAGTGGGGGAAGGTCGGGGGGAACCGTGGAAAGATATACTCACCCTGCCAAGCCCCAGGCCCCTGGCGACCTCCTCCAGCCTGTCCAGTGATGGTTTCCTTAGTGCATCTCCCTGATCCCCCAGAGAGGGGCCCACGCCCAGAACCAACTGAGCCCACCTGGCAGTCTGTATGCAGCAACTTTAGCTCTGAGCCCTGGTCCCCCAGTTGGGTGGCTGGCACCTCTGCCGCAGCCCTGGCTCCAGGCCCTTCTCCCTGGCTCTTAAACCTGCCCAGAAGGCGGCAGGCCCTGGCCCTGAACCCACTCCGGTTCTAGCTGGGAAGGCCTGGCAGTGATTATCATACATCAGAAACTCCAGTCCACAAACACACAAATAAGACCTGGTCATCCTTCTGGTCCCCAGCTCTGCCCCCAAACACCCAAAGTGGTGGGGGATACTAGGCTCCTTGGCTCTTACCCAGAGCCTCTCACCAGAGCTACCAGCTACCAGATACTGGTGCCCATTGCTGCCATTGAAGATTCTCCCCTTAAGGTTAAAATATGTGCTGTGCAAGTGCTATGGGAAAGGGAAATGCTGTGTGGCTGTCCATCAATCACCCCTGCCCCAGGGGAAGCCCAGGGGAAGCTGGGAGGCTCTGCCCCTGCTGGACTTTCCTCATTGGCCTGTGGTGACATTAGGTGAGCTCGTGCACAGGAAGCCCGCCGTTTGGTACATAGTAGGCCCTCCGTCAGTGGGGTTACTTCTCTGTCCCTGGCTCACAGTAGGACCTCAATGACTGCTGTGATGTTGGGTCACAGAACCTCAAAGCTGGAAGGGGCTTCAGCCAGCCCCAGAGCAAGTGGCTGCACCCAGGGTGGGAATCCCCTGGAAAATACGCCCATCAAGTGGTCACCCAGCCTCTGCTGGGTGGGTTAACCACTATTTCATGGGTGGCTTGCTCCATCTTCACACAGCTGAAAGAGACCCTGTCCTCCTGGCCTTGGTGGAGAGGATGTGGATCCCCAGATACCCTGCCCATTGCCCTGTCCTGGGGCAAAGTTCCCTCCAGAAAGCATGGGATGCCAAAAGGACTTATATTATGGGGAAAACAGGCAAGTGAAGGCCCTGTTGCCACCTCAAACATGGCTGTTGCAGTATGTGTTTAAGCTACAAACGGCGGAGGGGTCACACACCTGACACTTCCTGCCGCTCCTCCCCCCCAGCTCAATTCCTGAGACACTGGGCACTTTGAGAAGCTAGTGAGGTTTGCCTTGCTGTCCCGTTCTTTGTCCTCATGTCCAGGAAAACTCAGTATGTGACCTGGCAGGAGCACCAATTGACATATAACAGGCTAGAAAGCTTCCATGATGGAATTCCAGGCACCAGAGGGCCTGACATCCCGGCTCTGCCTTGCAGTTTGCCTTTTCCTTCCTTCTCCGCCAGACCTCATGCCGCCTCTTCCAGAACTGCGATAGTCATCTCCAGGAAACAATTTATGTGTCCAGTAAATGGGGGGAAGGTGAGGTGCATGACGCATGGAACATCCATTCAGCGGATTAATTCTAAGTATGAAATGTGAAGTTTGCAAGGAGTTTATAAATATATGGGGAAATGCTTCTGCTATCCTGCTAAATGAAAAAGCAGGATATAAAACTGTATATGCAGTATACAATTTTCAGATTGTATTCAGATTTCAGATATGCAAATAAATTGAAATCGTCAAAGAGAAAACGACTAGAAGGGAAAACACCCAGTGGGTTCCCTGGGCTGGCTGGCTTCCCTTTGAACCTCAAGTGGGTGCACAAGATGGCCCGACACTCCTTGACTTGTCTTGGGAGGGCTGGCTGGTTTCCACTGTCTCAGGCTTGTCTGGTGACTGCATTCTTCACTGAGGAAACAGAAGCCATCGTCAGGCAGTCACCTCTGCCTGCATCTCAGCCACCTCTTCTGCCTTCCTTCCAGGACAGTGGGGGAGGGATCCCTGTTCTCTTTCCTGTCTCTTGCTCGTCCCTCCCTGATGACCCCATGGTCCCATCCCCTCCATGACTGCTCTGTTTCTCTTCTCCCTACACTCTGCCTCTACCTCCTGTTTACCCCTCAGTCCACTCCCTGTGGCTTCTGTCCCCAATACCCCTGCACTTGTCAAGGTCCCTGGCAGCCTCCATGTTGCCCTATGCAGAGGGCACTTCCCTGCCCTCGTCTTCCTCCAGCTTCTCTGCAGCTTGGCAGTATGACACCTCCCTCTCCCCTCCCTCCTCTACTGCCTCGGCTTCCAGACAGCACTTTGTCTTGGTTTCCCTCCTGCCTCACTGGCCACTCACTCTTTGTCTTTTTGGCATGTTTCTCCTCTTTAAGCCACTTTCTAGAACCAGGAATTTTTTTTTTTTTTGAGAGAGGGTCTCACTCTGTTGCCCAGTCTAGAGTACAGTGGCGTCATCATAGCTCACTGCAGCCTCAAACTCCCAAGCTCAAGCGACCCTCCTGCCTTAGCCTCCCAAGTAGCTGGGACCACAGGTGTGTGGCACCACACCTGGCTAATTTTTCCATTTTTTGTAAATATGAGGTCTTGTTCTTGCTCAGGCTGATCTTGAACTCCTGACCTCAAGTGAGCCTCCCACCTCAGCCTCCTTAGAGTATTAGAATTACAGGTGTGAGCCACTGAGCCCAGCCTAGAACCAGGAATTCTTAATTTCCTCGTTCTAGGCCAGCTTTAATTCTCTCTATAGATCCTATCCCTGTACCTCACCTGGTCCCATGGATTTAAATATTATCTAAATGCTGATGATTCTTCATGGCTCTAGACCCAACTGCTACCCTGGGCTCCACACTCATATGTCAATCGCCTATTTGAGTTCTCCACTTAGATGTCTCATAGCCATTTCAAACTGAGCATATCCAAAAAGAACTCTGTTTCCCCTCCAAACCCAGTCTCTCTACCCCCTGACCACCTCCAAGTCTGTCTTTCCTGTCTTGTTAAATGGTGCCATCATTCATCCTGTAACTAAAACCAGAAATCAGGAGTTGAACTTGACTTCATTTCCATGATCTCCCATTTCCAACCAAGGGCATGTGACTCTTGGAAGCTCCAGAACAGACCTCAGCCTTCCCTCTTCTTTTCTCCTCTGCTGTTTCCACGCTCATCCAAGCCACCATAATCTCTCAGAAACTGGTTCATTAACCTCTTAATCCATCTTCTTTTCTTTAAAATTAAAAAATTATAAGTTCTTTTTATTGATATATAATCTTTTATTGATTATACATATTTCTGGGGTACATGTGATATTTTGATGATACATATATCTAGCATCTATTCTTGCTAGCAGCTAGTGTGATCTATTTAAAACATCAATTAGCTTAAGGTCAGGAGTTGGAGACCAGCCTGAGCAAGAGCGAGACCTCATCTTTACAAAAAATGGAAAAATTAGCCAGGTGTGGTGGTGTGCACCTATAGTCCCAGCTACTTGGGAGGCTGAGGCAGGAGGATCGCTTGAGCCCAGGAGTTTGAGGTTGCGGTGAGCTATGACGATGCCACTGCACTCCAGCCGGGGCAGCAGAGTGAGACTCTGTCTCAATCAATCAATCAATAAAATGTCAATTAGATTGTATTACTTGCTGCTTGCAGTTTCCCATGGCTTGTGACTGCATGAAGAATAAAGCCCCTGCCTGCAGCATGCCCTGCCTCCTGCTGGCCACTCCAGCTTTACCTTGTCCTTCTCCCTCCATCACTCAACAGGTTCCAGCCATATTGACCTTCTCACTTGCTAGAACATCTATCATGCTTGTTGGTCCTTCAGGGCCTTTCTGCCTGGAATTCTCTTCCCTAGGCTTTTTGAATAACTCAGTTTGAATGCTAACTCCTCAGAGAGGCCTCCCTGACTACCCTGCTTAAAGCAGATTTCCCTACCAATTCCCCTAATTCCCCCTTAGCCAGTTGTTTGTTTCTTTCATGATTTATATAATTAAAAAAAAAAAAAGAAACCCTTTAGTTTAAAAAAACCACCTCCTTTTGGAAGCCTTCCAGGAGTTAGTCTCCATTCAGTTTTCATCACGTTGGTCAATTTAGCAGCTTGAATGGGAAGAATGAAACTGTTTTTCCACTTGGGTAATCAGCATCTTCGTTTCTTACAATCTATTACATAATTCTTACAATCATGAAAGCTTCATTCCTTTATCCAGCATGCACTGTGTGCCTGAGCAGGACAGTTTGCAGCACAACAGGCTCTGGAATTGGGTGGCCCTGGGTTCAAATCAATCCCAGCCCTGCCAATTCCAAGCTGTATGACCTTGGTCATGCATTCCTGCTACCCATTGCTACGTGACCAATGACCTCAGAACTTAGTGGCTTAAAGCAACAATATTTATTTTACAGTTTGGGCAGGGTTGGTGAGACAGCTCATTTCTGCTCCACTGGTCGGCTGGGGCGGCTCCGAGGCTGGGAGCTGAATCATCTGAAGGCCCATCCTCTCACAGATCTAGTGGATAGCGGGCACCAGAGCTGGAGTTGTTGGCTGGAACGCCTTCACGTGGTCTCTCCATGAGGCCTGGGATTCCAACACAGTGGCTGGATTCCAAGGGTGAGTGGGCAGAGGGAGAGAGAGAGAGAGAGAAGCGAGCTGGGCAGAAGCCATATTGCCCTTTATGACCTAACCTTGGAAGTTACAGAGTATTACTTCCGCCATACTGTATTGGTTGAAGCGGTCACAAATATCTGCTGAGGTTCAAGGGAGGGAACATAGACCCTGCTGCTCATTTGGAGGAGTGTCAATGCTACATTGTAAGAAGAGCAACTGGGATGAGACATATTCTGGTGTGCCTGTCTCTGGAAATCAGCCACAACAAGTAACTTAACCTTTCTGAGATCCTTTACTGAAATGTTGAGCACAGAGCCTGGCATATCGTGAGTGCCCAGGGGTCAGACAGCTGCAGGATTTGCTGGCAGCTGAGGACAGTCTCCCTGTCTCCCTGTAGCCAGTTCTGGACTCCTGGCAAGTCTCACCCCCTCTTCACGTATCCCTGGTCTGAACCGACCCCAAGTCCAGAGCCCCTACCTCGATCCCACCCAGACCCTCCCTACCAGGCCCTTGTTGTTGTCGAGGCTCCCCTGGGGCTGCAGTACAGGTTCTTGGCTCCCGAAATCCAAAGACCCTCAGAGCGGGAAAGACTCTCAGGCCCCTGCCCAGCCCTGAGTGTTGGGGCCCAGAGAGGCAAGGTATGGCAGAGCCAGCACTCAGACTCCTGCCCAAGTTGGGAGATGCAGGCTGCTCCAACCTCAGGACCACCGGTGTGGCCAAGGGTATGTCGGGAGTGGCTGAGACAGCCTGGTCCAGTATGTCCTGCATGGATTCACACCATCCAACACCTCCAAGCCCACATTCTGCCCAGGGGGAAAAACTGAAGCACAGAGAAGGGAAACAATTTTCAAGAGCTACACAGCATCTTTCTGTGCCAGACCAGACGCAGCCTACTAGAGCTGGGGGCATCCAAGCTGGAAGGACCCTGTCATCTGTTACATTAGAGCAGACAAGGTGGGGACTCTGAGGCCCAGAAAGTGGGAAGGCCTGGCCTGGGTCACCAGCCCCAGGCTCCCACATCATTGCCTGGCACCCTTGCCCCCATGCCATGCCATGACACCTTGTTTGTGATTAATCTTTTGTAGTCCCTCTCCCCCCTATACTGTGTGCTCCACGAGGGCAGGAACCAGGAAGCCCACTACCGCTCCCTCAGTGTCTTACCTGGTGCCCGTGCAAACAGTATGTGGACAGTGGGGGGGCTCGGGAGCTGGTGTTTTGCCAGGAGAGGGTGGGAATACCCCTGAAGAGGTGTTTGCCAAGAACCTGCTGAGAGGCCCTGCTCCTAACCCGGCTCCATGGGGGTTGCCTGGAGGATCTGAGGGGGGAGGCACACTCACACACCTGCATCCGGATGCAGGCAGGCCTCAGGTGAGAGGCGACACCCCAGGAGTGTATTCACTGAGTGTGGGCGAGGTGGGACAGAGAGAAAGAAGTGGACCTGGTGCCAGCTGTGTGTCTAAGGCAGCTGAAGAGGTGAAGGAAGAAGATTGGGGGAGCAGGAGGAGGACAACAGGAGGGGAGGAAAGAGGGAGGAGGGGGATTGCAGGGGGGTAAATACAGCCCTGCCTTCCCGGTAGCAAGAGGGGAGGCCACACTGAGAGTGAACACCTGCCCGTGGGCCAGCCAAAGGACTTAACCTGGCTCTGCCCGGCGGTGGCTCAGGGATGGGGAGCAGCAGCGAGGCGCAGGGGAGGCGAGGGTGGGGGGCAGGGAAGGTGTGACAGACGCGGGGAAAATCAACAAAACGGCCCACGCCGTGGAGACAGCACGGGAAGGAAAGAAACCCCGCCCCTCAGAGCCGGGGCTCCGGGGCCCTCCGGCGCTGCTCTTGGGGGGAACGTGCGTGGGTTAGGGCAACCGTCCCCAGCCCACGCCAGCCCATGGGGCCAAAACCTACACCCAAAGCATGGCTGGTCTGGTACCTCGTATCGAGCCGCCTCCATTTTAGCCATACAGAGCCTGAAGCCGGCGCGGGGGGCGGGGTACGGGGGAGTCCCCGCCGGCCAGCGTGTGCAGAGCCCGGCAGGCACCCAGGGCTCCACGTCCGCCAGTGGGAGGGAAGCTGAGGCACAAGGAGCCCGAGCACGCCCTGGAGGTGTGAGGTTTGGGTTCCAACCGGCCCTGCCACAGGCCAGGCGCAAACCGCGTGCCCCCAGGGCTTCAGTTTACTCTTGCGTGCGTGGGATCTTTGGTCCCCCTCGGCACGGCTGAGGGGCGGAGCTCGCGCACGCTCCGCACGGGGCGAGGGGTGCGGCGCTGGGGCGTGTATGCATGCGGGCTCCTGCGCCCCGAGGCCCGCGCGGCCTCCGCCTGGGGGTCCCCCCTCCCGCCGCTCCCGCGGCCCCTGCCGAGTCGCCGGGCGCTGGGGCACCTCGGCCGGGTGCGCTCCCCCGGCTCGCAGGGGAGGGGGCGGCGGCGGGGCGGACGAGGAGGGAGCCGGGGCCGCGGCTGCCCGGGCCCGCCTGACCCTCGAGGGGGTCGCTGTTGCCTCGCAGATCCCTCCCTCGCTCCCTGCCTGCGTCCCTCCCCGCCGCTCCCGCCGCGTCCGCCTTTTGTTCGCGGAACCGCGCGCCCCCGAGACGAGGCGGCGGGGCGGGGAGCTGGCGGGGCTGCGCGGGGGGCGGGCCGCGCCGGGCGGAGCCGGGGCCCGGGCCGCAGCCGGACTGGGGGCCCGAGGGAGCGATCGGCGTGCAGGCAGCGGAGGCCCGGGCGCGCTCCGGGGGCGCGGCGAGGCCGAGGGGGCGGGCGCCGGGCGGAGCCGGAGCCGGAGCCGGGGCGCCTGGAGGAGGTCAGGCCGCTCTCTCCGAGCTCAGAGCTGCGGAGAGACCGCGCGGCGCGGGTCCGGGCCGGGGCGCAGTCTCGGGGCCGAAGTGGGCGGAGAGGAGCCGCAGCCCGAGCGGCCAGAGCCGCGCCAGGACCCTCCCCAGGGACGTCGAGGCCGGGCGGGCCCGGGCCATGCTCGTCGGGCGCTGAGGCCGAGGGAGGCCGCCGATGGAGGCGCCGGCGGGCGAGCCCTTGGCCCGGGGCTGCGGCCCCCCGCCCGCGCCCGCCCCGGAGAGGAAAAAGAGCCACCGCGCGCCGTCGCCGGCCCGGCCCAAAGACGTGGCCGGCTGGTCGCTGGCTAAGGGCCGCCGCGGCCCAGGCCCGGGCGCAGCCGCCGCCTGCAGCGCTGCGTCCAATGCACGGCCCGACAAGAAGGGGCGAGCGGTGGCGCCCGGGGCGCGGGCGCAGGGGCGCGGGTGGCCGGGGTTCGCACCGGGGTCCGAGCTAAGGGCCGTCCGCGCCCGGGTGCCGGGCCGCGACCGCCGCCACCGCCGCCCAGCCTCACCGACAGCAGCTCAGAGGTGTCGGACTGCGCGTCGGAGGAGGCGCGCCTGCTGGGCCTGGAGCTGGCATTGAGCAGCGACGCCGAGTCGGCGGCCGGGGGCTCGGCGGGGACCCGCACCGGGCAGCCGTCCCAGCCGGCGCCGTCCGCGCAGCAGCCTCCGCGGCCGCCCGCCTCCCCCGATGAGCCGTCGGTGGCCGCGTCGTCGGTGGGCAGCAGCCGCCTGCCGCTCAGTGCCTCCCTCGCCTTCTCCGACCTCACCGAGGAGATGCTGGACTGCGGGCCTGGCGGCTTCGTGCGCGAGCTGGAGGAGCTGCGCTCCGAGAACGACTATCTCAAGGTGGGGGCGCTGATGGGGGATAGGGAGGTCGCGGGAGGCGCTGAGGCACCAGCCAGCTTGCTTTCCCACTGAACAAGCTGGAGAAAGGGGCCCAAACCCTCTGGGGACCATCCTGAGGTGATCTAGGGCTTCCTCATGCTCCCCCGCCCCCCAACTTTATTTGGGGAATGCTCTCTTGAAGAGGAACCTGGGTGAGGAGACTGGCCAGAGGACCCTGATCTGGGACGAGGGGGTCAAGAAGACTGCTTTGGAGGGTGCTTGGACGCACTGCTTGGTGTGGGGGTGGGTGGTCAGCCAGGGGCAGATCCCTGCTTACAGCTGCTCGGGACCCCCACCTCAGGCTCTCTTTTCTGGGACAGGCGTTGGTGTGCACGGCTGCCAGGGAAACCTGCGGCTGTCTCCTGCCAAGGAGAGACCAGAACACCATCCTGAGCCTCAGGCCTGTGCCCGCCTGCCTTTCAGGGCGGGTCCAGTTTGAAAGCATGACATCTGGGAACATCCCCTTGGCTGGAGTCCACTTCCGCCCAGTCTAACGGTTCCGCAGCCTGGGAGAGTGATGTCGTGGGAGAACCGGTTCAGAGGTAGCTTCCGAAATCCCAAGATACTGTCTTCTGTCCTCTCTGGGACAAGCCGTGTACACACAGCAGTCCCATTGGCCCCTCATGCCCAGTGCCCATATCCTTCCCGTGTTCCCAGTGAGAAGAGAGAGGCTGCCTGCCTGGGAGGGGCATTCCCTCTGTGCATGTGGGGACTCGGGAGCTTCCCCAGGAGAGCAGGCTTTACCTTCACCCTTTCAGTGGACAGGAGCACCCACGGCGTGCAGGCCAGCCTCTGTCCGCCCACCCCTCCTGTGTCGACCTTGGCCCTGGAGGCTAGAAGCTTTGTGGGCTCTCCTGCCACTGGCTGGGCACGGTTTTGGAAGAGGCTGAAATGTTGCCTACTCTTGTCAGTTGATGGCCTGGCACAATACCCAGAGTGCCCCTGGCCAAGAGCCTCACAGTTAATAGCACTCTGCTGATTTACGTCCACCCCATAGCACTTAACTTTTAACTTTTCGTTGTGGCTTTTCTGGCCAAATGGGTTTCTCTCTCATTAGGGTGTTGGGGTCTTGCTCTACTGTGTCTCTATCCCCTGTTTTCCCCAGGAACTGCTATCCAGCAGTAAATGCTTGTAGTATAGAAGGACAAGATCTGTCTGAATCAGGATAATCTACCCCTTCAGTCTCTAATCTTTCCCCAAGCCAGGCCTCAGTCTCCTCATCTGTTAAATGGGAGAGTGAGTATTTCCAAAGGTGCCATTCAATTTTGACATTTGGGAGTTCGATCAGCTGTTAAAGAGGAGAGGGCTAGTGAAGGGTGAGTAGGAGGAGGGAGAAGACAAGCCAGAAGGAGGGTCTTTTGCTTCTGCCCTCTTGATGCTCTGAGCTGCTTCCAGTACTCGCTGCCTGAGTTGACCCTGAGCTCCTCACCCCAGCCTCCTGGTCCCTACTGCTCACCCTGGCGAGGGAGGATGGGTCACAGAGCTTTGCTTTGGGTCTGTCATGCACCCAGCCCTGTGGGCCCCCTGGCCATCCTGGGAGGTCATCAGGCTCTGCCCTGAAGTCTGTTTGAGCCACTCATGACTGTTTAGATTGGAAATGGTCCCAGGAGGCTGGGGGTTGAGCCCCTGGTCTCACAGGAGGCAGGGCCCAGCTGGGGACATCCCACTGCCTGGGCCAGGGCTGGGCCTTCAACTTCCACCATTCATTCAGTGGTTCAGTCTTCATGAGCAAGCCTCAGGCTGCTGTTGAGTCTGAGCTCTGTAGCTTCCCGAGTATGTGATCCTGGGCAAGTTACTTAACATCTCTGGGCCTCGATTTTCTCATTTGTAAAAATGGGGCAATAACACACTTTCCAACCTCAAGGGTTAAGTGAGATAATGCCTGCAAACGCCACTCGAGCGCCTGGTACGTAGTAAACCTCAGATGAAGTATCTGTGATCGCTGCTCTTCTCAGTGGAGTGGTCGGTACACAATTCCATGTGCACCTGTCGTGTTCTCTTGTGGATTCTGTGGGTGCAGAATAGATCCTCTTCCCCACCCGAAGCAGACTGGGCTCTTTCTCCTGGCTCCTCATTCATTCATTTACCAACTATTTATGTAGAGCCTGCTGTATACTAGTACAGATCTAGGGTACAACTGAGAACAAGGGTGAAGTGTCTGTTTTCATGGAGCTTTGGGGAGACCAGGATTAAACTATAGTCGTAGAATAAATTACAGTACAGAGCATGATGCGGGTAGAGAAGGGGATGGTGTGCCAAGAGCACATGAGGTGGGGGCTGGGGTGCTCAGGGAGGCCGAGAGCTGCAGGATGACATGAGCCAGCTGAATAAGGTTCTGGGGTAAGAACATTCCAGGCTAAGGGAACTCAGAAAAATATTGTCGAATTCAAGCACCGAGGCCAGGAGGGGAAGGAGTTTGGACAAGAGAGGCGAGCAAGGCCAGTCCATGCTAATTCTCACTGTGTACATTTCAGTCAGTCCCGAGACTTCTTTGGAGTCTCGTTTATCCTGCCTGCCAGTCCCGCAAAGGCAGGGTAAAAATCTAGAGACTGAATGTGGAGCACAAACCCAGGTCTATTCATTCCATGGATGGGCAAACTGTGGTCAGAGTAGGGGAGGGACTCACTCCAGACCCCAGAGCCAGGTGTCTAGGCAGCCAGGGCTTGGAGTAAGAGGGTGTTGAACTCTTGATATGTTTCCTGCCCCTCTGGGCTACTGTGCTTCTAAGATGCAGAAACTGAGTAACAACGGGTAGGACTCCAGATCCCTAGCATGTCCCTTGCAGGGGCTGCTTGGGTTGAGGGGAGTCTGGTGGGTGGCCCTGTTCAGGCTCAACCCCAACTGGTCAGGAGGCACTGGGAACTGTCAACCAGGGAGGGACTCTCTGGAGATCTCCCATCTCATGTGGCCTGCTCTGGGGCCCAAGTGACGAAAGTATAAATTGGGCGACTCTCCCAGTGAGTAAAAGGAGCTTCTACAGAGGAGGTAGTGAGTTCACTGTCACTTGAATTATCCAAAGAGAGGCTGGATGACCTCACATGCTTGGATAAAGACATAGGGTTTGTGGAAAGCAGCTTGTAAACCGTCCAAAATATTGGTGGTTGTGATTATTTGAGGAGAGTTCAGGGGAGATTTATGTGGTGGCTACAGTTGAGCTGCCTGACCTTGGGCCCTGTCTAGCCAAGGAAATCTGAAGGTTATTAACTGCTGAGGTTCCAGAGTTCTAAGATGCAGCTTTAGCTGCAGCAGAGCAGACACATCAGCTGTGTTTGACCTTCAAAGCCCCAGTGGTCTGAGGTCTTCCAGCTCCTCCTCATCACTAACCGGTATCCATGTACCACATGGTGAGGACATGTGGGAATCCACTGGGTGTGGATGGAAGAATCTAAGAATTGGAGCCCAAAGACCTGGCTTTGAGACCTGACTCTCCCATCTACTGTGTGCCCATGGGTGAGTCAGTTGGCCTCTCTGAGCTGCTTTTTCTCATCAGTGGAATGAAGATGATGGAACCTGCCTGGACACTCTCAGAGGATTGTTTTCAGGAATCAGGGAGATAAGAATGAACAAAACATTTTGCAAGCAGTGAAATTCTACATCGCACGAGGAATTGTTAATATTCTTAGCCAATAAGCAGACAGGATGTCTGTGTCTTCATTTTTAGAGGAACTGGGAGAATCCAGGAGGGTGGATTTCCTTAGTTTTAGAATGTTAAGAAATCAGTAGCTGCTCCAGGAAGGACAGCAAGGTGTGCTGCCATTCCCTGCTGTGTGTATGGGCTCTGGGAAGCCAGACCTCCCTACCTCCTTGGAGATTAGGGGACCCAGCTCAGAAGGGCCCAGAGGAAGCACCTAATCCGCCCCCAGTTGCCATTTTACAGATGGGTTAATGAAGGCTCCAAGTCACACAGCCACTATTCCAACCCATGTTGTTCTAACTCTGGGCCCTGTTCTTTCTGCAGTGTGGTTGCTAACGGTGTGTCTAGTCTGGGACACAGGTTGGTGAGAGGAATCCTGTCGTGGGCCAGGCTCTAGGCTAAGACTTGTTGGGGACAAGTGATGAATAAGGCACTGGTGGGGCCCAGAGCCTGTGGAGGGGCGGGGGGCGTGTGCATGGGTGTGGGATAAGCATGCCTGCCCCAGGGGCGTGGGGATGGCCTTTTCAGTGTTAGGATGCAGATCCGAGTGTACCGTAAATGTTAGTGCCCATCAGTCAGCACCTTTCCCTCACCTGTTCCTCTAGCATTCATTGATTCATTCATTCATTCATCCAACACATATTTTCTAGTGCCTCCTGGGTACCAGGCCCTGTGCTGGGTGTTTGGACCCAGTGGCCACACAGTAGGCCCCTGGATATAGCTCCCAGGAGCTGTAGGGGAGGGTTGCGACCTGTCCCTGGGTCATAATGGTCAGCAGAGCTCCTGGCTGGTCCCTCTCTGAGTCCCAACCTCCCTGTGGGAGCTGAGAGGTAGCCTGGAAGAGGCTGCTTTGAGACCTGGGTTTTTAAGAATCAGCCGATTGCCTGTTGGGGGCAGGGAGACAGCGCCTGAGAGATGGAAAATGTGAGCCTGCGGCTGCCGAGGCCTAAGGAACCACTGGAGCTCCCAGGGCTGCCAGCAGGGCCTGGGCCCGTGTCCCTGGGCACATTCTCTCTTGCACACACAAACACACATACACACATTCACAGCTGTGGCTCAGAGACCCACAACCACTCACACCCATCTCACGTTCCCATCCAGTGCCACCCTGATGTTGTATGCTTCCAGAGGCATGCCTCCAGACATATGAGAGAGGATGCACACTCAGAGAGGTACACAAACCCATGCAGATACACAATCTCCTGTCCCATCACTCCCACATATTACCAAACAGACACAGCAGAGACTTACACTATCGGTGAGACCCCCAGGCTCAGAAACACACTCTCATACACATATCTTTCACCCCCAGAGACATCCGGATGTGTCCCAGAGGTGGACACACGGCCTAGAGACATCCTTGGACACATCAGAAGTACACATACACATGCAGGCGCGCAGACATTATACACACTCGCTAGCATCCAAGGAAGTCCACAGATCCACCCTTGCCAGGCTGGCACAGACACAAGCTTACCACCCAGGTACCTGCACTGCCTCTTCCACAAAGAGAGTAGCAGAGACTTGTACACCTACTTGAGGATCACAGACACCCACCAAGGGGACACTCATAGTGACATTCACACACAGATACGACATGTAGTCACGCATACATAGGCAGGGACACAAGCACAGAGCACGCAAAAGTCAGGCATGTGGTGTTTGCTAACAGGAGCCAGAGACCCAAAAACCAGTATACCCAGACACACACACACACACACAGCCTGTGACATTTCACCCACACACACAAACACAGGAAATCCTGGTCTGTGTCTCCCTGGAGCTAATGTGTACAAACTCCTACTGCTTCAGCTCCTCCATGAGGCTTCCTTCCACAGAGCTGCTGGGACAGCGATGAGTATGGCCAGGGGCTTGAGTTTGTAACTTTCTGGATTTGGGGGTCCTAGGATCCTGAGTGGGGCTGGGTGGTGGGCAGATGGGGGCCGGCAGGTCTCGAGGGCAGGAGAAGCTGCACCGAAGGCCCCCAGACCCCTGTTGCCGTGCATTTGGGCCTAGGCCCAGCGGGGCTGAGTGAAGTGGACCAATTGTCAGGCCTGCCCACAGGAGAAACACTGCCCGGGGGCAACTCCCTTCTAATCGCCTCGGAATTTCCTGCCAGCCCTAACTCCCCTCCTCCCCCTGTTCCCTTGCTGGGGCCTGTGGAGGGCCATGCCACTTCCATCTGTAGAAGGTGCCCGGTTCTGACTGGGGAATATGGAGACCAGGGTAGGGGGGCCAGAGGAGGTGTGGGCACTGAGGAGGGGCTTGGCAGGCCCCTTGGCGGAGATGGCATCAGAGCTGTGGAGTTAGCCTTGAGTGGCTGCCTCTGTGCCCTGCTCCTGCCTGTTGTGGGGGCTCATAAATATGTGTATGTGACTGAGTGGAAGGCAGTAGGCAGGGTCTGGAGGTGGGCTGCAGGCTTGAAACAGAAGAGGTGGAGGGAGTCAGGGTGGAGGCTGTGCTGGGTGAGAGTCAGCCTGCTTGGGAAGGGCATTGAATGCTGAACCAAGGTGCTATGAACACCTTGCTGGGAGGGGCCTTTTTAACTTACAGCAAAGCTAGGAGCTGCCCCCTTTCCATGTGTCCGCAGCACTGGGCACAAGGCCTGGCCTGCCCCAGGGGCCCAGGGAGGGAGGGAAGGAGGGGTGTGTGCTCTCATGGGTAAACTCCACCCTTGGGGTCAAGTCTAGGGACAGACCTTACTTTGTCATCTCCTTCCTTTGCATGGTCTCCCTGTACAGGTCCCCTCATCAAGCCTTAGTTTTCCTGCCTGTAAATGAGAATTTAATCCTTTCTTGCAGGGTACCTGGGAGGATTAGAGTTCAGGTGTATGGCATACCCAGCACCCACCTGGGCATGGAGGAAGGGAGGGAGCCCCATGTCCTGTGTAGCCTCTGGGGCAGAGGGAGTCCCCCAGGGAAGGGGCTCAGTTAAGTTCGAGGCAAGGTTCTTACTAAGGTCCCCCGTCCTCCCCCACATGACCTCACATGACTTCATCGGCATGTTCACTCCCCTTTGGTGCCGGAAGGAACGTGGAGCTGGGTTAGGGAAGAGGCAGGGACTCTGGGATGTCCTGGGCCAGGCTGACCCCTTCAGAGTAGTACTGGTCTGCATGCTTAGTGTTAGCTGTGGCCCTGGGGCCTGGCAGGGAGTCAGAGGAGGTGGAGCAGCAGGCTAGCCCTTCCCTTCCAGGGTCCAAGGTGCTTAAGAGCTTTATGGTCTGGAGCCAAGCTGACCTGGGCTCGAATCCTGGCTTTGCCTTTTCCTTTCTGGTCTTTCACTTTATGAACCTCAGTCTCATCATCTATAAAGTGGGGACACTGATAGGCCTGCCCCGCAGGTTGCTGTGAGGATGAAATAAGAGAAAGCATGTATGTACAGGGATTAGCCAGGGCCTGGCTTCTAGCAGGGATTCAGCAGCTCTTAACCCTCATCATACATTATCACCCGGCTCTGGTCTGACCCCCGTGAGCCCGGGGTTCTTGGTGGCAGGGGCTGTGGCCAGCTCTGGGTGCCTCTATTGGTCTTGGCTTGGGGCTGAGTCTGGGAGGTATGCATGGAGCTGAACTGCATTGTGGGCACCCCAGATGCATTTCTCCCTACGTGTTCCCCCTTTCCTTTCCTGCCCTGTGTCACTCTTCCCTGAATAGCCAAGGCCAGTGCCTCAGACTTAGTAACCTGCTGATGCTCCCTTGCTAATAGAGGGCTGCCTGTGGGGTCTCTTGTTCTAAAGTCAAGGTGGATAGTCTCCCATTGCCTGGGCCACAAAGAGAAGCTCAGGCTTCAGGGAAAAAGTTTGGGGACCCCCAGCGAGACTGGATTAGCTAAAAATCTTTACCCTGGTTTTGGCCCAGGCCTGCTTTGGATCTTCTGGGCCCAGGTCAACTGCACCAGCCTGTCCCCTCCTGCCCCTCCTTGGCCCTGCCCCTCCTTGGCCCTGCCCCAGTGGCTGAGTGGCCTGTGTGGTCCTGCCTCCTGCAGCCTGAGCCACCCCTGCTCCACCCAAGACACACTCCAGGCCTCTGTCCTGCACTCTTTCCCCCAGGGCCTTTGCTCAGTTCCCTGCCCTTTCCCTTGGTTTCCTCCTCCACCTGGGTGGTTCAGCCCCAGCAGTGCCTCTCCAGGGATGCTCTGGGGCCAGGCTTCTGTGCTAGACCCCTAGAAGCTCCCTGTAGGTTCCTTTGGGGCATTTACCAAAACAGTTATTAGATTATTAGTGGGGTAGTGACAAGTTTCACTTCACCAGCCCCCTTGTCTTGCATGAGAGCAGAGACTTTCCAGGGTACTTACAGGTCCAGAGAGGTTAAGGGGCTTGCCAGCGGTCACATAGCCTGTTAGTAGCAAGAGGCAGAAGGACTAGGGTCATGTGGTGCTCTTTCCAGGATGCCAGGCAAGGGGAATGACACGAGCAAAGGCTCAGAGGCATGAAATGCTGGGGTGTCCTAGAGCTTCAGGCCGTGTGGCCCTGAGCCATCCTCTTGAATCTCAGAACCTCACTTTCCATCCCTAAAGACCTCAGATCCCTGCTCTGAGCTTAGAGGTTTGGCTGCAGCCCAGAGGTCATTTGGGGGATGTTTTAAACATACGCAGATCCAAATGCTGCCTTCCTTCCTGTTCACACAGAAAGGACTCAGGGACTGTCAGGCGCTCCCTCGTGCTGTGAGTCCCTCCCCCACCCCCGCCCCCAGGGCAGCAGGGCCTGGGAATGTCTCCCTGCTCTGCTGGTGAGGCCTTGAATGGAGCAGTGACAAGCCAGGTGTGGGTTTGGTGGGTAACGGTCCCCGGGCATCTCCTCGCCCCCAGCACACACACACACACAGGCACACGTGCCCACACGCACAGCTCCCTGATGGAGGGAGCGTCTGTGGTCTCATGTGCAGAGCTGTGCCATGTCTGGGAGGCTCACTTCCGACTGGCTGTGGAACCTTCATCTTTCTGAGCCTCTGTTTGCTCATCTGTAAAATGGGGACAAGATAATAATAGCACCCGCCTCTAAAGGATCATCATTGAGCAAGAGATAATGGCTGTTTAGTCTCTGGAACATGCAAAACCCTTGTAAATGTTAGCTACTATTATTGTCGTTACTGTCCCGTTAAGAGGACTGTCTAGTCTAGCTTATGAGAGCTCAAACTGGATCTGAATCCTGGCTGTACCACTTAGAGTGTGACCTTGGGCAGCATACTTGACTTCTCTGACCTCAGGTTCCTTACCCATTGGGATACAGTGGGAGAATGTGCACTGCCTGGAACGTGCCTGGCACAGGGTGGGGGGGGGCACTTGGGGAGCAACCTGCCTGTTATTCGTTGGTGTTGGAGAGGCAGGTCAAGGACCCTGTCTTCCCTCATTCCTGACCAAAGAAGCAGTTCCCTGTGGGTCTCCAGGGCCACAGCCTCTGTGCTGGCTGGAGTGGGGGCATTGTGTGGCACAGCAATGCCTGACTGGGTGTCTTGGCATTCCTTCCCCAGGACCTTTGACCCAACTCCCCCAAAAGTGGAGTCCAGCTTCCACCCAAGGAGGCTAAGCTGGACCAAGCTGTGGGCTGGGAGGCAGGGGCCCAGAGTTCCTCCTTGCTCCAGTCTGGCCCCTCTAGGGGACTATGGGTTTGTCCCCCATCTCTCTCTAGGCCTCTGTGTCCCTGTCTGTGAAGGGATAGAGTTTTTGGTTTCTCCTCCCACTGCTGCCATGCCCATAGTGTGTACATTTGAGCTGAGAGGCAAGTGAAGCTCCGCAGAGCCTCTTGCAGACCCCTCCTCAGGGTCTAAGTGCAATGATCTCATCTGGGGCCTTGACAAACCCCTGGGGGGATGCAGAAGGCACGGCAGATGGCTGTCCTGGCCTCTTGGGTGGGGCTGGCATGCTGCTCCTGTGGTCACTGCTGGCCCAGCCTGTAGGTCAGCCCTTCTGTGGCTGGGTTGAGTGGCCTGGGCCAGGGTGGGAGACAAGTGGCCCAGAGCCAGGGTGGCAGATGGACAGGCAGCCTGGGCCTTGGCCCGAGGGAGGGATGGTGGTGTTCAGGGCAGTGTGGGAGAAGGCTGGTCGGGCGGAAGCTCCTGTTCCTCTCGGAGTGGTTGCTGTCTTGCAGAGTGAAGGTTCTGGGCCCCTCAGCTCAGCTCTGTCATTCTTCCTAGGTCAGTCTGCCTGTTGGCTGGCTAGTTGGGCCCCTGGAACCCGGGGAGGAGCTGGTACATTTGGGTGAGGCTTGGAATCTGGCAGGGCTGTGGCCTGGCTGTGGTGGGCTGGGATTTGAGGCCCACCCCTGGGGTCCGAAGCCTCCATGGCTTCAGACCCCAGCTTCACAGAATCAAAGAATGAGATTCAGACATGGCAGCACTGGCTGGAAGTGGTTTTCTACAGGGGAGTGGAACAGGGTGATACACCCTGCCTCTTAGGACCTGTTTATTCATTCAGCAGCTATTTACTGAGCTGTTCTGGTGAGTGCCAGGCACTGTGCTAGGCTCTGTCCTCCGGAGCGTCACAATCTAGTGGTAGAGACCGACATTCTGCAAGCAGACAAACGAGTAAAATAATGGGTATCACAACTAAGCCTGTGGTGCGTACCTCGACAGAAACAAAGGGAAGGTGGACACTGGGGCCTGGCGGGGTGTGGAAGGCTTCTCTGAGGAGGTGGCATTTCAGTGGAGTCTTAAGGCAGGAGGCGGAGCCAGCGGTGCCAAGTTGGAGGGCAGGGAAATCCAGGCAGAGGGGCTGGCAAGGGCCAAGGCTCAGAGGTGGGCCAGGCGCGAGGGAAGACCTGAGTGGCGGGAGTGTAGCCAGTGAGGGGATGGATGAAGATGGGCAGAGCTCAGGCCAGGGAGAACCTGTCCCCTGTGATGGGGTCTGGGTGTTATCCTGAGTATGATGGAAAATCACTGGAGGTTTGGTTTCGCTTTGCCTTTTGTTTTCTTGGTTTTTGGGTCAGGTGTGTTGAGGTATAATGTACATACAGTAAAATGGGTTTTGATAAACATACCCTATTCTGTAACCACCACCCCAAATAAGACATGCATCTGAGCCTGTCCGTGTCGCTGCAGGCATCGGCGCTTCCTTCCTTCTCGATGCTGAGTAGTATTCAGCTGTATGGACGGACCACACTTTATCTGTTCCCCAGGTGGCGGACATTTGGGTAGTTTCCAGGTTATGGTGATCATTGGAGGGTCTTAAACAGGAGAGCATTTTAAGTAGTTTAAACCACATTTTAAGCATGGTTTAAAAAAAAAATCATTCCCTGTACTGAGTGGGGAACGAATTAGTGGGGAGCAGAGTGGCAACTGTGAGGATTAAATCCAATAATTTGGCGATGAGTCAGGTCCACCTAGGCACTTACTAATTGTTCAAACAAAAGGGCCACACCCTGGGGCAGGCAGGGAGGCTTCTTGGTGGAGGTGGCTTTTCAGGTAGAGAGGTGAGGAGGTGCGAGACAGGTGCAGAGTGGAAGAAGGCCCAGGTAGTGTGGACTCCCATGGGAGCTGGGAGGGCTCCTGACCCAGCCTTGATATATTCCAGATTTCTAGATTGTGGTCTGTAGGGCCCATATCAGAGTTCCCCAGGGGCTGGCTTTTGGGTGGAAGGTAGCTAGGGGACCTCCACTCTAGCACAGTCTCTCACATGGTGGCTGGTGAGAGGCAACCTCCTCCTTCCTTCAGGAACCTGATGTCCCCTCAGGGCCAGCTGGGAGCTGTTGCTGGGTTCAGACCACCCACTGCCACTTGCTGTGTTTCTGCAGAGGGGCCTCCTGTTGGTTACTTTCATCTCCAGTCCACAGCTCACCAGCCCCTGCAGGCCAATTCCATCATGCTCACACATCTGCAGTCGCTTGCAGGGGTCCCTGCAGGCCCCAGACCTGTCCTCATAGGACAAAGATTAATCATCTTACATTTGTGTAGGTTTCTCACAGACAGCAGTCTTTCTTAGAACATTCAGGATGTGGTTAGAAAGCAGAGCTCTGCTTCTTCAGCTTTATACCTTGATGGTGATCAAGGGTTAGGTGGCTCCAGAGAGAACAGAGACTCCATCTGATTTTGTGCCATGGACCCCTTTAACCTCTCTGCTCTCTGCTGAGAATAATTCTCAGAATAATGTTTTAAAATGTTTAAAATGAAATACAAAAGAGACTGGATATATTGAAATACAGTTATTAAAATACATTTCAAGATTATGACATAGTACTATGTGTGTTCATTAACTCATAAGCTGTGGTGACAGATCTATTAACTACTATAATTTCAAAGTACTGATGAGTATAAATAATATTTTGACATTTTTGCAACAACTGTTACATGATATGAAATATCTGTGATTTCTTTTGGTGGCAGAGTCACAGGTACTACTCATGTAACCATGGTTTGTTCCATAGGCCCAGAGTGGAAGGAAATGCTAAATTTTAGTTAGAGGTTAGTGAAAATAAAAATGTGATTTTCCAAGTTCATGGACTCCCTGAACTCTGGTACAGAGGAAAAATCCTGAAGTCAGTGGTTTAGTCCTGCTTAAAGGTTTCTCACTATACCCGCCCCCATCTGTGTGGGCTGGGCACGGCCCACCTGTCCTGCGCTTCTCTGCTCTTCCATCCTCTTCCTCTGTGCAACAGGATGGTAATTCCTGTCTTGCCAGAACAGGGGGTTTCTGTGAGGATCTGTGAGATGATTCAGATGGAACGTCTTTGTAAACTGTGAAGTCCTGTGCTGCTCTGCAAGGGCTTGCTATTATTAGCAGTGGTGTGAGATCATGTTTGGCCCTGTGGCCCAGCCTGGACCAAGAGACTCTTCCTGGACAATTCCCCCAGGATTCCTGGGAACCAGTCCATCGAGGGGAGCAGCTCTGCCCCTGAGAGGCTGCTTCCTGTAGGCTGTCCTCATGGATTGTCAAGGGGTGGACAGAGGTGCACTTTGTGGGCAGGGAGAGGGTGGGTGAGCAGGAGGTTCCCTGGGGGGACAGACCCTGCCCACCCTCCTCGGGTGGTGTGGGGGTCTGAGACCAGCTTTGGATCTGCCCAGGCTCTCCTCGACCCTTTGCAGCTGGCTTGGAGCTGGGATCAGGAGGGCTCACTGCCCCAGGCTGTGCACAGAGACCAGGCAGGGCAGAAGCCATACTAGTTCTTTAATTCATATGTCTACCCATAGACAGCGACGGGGTCCTGCTCTGTACCACATCCTATCCTGGGTGAGGCTGGGGACCAGGCCCTGCCCTTCCCCCCAGCTCTTGGGGAAGGTAGACAGGCAAATACAACCTAAAATTGTTAGTACAGGGGACCATGGAGTTCGGAGTGTGGGGTTTGAATCAGCCTGGGGGAGGAGGGAATGTTCTGGAAGGATGAGATAGTGAGGAGGTAGCACTGGCCCAGGATTCCATGGCTTGTCTAGGATCCAGCTCTGGTCCTCCCTTGCTTGAGCAGCTCTGGGGAACTTCTGAGCCTCAGTTTCCTCATCTGCAAAATAGACACATTTTCAGCACCTACCTCGCAGGGTTGGTAAGAAGATTAAACTGTCAACTGATAATGCACATGCCTTGCCTGGGCTGGGGCCTGGTAATTAGCCTCCCAGTAGGTGGTAGCCATTTGGTAATCATGACATATCTGGACCTGGGAGGGCAGGGGCAAGACAGGAGCAGGGAGGAGACCAGGGGCTGGCTCAGGGTCCAGGGTAAGGGCCTTAGACCAGATGTAGAAGCCACTGAGGAATAGTAGAGATAGAAAGCTGTCTGCCTTTTTCAGATTTTCTCCAATAAGCAGGTATTTCCTGTGTAATCAAAGCAAAACAGACATCCTCTAGAAAGGGAAGCGCTGCCTACCCTCGAAGCAGTGTGGGTGCCTGTTCCTACCCATCGCCCCCAATTCCCTATTTTCAGTCTAGGTTCAACAATCAGGGTAAGCTGCAAGCGGGAAGAGAGGTCGACTTGAAAGAGGTGGCCAGACCATGGAGGGGTTGACAATACAGGGGCCCCCCTACCGGCTCTGAGGTGAGCACTTCCAGGCAGTGTGACCTTTTGCCATCTACAGTGAGGATGAGGTTCAGGGTCTCCCCACTGATGTTGGTAGGAGGCTTCTACAACCGCCTTCTGTTGCCATGAGGCCTACTGAGTCCGTGGAGCTTGGCCTGTCCCTTCCTGCTTCCACATGGTTGGGGGGCCTAGGTGGGGGAGGCACTGCAGGGCCACTGAGCTGTCTGTGCACCCCAGCCCTCCAGCCCCTCAGCCCCCAGCTTCTTCATTTGGATCTGTCACTGGAGAGCTTTCCTGGGATGGGGACCCCACCCATGTGACTGAGGAGCCCCAGAAGATTCTGGGCTCAGTGAGGACTGTGAACCTCTGGAGTAGAACAGTACCCTGCCCTCTGGGTCCCCTCCCCAGGCCCCGGCAGCCCCTTTGCCTGCCCCACCTCAGGTCCTGAGAGCTCAGAGCCCCTACCCAAGTCCTGATCTGAGCAGCTTCTGCCGCCGGCAGGCCCAGCCTGTGCGGGCCACAAGCCCGCCTTTGTCAGCTCACCCTCTCACTGGGGGCCGTGCCAGGAGGGGCTGCCCGGCATTCTGCCTGCAGCTGGAACAAACCCCCGGAGAGGCCTGGGCCCCCCTGGGCCAGCCCGGAGAGAGGAGCTGGCACGAAGGCAGCATCCTGTACTGTCAACAATTGACTGTGGTGATGGCAGGCCACGGGGAGACAGCTGCTCACGTGAGAACGATCATTCATTCACTTAGTCAGTGGTTGCTTGCCGAGACTCTGCTCTGTGTCAGGCCCTGGGCTGGGGACTTGTGCTGAGAGACATGACTCTTGCCCTTTTAGGGAAAGCAAAAACTAGAAGGAAACGTCCCACATGAGAATCACTGGGGGGGCCCCATCCCAAGTTTCTGATTCGGTAGGTCTGGATTGGAACTTCGAATTTCTAACAAATTCCCCACTGATGCTAATGCTGCTGGTCCAGGGACCGAACTTTGAGAGCCTCTGAGATTCAGGACCAGGTAGAGGAATTAGGCATGATTTACGTTTTCCGTATTTTCAAAACTGTATCTACAATCATGTTTTACTTTTTTAAATAGAAAAATCAGTTATTAATATTTAAAAGTTAAAAAAAAGTAAGTTATTCCCAAAAATGACTCCAGTGCTCTGGGTGTGATCTTGTGTGGAACAACATCACCTCCCCCATGATCTAAACGTCATGCATCTGTTAATGCAGCCCAGCCTCATGAGCTTTTGTGTTCCTGTACTTCCCCTTGGCTCATCTGAGCTTGGGGTCCACTCAGACCCTCACATCCTCCCCATCACCAGGTCCCATCAGTATATCTGCAGAGAGTAAGTGAGGTGTAGTAAATGACATGGCTAGGATTTGAACACAGGCCCATCTGGAGGCTGGCATCGCTTGGATTTAGCTGACTGGCTGGCGCTTCCTGAGTGCTGTTTCCTTCATGCTTCCTTAATCCTCCAGCTGAAATGGCACAGAGACCCCTCACTTCCTCATTTCTGTAACTGGTGTGATCACTGACTGTCCCACTTCCTCCTTTTCCATTCTGGTTCTGTCCACTTGGCGTGGTGGTGGGGTGGTGAGTCTGTGTGTATATTAGGACAGAGGTGGGGGTGGGGGTCCTGGTGAGGTGCCTTTTCCTCTGCAGCTGCCAGGCAGGAGTGGTGCTTTAGGGGGTGCTGCTGAACACACCCCAGGGAGGAGACAGGCTCCCAAGTGGGGCTTAAACCCTCTGGCTGACAGTGGGAATGAACAGCATCTGTTGGGGTTGGGAGAAGCAGATATTTGTCATCTCTATCTTCCTGTCCTGAGTTCAGAACCAGCTGAGAAATAGTGCCAGGAGTCAAACAGATGGGGGTGAAAACCTCGGTCACTTTCACAGTGCCTGGAATTGGCCTGGAGGGTGCCACTCCCAGCCCTGTGCTGAATTAAATTTACTCAGTCTCAGGGGGTGCTGGACAATGCCAGGCCATTCCCCCTTCCCCACAGGGAGCCACCCCACCAAGCTGACCATCTGGGACAGCTGTTCCTGCCTTTGCCTGTGGGCAGGCGGGTGTGTTCCTTTCCCAGACTCGAGTCAGCCCTGTCCCCCTCCCAGCCCCAGCCCCAAGGGAGGTAGGCAAGGGGTGCTGGAGGTGGATGCTCCCTCCTGGTGGTGGAAGCATGTGGAGGGAGGAACAGGAGACTCCCCCTGCCCAGTCCCTTCATGCCTGTTTCCTTTGGGGAAGGGGAGGCTCAGAGGGTCGAGGGCTGGCTCTCAGGGTCTGGCCCCCTGTCCAGGGCCTGCAGGGTGGTCTTTCACTCCTTTGACCCACCACCTCCCTGCTTCCATCAGTGCTATCCCTGGGTGCTTTGTCTGGCTCCTCAGGGACGCTTTTGGCAAGTCATTCATCCCTGGTGACTCAGTTCCTCTTTTGAGTGTACCATCTTATTTAAACCATTCAGTCATACCAAGAATAGGTATTATTATTCCCACTTGTGACTCCATTTTCATATTTGTTATGAGACTTAATAATTATGCATTTCTTCTGCATAGTTCCACTCTACTCCCCCCTTACACTTAGTGTCTAATGATTGTTGCACATTGGTATGTCTTTTGTGTTGTTTTTTACCTAACTGGACATGCATGCACTCATCCAGTTAATATTTGTTGGGAGCCTGCCGCATGCTAGGCCGTGGGGGATACAGCAGGTGGGGAAGCACAGTCTGGCTGGGAGACAAACTATTAAATAAAGAATTGGGCTGGGCGTGATGGCTCATGCTTGTAATCCCAGCACTTTGGGAGGCCAGAGGATTGCTTGGGCCCAGGAGTTCGAGACTAGCCTGGCCGGCATAGCAAGGCCCTGTCTCTAAAACAAACAGAAACAAACAAACAAAACCCCACCAAAATTGCAGATGTACTAATGATTACAAAGGAGAAGTGAGGGACAACTAGGAGCTGGTGATAGGTGCCTCAGGAGCTGCCCTGAGGAAGTGAGGTCACCCCCTAACCTCCTCCACTTAAAACTCAAACCCAGACTCTTTATTCAGCCCTTTGAGGCCCTGTCTGGCTGTCCCCTGACTCTTCCTCATCCTCAAATTACCCCTGTAGCTGCCCCGGCTTCTTTGCTGTGTCTTGACATACTGAGCTGTGAGCCTTCACACACACTGTTCCCTCTGCCTGGAATAATCTCTCCCTGGCTCGCTCTCTGCATGGCTGTTCCTTCTTGTCTTAGCTCAAGTGTCCCTTCTTCAGAGATGGCCTCCCTGACCGTGTCCCCTAACACAGTACCATCTCCCATCACACTATCAAATTACCCATGATTTTTTATTTTATTTTGTTTTTGTCTTCATAGCACTTAACAGTATAAAATTTTTTTTTTTATTTTTTGGTTTACTGTGTATCTCCCCAATGAGGCTTGGGACTCCACACAGAAGATACAGAGGGGTTTGATCCCCATTGTCTCTCCTTGCTGCTGCACCAGTGTATTAGTTTCCTATTGCTGCTGTAACAAATCACCACAAATTTATGGCTTAAAACAACACCAGATTAATATCTTCCAATTTTTGAGGTGAGAAGTCTGAAAATCAAGGTGTTGGCAGGGCTGTCTTCCTTGGGAAGTCTCTAGAGGAGAATGATTTCCCTTGCTTTTTCCAGCTTTTAGAGGCGGCCTGCACCCCTTGGTGCATGGCCCCTTCCTCCATCCTCAAAGCACCTCCCTCCAACCTCTGCTTCTGTCATCACATCACCTCCCCCACCCCTCCCACTTAGAAGGACCCTTGTGATTACACTGGGCCCACCTAGATAACTAAGGATAATCTCCCTGTCTCAAGATCCTTAATCACATCTGCAAGGTCCCTTTTGCCGTGTAAGGTGACATATTCACAGATCTGGGAATTCAGAGGTGGACATCTTCGGGGGTCTGCTATTGAGCCTACCACATCCAGACCCTCGGAGGTGGCTTGTTTAGCATTGGGTGTGGCCGGCACTCAGGCACCCTGGCCACTGCCTTGGGGCCCAGTGGCCTGACCACTCCTTCCCTCTGCAGGACGAGATTGAGGAGCTGAGGGCTGAGATGCTGGAGATGCGGGATGTCTACATGGAGGAGGACGTGTACCAGCTGCAGGAGCTGCGGCAGCAGCTGGACCAGGCCAGCAAGACCTGCCGCATCCTGCAGTACCGGCTGCGCAAGGCCGAGCGCCGCAGCCTCCGCGCCGCCCAGACCGGCCAGGTGGACGGCGAGCTCATCCGCGGTCTGGAGCAGGACGTCAAGGTCAGCCTGGGGCCTCCCCTGACCCTCACTGGTGCCCTGGGTGGGAGGTGGGACCGGGAAACAGAGTGGGGCCCAGGACAGCCCTGTGGCTTGGTTTTTGTGTGTCTGTGGGCAAACTGCACCACCTATCTGGGCCTGTTTCCTCATCTGCTAAGTAGGGATCCCTGGCGAGCCAACAGGCCTTCTACCAGGGACACCCCCAAAGTGACATCATAGTGTGAATCCCGCTAACAGCAGCTACTGTTTATTGAGTATCAGCCATACACCTGGTGCTGTGTGTCCCAGCACGGTTCCTTGGAGGTTTCTTTATTAGCTAATGGACAGTAGTGAGGGCCTGGAGTTGGACAGGGCTGGTTCAAATCGGCTCCAATGTGCCTGAATTTTGTCATTTTTGAGCAAGTCACCTACGTTTCAGTTACCTCATGTGGGTTTGACAGCAATCCCTACTTCACATGGTTCTATGCGGATTAAATGAGATAATATAGGTGCCACCGAAACCACTCAAAATGTTACCTATTATTATTATTTCCATTTTGTGGATGAGGAGTCTGAGGCTCAGAGAAAGGCAGAACCTGACCCGGCCAGGGAGGCTCAGCAGCCTGTACGCCTGGCTTTCGCTCTGCCTCAGGAAGCCGGGCAGGTGGGGCCTCCAGGGAGAAGCCCAGCCGCCTGTCTGTGGCAGCCCTGGTGGGGGGGGGGCTGAGAACTCCATGGGGCCCCCTCCCTCAGAACCCAGCCCTGTGGATCACCTGGAAGAGGGAGGGAGAAGGTTCAGGAAGATGGCTCCTGTAAGGGCCCAGGGGGGCACGGCAGGAGAGGAGTCAGCCAGCCACACACATACCTGGAGAGAACCCCCCCCTTCTGCTAGAAAACACTGGCAAATTCTAAGCCTTACAGCCTTTGCAGTGGAATAGAAAAGAAAACAAATCTTCATTATGGGACCAGCCTGGGCTGTGATCTCCGAGGCCCCAGGGCCAGGGGAGGTAGACCGTGTGTCAGCTCTCTGTGTCTTGACTGTGCACAGTGGGAGTGCAGGTCTGTCCTACACTTGAGGAAACTGTCTCAGAAAGGGTATGTCTCCAAGTTCAAAGCGCACCTCCCGGAGAAGGCAGCTCCCGGGAGTATTCAAATTCCAATAGCTGGATTGGGAGGGGGCAGGGAGGGGTGGTGGGGAGAGTAGGGGGAGGTAGGGGGCAGCCGGAGGAGGTCAGACGAATCTGCGAATCTGCACTGGGGCCTTGGTAGTTAAGGGTTTCTGGGAGGGGCTGAGAAAAGTCAAGACTCCAAGACATGGGGACGGGCTGGGGCGGAGCAGGCTGGGGCTGGAGCCCGCCTCCGTGGCCGAGGGCCCGAACGCGCGGGTGGGGGTGGGGAGGTGGCTCTCCCGAGTCTAGGCGGAGGGGAGGGGCCCCTTCTGTTGGGATTTGAACTAGCCAATCAGAATCCACCTTCACCCCTTCCCTCCCTCCTCTCCCCACCCCTGCGGCTGGAGCGCTGAGCTCACCCTCAGAGGGCCTGGGGCCTGAGCTGGGTGTCGCTGGCCACCATCCTGACACCCTTCCCCGTGTGCTGGGGATGTTCTGGGGGCGTTTTCAGAGGTCCTCAGAATGCTGGCTTCCCTGGCATCGCCTGGGAGGGCTTGATGGACACAGGTGGGGAGGGGGCGGGAGCTGCCTGGTTGGGTATCCCTGGGGCTCTCCTGACTTGCTCCGCCAGCTGCTTGGCACCATGCTCCGACTGGCCCCACCACTTGGTGCCTCAGTTTCCTCTTCTGTTAAGTGTGGGCTTAGACCAGCTGAATCTTCCGGGCTTTTGGGCTCCAGTGGTTTTATTGGACAGGTGGGTTATTGGTGAGGGGGTCATGAATAAAACCTCAGGCCTTGGTGCTCCCCACCCCCAGACTCTCCCACTGTCTGCTGGTCCTCACAGTTGACAGCACCTACAGAACCTCCATGGGGACTTTGCCCACCATGAGGAGGGCAAGGGGCAGAGATGTGAGGGGTAAGCTCCTCCACATCTCTGAGCCTGTTTCCCCAGTGTGGAAAACGGAGATGAAACTAATCCTTACCTCTAGAGACTTTGGTGACGATAAAATGACATAATTCAAGTGAAGAGAGTATTGAGTACTAGGTCTGGCAGCAGGTGCTCACCCAGCAAATAAGCACACTTTGGTTGTGGTTTCATTATTGCTCAGGAGAACTTACAAGGTGTAGGACAGGTGGCTGGGGGCAAGGGTAGGGAAGGGTAGGCCAGAACCTCAGCCTCCCAGGGTGGATAAGAATCATATGGAGGACTTGTTCACAATGCAGATTCCCAGGCCCTCTCAGGAACTGGGACTTGATAGGAGGGTGTCAGGTCCAGGGAGTCTGGGATCTAAATTCTCATCTGAAGTGACTCTTGTAGAAGGCCAAGGACACACCAATGACACATTCCCTTCCTTAGATACAGATGTTGTTGGAGTAAACATTCTGGCTTTGGGTTTAATTCCTAGGTGACCTGTGCAGGTTGCCTCCCTTCTTTGAGCCTCAGTTTCCTCATCGGTAAAATGGGGGTGACGTTCCCACCCTCCTGGGGTTCTTGGGAGGATTCAGCCACACAGAGCCCAGAATGATGCCTGGCCAGCGGGTGTGTTAGTGAGAATTCCCATCCCCCACCCTGAGGATCAGAGTGACAGGGACACCCTGCAGCCAGAAGCCCAGGAGCTGAGGGGCCCAATGTACGGGGAGCAGGGGCCGGAGGCTGCTGGTTGCGCTGGGCAGGAGCCAGACCCCAGCGCTGTAAACAGTGACCTCATGGTTAAGTGTGTTTGTTTGTGCTTTGGGGATTTGCCCTGGTTTCCGGAAGCCACAGCTGCCTCGCCTCCCTTAGTATCTCAGTTCCCCTACCTTGGGGTTAGCTGAGAGTATCAAATGAGACAGGCATGTGGAGCCCTTCAAGAGCCCAACACAGTAAGCCCACTGTTGGGGCTCGTTATTAATACCTTCATTGTTGATGTTAATGTAATGTGTCTTTAAGCTTTGAGCCTGTACAGCAGGATCAGGTTGAGAGCAAGACTTTAGAGTTGACCCCCCTGATTTCAAGTCTTGGTTCTGCAGCTTGCTAGCTGTGTGACCTTGGGAAGTGACCTGTCCTTTCTGAGCCTCAGAATGGGGATAATAATCAAAGTGCTTTTCCTAAGCAGAAGAAAAGCACGTGGTGAGCACTTGGGGAAGTGCTAGCTGCTTCTTTAAGTCACCTGTGAGGGCTGAGGGGGCCCAGGCCCACTGAGGCTTGGGAAGGGAAAGGGACAAGCCCCAAGCCATAAGGCTTCTGCCTCCCAGTCTGGTGTGCTGCTCCTGTTGGCCTCCATCAGGGCGCAGGGCACTGTGGGATCTGAGATTAAGGGCTTTTTTGTCCATATTGGAATTCTGCAAGCTGCCTGGGGTTGGGCTTTCTTGGCATAGCAGCCGTCAGGGGTGGGGAACAAATAGGGAAAGGATTCCATGGAGAATAGGGCAGAAGGGAACTCAGGACTCACAGAGGGAATGGGAAGGGGTAAAATCCATAAAGTCATTCATGAACCCAAGAGGATCTAGGAACCCACCATGGATCATGACTTTTTGGTGAGGACCAGGTCACCTCCCAAGGTGGAGGCCATGGTGGAAATGGAGCATCCACCCAGGTAGAAAGGAGCTGGCCCGGATGGGAGAGGAGCCCTTGCCTCTAGCAGCCTGCTTCCTTACCCCAGCCAGGGACATGGCCTTCCCTGGACAGTGGGTGGGGTAGGTATTGAGGGGAGCCTCCCCAGCCCTGCTGGGGCAGGTGCAACTCCCCAAATATATTCAGTCATTCACCCCTTCATCTCCCTCCCTTTTCACTTGATGGACCCTTGGATTTGTTTGTTCATCCAACAAGCACTTATTAGGCACTTAGCATGTGCCAGACCCTGTACTGCTGCTGGGCCACATAGATGTAAATGAGCCCTGGCATGGTCTGCAGCCTTGATCTCTGGACCCCACCTCTCCTGCCCCAGTACCTAAGCAGGATGAATAAATGAATGAATATTGTGTTGATCAGGACAGGGGCTTCCTGGGTGACCTAACAGCACCAAACTAGGGACCACAGAAAAAAGCCAAAGCCTGAGCAGATCCAGCAAAAGCCCTGCGATTGGGCCAACGTGGATAAAATCAGTTCACAGAGGCAAAGCAGTCATCTTGACAATACAGTAAAAGTTGTTGAATATTTTGAGGACCTACTATGTTCTAGCCACCAGCCCAAGCATTATATCATTTATTCCTCAGAACAGCCCTTGTGGGTAGTTTTTATGAACCCCCTTTATTGCTGATCATATTGAGACTTTGAATGGTTAAGTAACTCATCCTGGGTCACGTAGCCAGCAAGTGCTGGAACCAGGTTTGAATCTGGTTTTCTCATCGGCAAAGTCCTTGCTCTGATATTGAGGGACTGCCCACCCCGCTTTATGGATGAAGGGAGTCTGGCAGCCTAGAGAAGCTGCAGGAGGAGCCTCACGGGCCAGTCTCTGGCTGTCCTTGGAGATCTTCAGAGGCTATGGTGGAGGGGGAGGCAGTGCCCAGTTTCCTTCTGGTCATCGTTTTTCCTGTCCTGCCTTGCACACTGCCAAGGGTTCTGTGCCGAGCTGGGCTTGGGCCCAGGCAGAGGACAGAGCCAGGGAGGGCCCTCTTCCCTTCCGGCAGGGAGGAGGCACCATGGTCATTTCCGAGACCAGCGGGCACAGGGCACTGGGCTGTCTGCCCTGCAAAGAGCTTTGCCAGAGTTCCTGCTAGCAAAGCTCTCACACCCCTGGAGGAGCCTCGGCCCCTCAGCCAAACCCCCAGGGCTCCCAGCCCAGCTTGGCCCACACTGTCTTTGAGTGACCCTGAGCAAGACACTTCTGCTCTAAGCTCCAGTTTCCTTGTCCATAAAGTGGGGACAGGATTAAGGTGAAGATGAGTGAGCCTGGCACACAGTAGGTATTCACCAAATAGTAGCGCCCAGCCCACGTGGGGATGGAGTCTGGTTGCAATTTCCCAGCTCAGAAGGGCCTTCCTTCCTCATTCCCATAGGCCCCTTTCCTGGCCCTCCACACCCAGCTGGCAGGGGACAGGACAGAGCGTGTCCTCCAGGAAACAGGGTGCTGTGGCTGCAGAGTCCCAGAACCAGGATGGGAGATTGCAGCTCTGTTAGCTTCTTTCTGTAGGGATGACTTGGATATTTGCCCAGGCTTTGTCATTTTGGGCATGTTCTACATCCCAGACAATTGGAAATAGATCTCAGGGTCACATTTTGACCTCCAGCCAGTCATGTGCAGGCCCTGGGCCAAGGCTTTTTGTGCAGCAGCAGATTCAGTCCTCCTGTTGGGCCTGTGAGATTGGTCCTATTATTATTGTACCCATTTTATGGTCAAGAAGACCGAGACAGAGCAGGGAAATGACCTGCCCAGGATTACATGCTGGTCCCTGGCAGAGATGGGATTCAGTGGCGTTAGGGCCGCCCATCTTGCTCTGGGTTTCTACTGCAGCTCACTCCCCTCTCTCTAAGATGAGTTTCTGGCCCTTCCACAGGCTCTTGTGAAGACTGGGCAAGAGGGTGGCTGGGAGAGACACTTTTAGAAGCATTAAAAGCCCCAGGTAAATGAAAAGGCTTTCCTGAGAACAGGCGGGGCCTTCACCACTTCCTGAGGCTGTGCTGTGATATAGGCATTGGAAGCATGCACTGCCTGGGTTTGGGTTTTGGTTCTACTGCTTCCTGGCTACATGACCCTTGGTGAGTTTCTTGGCTTCTTGGTGCCTCTGTTTGCACATCTGCTAAGTGGGGGTGATAAGCTAAGATCCTGCCTGCCTCTGGGGTGCTCTGTGGCAGGTCTGTGGGCCTCGCAGTGGGGGCTGCCATCCTCAGCCTGCTCACATCCTTCTCACCTCCCACCCTTGCCCAGGTGTCCAAGGACATCTCCATGCGATTGCACAAGGAGCTCGAGGTGGTGGAGAAGAAGCGAGCACGGCTGGAGGAGGAGAATGAGGAGCTTCGGCAGCGGCTGATCGAGACCGAGCTGGCTAAGCAGGTGCTGCAGACGGAGCTGGAGCGGCCGAGAGAGGTGAGGGCTTTGTTCACCCTGGCAGGGCCGGCCTGGGGCAGGCAGGCACGTGCAAGCACCACCTAGTTGGTATCTCTCCGAACCTCTGCCTGCTTATGGGAGATAGGCAGGTTATGCCTCTATGGCAGGATTATTTATTGATTCCTTCCTCCAGCATGCATTTCCTGAGCACCTACTCTGTGTGTTATGGGCTGGACATCAAGGATACAGTGGTGAATGAAGTAACACCCAGTTCCTGTCCTCAAGGAGCTCACAGACCATCAGAGAACCACAGCTCCTGGGAGGATTAACTGAGAAAACATGCAACAGTGTCCAGCATGGGACCTGGCCCTCTGCACCTCAGTTTCCCTATCTATAAAATGGGGCAATAGTGCCCTGACTCATTGTGAGGACTAACTGGGAAAACTTGTGTGGAGATGCTGTAGGGACTGCCAAGTGCTGCCATTTGGTATGAAGTTGGTACTGTACTGAGCTGGGTCTCGGGCCAGTGTCCCTGGGGTACTAGATGCTTCCTGAATGTGACCCCCAGGGACCACCGTCTCTACCTTTGCTTGTGTCAGATTCCCTTCCTGACATACATTTTCCTCCTCCTGCTGTATGTTAGGTGTAGAGCGTGTTAGGCACCATATTCAATAGCAGTCATACCCGTTTTATGGATGAGCAAACAGCCCCTGAAGGAGTGAGGGAGGTCCTCAAGGTCATGCAAGGCCCAGTGGACTCTGCAGAATGCTGGCTGGAAACCATCAGCCTAGTTGGCCCTTAAAGGCTAGAAGCCTCCTGATTCCAGAGGTCTGTGTTCCAGACGGCCCAGGGCGGCTTCTGGCTGCTTATAAGGTATCCTCAAATTGCGCATTCTTCTAGGGCACACTCCTTGCTAGAGGTTCTGCCTGCCCACTTCCCCAGAGGGCAGGCGTGCCACTGTTCTAGGACTGAGATGCCACAGCCTGAGGCCAGAATTGTCCTTCAGCTGTCCTTTCTGCTGGGCACGTTGGTGTGATGTGCCAACACCTCTTCAGTGTGGAGAGGAGGCATTTGCTGCCAGGGGCAGCTGCGGAGCCTCGCCCTGCTTCAGGGCTGGGTGGCAGGCCCCCTCTCCTCATGCAGCCTCCTGGCTGCCATGGTCTGGCCCGTAACACAGGGCACCATCTTCACACCATCTTGTTGCTGCCACCCTTGGTGGTGAAAAGGGGAGACAATTTCAGAAAGCACCTTAGAGGTCAGCCTGTTCCTCCTGCACATGTGAGGAAACCGAGGCCCCGACAGGAAGAGCTTGCCTGAGTTCACCCAGCCTTTCCTTAGCAGATATGTGGCCAAAACCCTGAAGCCACTTCCCCTGTCTAAATCTCAGTTTCTTCTTCTGTGACATCAGGATGTTGATTGTACCTAGCCTATGAGGTTGTTTAGGCTCATTAATAAGATTGTGTAACCATAGGATACCATGAGGAAGTTAAAAAGAATAAGGTAGTATGGTAGTTCGTCAAAAAATTAAACATAGAATTACAATGTGATCCAGCAATTCCACTTCTGGGCATATACCCAAAAGAACTGAAAGCAGGGACACAAAGAGATATTTGTACACCCGTGTTCATAGCAGCATTATTTGTAATAGCCAAAAGGTTGAAGCAACCCAAATGTTCATCAGCAGATGAATGGATAAACAGAGTGTGGCATGTACATATAATGGAATATTATTCAACCTTGGGAAGGAATGAAGTATTGACACATGCTACCACATAGATGAGCCTTAAAAACATGCTAAGTGAAAGTAGCCAGGCACAAAAGGACAAATATTGTATAATTCCGCTTAAGTGAGATACCTAGAATAGTCAAGTTCATAGAGACAGAAAGTGGAATAAAGGTTGCCAGGGACTGGAGAAGAAGGGAATGAGGAATTATTGTTTAATGGGTACAGAGTTTCAATTTGGGATGATGAAAAATTTCTGGAGCTGGATGGTGGTGATGGTTGCACAACAGTGTGAATGTACTTAATGCCACTGAACTGTACACTTAAAAATGGTTAAAAATGGTAAATTTTATATTGTGTATACTTTACCACACTAAAAAAAAAAAAGTAGATAGGTATATATGGACTGATGTGGAAAGATCTCCAAGGTACATTATTAAGTGGGAAAAGAAAGTTATGGAACTATACATATTGTGTGATCTCACTAATTATTTTGAAAAGCCATACAAATCAAACTGGTTTTGAAGCATGTATTTATATGTGTAAATGCATAGCAAAAGTCCAGAGGAAGACCTGCTGGTCTGAGGAGTTAGAAATAGTGGGAGTAGGACAGGGAATGACTTTCACTTTTCATTCTATTAATGTTCTAGTTAAGTTTTGTTTTGTTTTTTTTTTTTTTGAGACAGAGTCTCGATCTGTTGCCTGGCCAGAGTACAGTGGCGTCATCATAGCTCACTGCAACCTCAGACTCCTGGGCTCAAGCGATCCTCTTGCCTCAGCCTCCCCAGAACTGGGACTACAGGCGTGTACCACCACACCCGGCTAATTTTTCTATTTTTAGTAGAGACAGGGTGTTGCTCTTGCTCAGGCTGGTCTCAAACTCCTGAGCTCAAGAGATCCAGACTGCTAGGATTACAGGTGTGAGCCACTGTGCCCAGCCTAGGGTTTTTTTTTGTTTTGTTTTGTTTTTTTAACAATAAGAATGTATTAGGGCATTATCTGTGAAATTTTAAATGAGGTCAAGCTTGTAAAGAGCCCTTTATGGTGCCTAGCAAGAGTAGGTGCTCAAGAAACGCTGGTTCACATCCCTTCTGAGGCTGCTGTCAGCGAGGCTGGCCCAGCCCTCCTGTGTGCCCTGTGGTGTCTCAGGATCGTGGGCAGGAGGCAGGAGTCTGTGTTTATTTGCTGTTTGTCCTTTCCCTCCTCCCTCTCCTTCCTGACATGGTTTCTATGGAGACAAGGGTCCCTTAGCAATTCTTCTGCCAGAGCTGCAGTCCCGTCATCAAGATCTGCCTTTGCCATCCTGACAGGTTGCTGAGGCGATGCTGTCACCCGGCTGGGAACAGGAGCCCCTGGCCTGAGCTGATGTGGTTGCCATGGAGACAGCTCTCTGCTAGAGAGAAGGGAGGTGGCAGGCCCCAGCCGAGCGCTGCGGTGGTACTGTTGCCCAACTGGGCTGCAGCTCAAGAATCGTAACACCAGCCACCCTCTTGTCTGGTATCGTTCCCCCTCCTTGTATTTTAGGCAGAAAGCCAATATCAGTGTTGACGTGATTTATTATAATATAGCTACTGTGTCTGCGCGCTTATTCTGTACCAGGCACCACACCAGCATTGTACACACGTCGTCATGTTGTTTAACCCTCCCCGAACCCCCCCCACATCCATAGTGTCCTTGTCCCCACTTTATAGGTGCCATTCTTTCCTTGGCCATTATTTTAATTGCAATTTAATTCACATACCATACAACTCACCATTTTAAAGTGTATAATTCAGTGATTTTTAGTATATTTATGATGTTGTACAAACCGTCACCATTATCTAATTCCAGAATATTTCCGTTGGCCCAAAAAGTAACCCCATACCTGTTTGCAGTCACTCCCCACTGCCCCTTCCCTCCAGCCCTTGGCAACCACTAATGCCCCGTCTGTCTCTATGGATTTGCCTGTTGTGGACATTTCATTCAAATGGAGTCATGCAATATGTGATCTTTGATGACTGGCTTCTTTTACTTAGCAAAAGGTTTTCAAGGTTTATCCATCCGTGTTGAAGAATGTTTCAGGACTTCATTCCTCGTTATGGCTGAATAATAATCCATTGTATGAATGGACCACATCATATTTGCCTTTTCATCAGTTGATGAACATTTGGGTTGTTTCCACCTCTTGGCTATTATGAATAGTGCTGCTGTGAACATGCATGTACAAGTTTCTGTGATTGCGTGTTCTCAGTTCTCTTGGCTATGTACTCAGGAGTAGAATTGCTGTGTATAGATGGGACTGGAGAAAGACAGAGATGGGCTTTAAACCCAGGACTCTGTGTCTACCAAACTCACACTGACTCTTGCAGTGACGCCCCTGCCCTCCCTGCCCTTCCCTGGGGGCTTTCCTAGGACCCTGCTGTGTTTTCAGAACCTTTGATGAGGCTGTACTTCCCTTTCCGGCACAGGCTTCTCTTCCAGATTTTCCATCATGAAAGGGCACTGACCATGGCGTCAACCGCTTGTGTTCAAATCCTGGTTCTGCCGTTGCTACTTATTTGCAAATGACTATACCTTGGGCAAATCGTGTAGCTGTTCCAGTACCCAGTTTGTTTATTTATAAAAGGGGATTATTAATCCCTGCTTCTCAGAGGTGTTTGTGAGAATTAAATGAGACAAGCAGGTAAAGTGCTTAGCATAGAATAAGAGCTTATTAAATACTTACTATTATCCTCACCATCACAACCACTGTGCTAGCTGCGGGTCTGGAGATGCGTTTACCTTAGTTAAATGAATACATTGCTGCTGCCTCTTGTGAGGAGCTCTCCATGTAGAGCTGCCAGTTGCCCATGGATGGAGCAGCTATGTTGACATCATTGCCTGCAGTTGGCACCGTCTGTCCCTGTGACATTTGATTTGGGGCTAATGTCTAAACCACTCTTTGTTTCCTCCCCCAAATGGTCTCCCCCTAACTAGGAGCCACATGGCCTCTCTGTCTGGCTGATTCAGCTACTGTGGAGGAAGAATGCCTCGGTCTTTGAGGTGCACCCCCCACCGCAGCTTCCTTCTAGAGTAAATTTTGTACAGGAAGCATAGTCTGGGCTTTCAGTGAGTCCTTTCCAAACATCTCCTCCAATTTGGTGAAAACCTGCCCAGCTGTTTTGGCAGAAGGTTCGTTTTGTGTCTGGGAAGGTCAGCCTTTGTTTCTTGGCAGCATGGACGCATAGGTGTCAGAGAGCAGAGGTCCCTCAGAGCTGTGCTCAGGTAGCTCTCTGCTGGGCTGCAGGGGGCTCCTGAGGAGGAAGCACAGGGAAGGACACAGCTCAGGCCCCTACTAGGAGCCCTTAGACAAGGGATGCTTGGGGGCACCATCCTGGCTGCTCAAAGGCGGCCTTGTGAGTTGTGGGTGGGTGGGGAAGCCCCTGCTGCATGCCAGGCCCGCAGTGTGTGCCCTCAGGGCCAGCCACTTCCCTGGGCCTTGTGGCTGCATTCCTGCTGGTGCCTGGGGCTGCCCTGCCTGCTCCACCCTCCTGGCCCAGCACCAGAACATCTGCCTCTTGGGCAGGGACTGGCTCCACCCCCAGGGGCTCCACAAAAGGGCTCTGACAGGCCCTGGCTCCATTGAGGGGTGACTGCAGCCCAGCCGCCTGGCCAGCTGCTGCCCTGCAGAGGGGAGGAAGATCTTTGTGCACTCTGAGCCTGCCTTGTTTTCCCTCCAGAGTGGCACAGCAGTATGGTAGTCCCCATGGCTTAGACGAGGTGGGGGAAGGGGCAAGTCCAGCCAGAAAAGTCTGGAACCCCTCTACTCTGCCCCCACTCTCATTTCTGGTGAAGTTCAAGCCACCCAGCTTACTCTCACCTTTTCTCTGCTGTTGGAAAGATGTTCAGTCATTTCTTGGGGAAAGTACATTTAAAAAACATTTACTGTGACTTTTCCCTTCCCCCAAACAGGTAGTAGTACATGCTTAGCAGAGAAAGATTAGAAACAACATATAAGCCATGAAGAAAACAAAACTTACCTGTAATCCAGTATTCAGAGGGAATTTCTATTTAGGTGGTGCTGGTGGGGTGCATATACTTCCCATAAGTTTTTCTATGTATACATATACTCGTATTTAAATGTATATGTGAAAATACATTTTTCATGAAAAATACATTTTCATATAAACTCAGTGAAGCAAAAAATATTATTACAAAAGCATACAAATGCATGCCTAGCATATCTCTGAGGACAGCTACAGAGACTCTGGTTACGTTGGTTGCCTTGGGGCAGGAGAACAGGGTGACTGAGTCCGTTGTATTCCTTTATGTACTTTCAGAATTTTGAACCACGTGAATGTGTCATCTATTCAAAGATAATAGAAATAATGAAAACCATACATAAAGTAAAAGAAAAGCTTTCCCTAACTGCCCCCCTCGATTCTACTGCTCAGCCTAAGCCACGATCAGCAATTTGCTTTGTACCTTTCCAGGCCTTTCTCTATGCTCACACAATGCATATTTCTAAGTATTTTTTCTTTTTTAAAGATGAAGTTATATTGTATATGCTGTTTCCATAATGTGCAGAATAATATAGCATGAACATAGACTGTTTTTTTAAAATGCTTGATGTTTTTGGTTTTCTTCTGCCTAAAGTGCTTATTATAAAAATCAAAGATCACAGACTCAAATAAACATAGGAAGGAAAGAAAATCTAAAATAGTACCATCTATTTCAGTATTTTAAACACAGAGCCAAGGTCCAGAAGGAGCCTACCCCCCCCACCCCGGCAGACCAGTCAGCTGTGGGTACCCTGGGTTGGGGGGGGAATGGCTGTAAAAAGGGGACTTTGGCTTTATCTACCTTGTGTACATTTTTTACAGTGAGATTATATTTTTGTATATTGATTTTTTTTGAAAAAATATTATATAATTTAAAAATATTTTAAAGGACAAAATCTGGAAGACTATATTCCCCTTTTCCCCCTCCAGAAAAAGTTGAGGGGAAAACATACAAGGTACAAGTCCCTGTGTTCTTGCTGTTATCAGCCTGCTGTACATTCTTTAGACCTTCCCCCCGTGCATATACTAACACACACACAAACACACACATCGTATTTTCATGACAATGGAAACATGCTATAGGTTTTTCTTTTTTTAGTAACAGTTTTATTGAGATATAATTCACATACCGTGAAGTTTGCCTTTTTAAGTTGTACAGCTCAGTAGTTTTGAGTATATTCGCAGAGTTGTGCAACCATCACCACTCTAATTCTAGAACATTTTTGTCAAAACCACCCCCCCCAGCCCAAAGAGACCTGGTACCTATTAACAGTCACTCCCCATTCTGCCCTCCCTCAGCTCTTGGCAACTATCAATCTACTTTCTGTCTTTGTGGATTTGCTTATTCTGGATGTTCCATGCAGATGGAATCACAGGATATGTGGCCTTTAGTGACTGGCTTCTTTCACTTAGCATGATGTCCTCAGGGGCCATCCATGTTGCAGCACGTGTTAGAACTTCATTCCTTTCTATGGTTGAGTAATATTCCATTGTGTGGACAGACCACGTTTGGTTTATCCATTCATCAGTTGGTGGATATAGTTGGGTTGTAGGTTTGTTTTGCAGGTTACTTCTTTCCCTTAACAAGCTGTCTGAGTGACGTTACCATGCCAGCAAATCTTGTCATCTGCCAGTCCTTTCCAATGGCTTTACAGTACCTCACTCATTGTCAGTGATGCCTGGGGCCCTCCGTGCCTCTGGAGACCCCTGACTTGCCTCTCTGCCACTGCTGTTCCTTCCTCCGGGGAGTCTGCAGTGCTGTGGTCACCTAATTCATAGCCCAGTTTTATAGATGAGAAAGTGGAATTTCAGGGAGAGGAAGGGGTTTACCCAGGATCATAAACTCAGTGTTGTGGGGGTCCCCAGAGTTCAACTCCACAGCCCCTTCCACTCAGCTTGTGGTAGGTGGGCCTGGATCTGGAAGCCTGATCATCTGACCCTGGAGCTCCCACCGCATCCCTTCACAGGGGGTCTCCCTCTGAGCACCCCGTCCAGGGCCCGCAGTATGGTGCTTGTGTGCTGCCTCCTGGCTCCTGCGGAAGGACTGGTTTTGTGACCCTCACCACCATTCCTCTTCTTCCCTTCTAGCTTTTGAAAGTTCCCAGGTCAGCTCTTCTCAAACACTGGCTCCCTTGGCACCCTCGCCTGAAATATCAGCCTCTGCCTTCCTGCCTCATTTGCATTTCAAAAGGTCTTTTTAGGATTTGATTGGGCCTTGAGATACTTTGTGCTTAAGAGCCCATCTGGAGTTCCTTTCCCTGGCATAGGAGCCAACCTGCACTTTAGAATCACTTGGGAAGCTATTTAGAAATACTGATGCCTGAGACCTACCCCAGACCATCAGTTTGTGTTTTTTTTAAGTTCCCCCAGGTAATTCTGATGTGTACCCAGGGTGGGAACCACAGTGCTAGCTCCACTCTGGCCCTCATCAAAGAAGGCACATTTTCTCATACCAAGTCTTTGGAATTTGATTTAGAGCCATGTCAAGAACTGGTCCCAGGTCAGCTATGGATTTGCTGTGGGGCCTTGAACAAGTCCCTGCCCCTCTCTCTCAGTTTCAGTAAAACAGGGCTTGGATTAGATCAGTGGCTCTCACCTTCAGGTATGGGGTGGGAGAGGTGGGGGTTGGGAGTAGGCATGTATCCGAATCACTTGGGATCATTTTCAAAAATATACCAGCCCAACTTAAAGTCAAAAGCAACCTAAGTGTGGTTTCCTACACCACCAACATGAATCAGCCCTCTCTTGGGAGGAAGTGTTCAAATGGAATCATGCATCTAATTGAATGACTTTTTTAAACAGTGGGAAACTTCAGTAATGATTATTTTAACATTTCCTCAAATTCCCCAACGTAGGAATTGTGCCATTTTGCATTCTTGCCAGCATTTTATGAACATTCTTGTTTCTCCATAGCTTCACCAATAGAATATGTTGTCAGATATTTGGATTTTTGCCAATCTGATAGGTGGGAAATGGTATCTCAGCATAGTTTTAATTTGCATTTCTCTGTCAGGAGTGGGCTGGAGCATCTTGGTATGGTTAAGATCCATTTGTCTTTCTTTTCCTGTGAACCATTTTTCATATCTTTAGCCTATTTTCCTATAGGTTTCTTGGCCTTTTTATTCTGTTTGTGAAGCTCTTTCCATATTCAGGATATCAATCCTTTGTTGGTGTTATGAATTGCAAACATTTTTTCCTAGTTTGTCATTTCTATTTTTGCTTTTCTTAGGGTGTTTTTTTTCCCATGTAGAATTCGCTTGAGTAATCAAATGTATCGACTTTCACCCCCATTCCTTCTGGATTTTTGAATCATTATTTGCCATCAGTCTCTTGTGATAATTTCTAAGCCTCCTGTATAATTATGATTTGTTGCGCCCATATTCATTTTCCTTATTAGTATTCATTCTAAATTAAAGTTCCCAGTAGATGTCAGTTTCAGGAGGCCAGGATTCCCTCTGAGATGGAGATTTGCGCGCAGAGGTTTATGGAAGAGTTTCCTTGGGAATGACACGATCCATCCAGGGAGGACACCTGACCTTGGACAAGGTGGCTCCCCTCAGCCAGTGGCTGTTGCTGCGAGGGGTACTCAGCTATGAGTTGAGCTTGGGAATGAGTGTCTTGGTTCTGATGGGAGATCTGGACCAAGCACCAGGGTATTTAGTCTTGTTCACTCCCACGGTCTCTACAGCTAACTGCCTGGTACATGATAGGTGCTCAGGAAGTCTTTGATGAATGAAGGAAGGGCAGACAAGAACAGAAACCCAGATTTCCGGGTCTTGGCCCAGACCAGCAGGATCACAATGTGGGGGTCGGAGAGAGGGAAGGAACCCTGGACACTCGGGTGCTCTGGCATGTCCCCCATTTGCAGCCCACTGGATGGTCTCAAGGGCCCCTCCAGCTCCCTGTTGGTGCTGGTCAAGGCCTGGACATTGGGCTGGGGGATGGGGATGGAGTGACCCTAGGCACCGTGACTACTCTTTGGATGTGCATCACCCTTGTGAGCTTTCAGTTCTGACTTTTTTATCTCCCTTTAGCATTCCTTGAAGAAAAGAGGAACGCGCTCCATGGGGAAGACAGATAAGAAGCCTTCAGTGCAGGTACTTCCCAACAGCCCCCACAGGCATGTTTTAGTTTGAAGGCTCAAGCCTGACTCCAGGTAGCCTGAGGAGTCCCCAGTGGTGCCTGCCCCTCCCTAGCTTCCGCCCCTTCTTCATTTTCTTAGCTTTGCTGCCACTTCACTTCCCAAAACCACACCTGGAGCCCATCGTTCTTAGATGCTCAGACTCCCCTGGGAACAACAAGCTGACTTATCAAACAGCACAACAGTCAAATCCAAAGGTCTAGAGTCAGAGACTTGGGTTTGACTCTTGACTCTTCCACTTGACTGCCATGTGATTGGGGCAAGTCACTTCGACTTTCTGGCTTCCGTTTCCTCATCTGTCCCTATCTTGTAGCTCTTGTAAGAATTAGATAAAGTACTGTATGTAGCGCAGGCCAGGCACAGAATACTGCCAGCTCCTAGTGGTGCTGGACTGTCAGGGTGCCAGGCCCTTTTCATTAAATTATCTCACTTAATCCTCTCCATGCCTCTGGGATGGAGGGACTGTTATCGTCTCATTTTGCCCCATTTTCCCAGGTGAGAAAAATGTAGTAGTAATGGTAGCAGCAGTTGCCCATCAGAATGTCACCTGCTCCCAGACTCCCAGGCTGTGTGTGGTGTTCCTTCCTTGCTGCAATATCAGAGTTACCACAATCTCTGCCTCCCCTCTGGACCCCCAACTCCTTGAGGGTTGGGCTGTATCTGATTCGTTCCTGGGATCCCAGCACATAGTTGGTGTTCCCCAAAATGCCATGGCTGGCCCTGAGCCTCCCAGCACTAACCTTCCTGGGTTGTTTGTGTCTGTCTGTGCCGTCGGGCCCCAGGAGGACAGTGCAGACCTGAAGTGCCAGCTGCACTTTGCGAAGGAGGAGTCGGCCCTCATGTGCAAGAAGCTCACCAAGCTGGCCAAGGAGAACGACAGCATGAAGGAGGAGCTGCTCAAGTACCGCTCGCTCTATGGGGACCTGGACAGTGCCCTGTCAGCGGAGGAGCTGGCGGATGCCCCACACTCGCGGGAGGCCGAGCTGAAGGTGCACTTGAAGCTGGTGGAGGAGGAAGCCAACCTGCTGAGCCGCCGCATTGTGGAGCTGGAGGTGGAGAACCGAGGCCTGCGGGCTGAGATGGACGACATGAAAGATCACAGTGGCAGCTGTGGGGGGCCCGAGGCCCGCCTGGCCTTCTCCGCGCTGGGGGGCAGCGAGTGCGGGGAGAGCCTGGCGGAGCTGCGGCGACACCTGCAGTTCGTGGAGGAGGAGGCGGAGCTGCTGCGGCGCTCCTCCGCCGAGCTCGAGGACCAGAACAAGCTGCTGCTGAACGAGCTGGCCAAGTTCCGCTCGGAGCACGAGCTGGACGTGGCGCTGTCGGAGGACAGCTGCTCCGTGCTCAGTGAGCCCTCGCAGGAGGAGCTGGCTGCTGCCAAACTGCAGATCTGCGAGCTCAGCGGCAAAGTCAAGAAGCTGCAGTACGAGAACCGTGTGCTGCTCTCCAACCTCCAGCGCTGCGACCTCGCCTCCTGCCAGAGCACGCGGCCGATGCTGGAGACGGATGCCGAGGCCGGGGACTCCGCCCAGTGTGTGCCCGCTCCCCTTGGCGAGGCCCACGAGCCCCACATGGCCCGGCTCTGCAGAGGCAGGGAGGCCGAGGCTCTGCCTGGACTGAGGGAGCAGGCTGCCCTGGTCAGTAAGGCCATCGATGTCCTGGTGGCGGATGCCAATGGCTTCTCGGCTGGCCTCCGGCTGTGTCTGGACAATGAGTGTGCTGACAACAGCGAGGGCCCCAGGGACACAAAGCTCATCCATGCCATCTTGGTGCGGCTCAGCGTGCTCCAGCAGGAGCTCAACGCTTTTGTGCGGAAGGCCGACACCACCCTTGGGGGCTCAGTCAAGGAGCAGCCAGAGCCCTTCTCATCGCTGCCCCCCTTGGGCTCCCAGGGGCCCTCCAAGGAGATTCTTCTGGCCAAAGACCTTGGCTCAGACTTCCAGGTAAGATGTCCCAGCCGCGGGCCCTATTCCTTTTTTTTTAATGTATATATATAAAAAACATTTTACTGAACCATAACATACAGACAGGGAAGGACACAAAGCACGATGTACAGCTTCACGAATCTCCCCCCATTGAACACATTCCTGTAATCATCACCCAGAACAAGAACTAAAACATGACCAGCACCCCAGAAGCCCCCCATTCCCCCTTGTAGTCACTGTCCCTGCTCCCAAGGGTAGCCCCCCTCTTGCTTGAGTTTTGTCTGTCTGTGAACTTTATATAAATTGAATCATACAGTTCACACGCACCTGTGCCTGGCTGCCTCCCTCAGCATTATGTTTGTTGCAGCATGTAGCAATAGTTTGTTTATTCTTATTACTGCATACAATCCCATTGAGTGAGTATATCACAGATCATTTATTTTACACGTATTGGGGTTGATTCTGAGGGTCCAGGTGTTTGCCAGGTTGCCCTTTCTTTTTTTCTTACCTCTTTTGTAATTTTGTATTTGAAAACAAGTAATTTTTAAAAAAAAATCTTTGGTCAGGTTCTATGTAAAGGCAAAGAACTTGGCTTTCTAAAGGTAATGAACTTCCACCCTTGATGTCTATAAAATACTACTTAGAAAAGCTAAAATAGCAAAGGTGCTTGTCCAAAAAAACATGCATTATTGCAAAAATAATACATAAACTTTCAAAAGACTTTCAAAAAGATGAAAACTTTCCCCCTTCCCACTTCCTGCTGGTACCGCTGTTCACAGTCTGGAGTGGCTCTGTCCTGTATGGTAGCCACTGCCATGTGTGGCTACTTAAATTTAAATTAATAACAATTAGGTACAATTGAAAATTCAGTTCCTCAGTCCCAATAGTCTCATTTCGAGTGCTCAGTAGTCGTGTGCGTCTAATGGCGTAGATCTAGAATATTTCATCCTTATAGTATACTTTTCTCAATCTTTCTATACATATACTGTCATACTTTGTTTTTCCACCCAAATTGTTTTATATATACACAACTTATTTTTCTCATGTAAAGTATCAATTTGTTCATTTGTTTACGATGCTTTGTTTATTGTTCATACACCTTTTGTGCTCGGTGCTAAAGGCGTCATGGTAAGCAAAAGCAGAGAGGATTCTGGCTCTCGTGACCTTTATCATGTAGTAGGGAAGAGTTGACCATAGCATGCCAGTGAATGTGCAATTATAAACTGGGAGGAGGGATCTGAAGGAAAGGTACATGGTTTTATGAACAAGGAACTTGACCTGGACCCCGGGGTCAGGGAATGCCTCTGATCTGACCTGAGGTCAGAGGGACAGATTGGTGGGGGAAGAGTGTTCTTGGCAGAAGGAACAGCCTGTGCAAAGGCACAGCTCAGATCAGAGGTATAAGGAGCGTGGCGTGTCCAAAGCACTGATTGAAGAGAAGGCACGAGGCTGGGCTGCAGAGAGCATTGGGGAGATTTGGTCCTTATCCTGAGAGCAATGGCAGGGATCTTCCCATTTCCAGAGAAGGAGAGAGATTTAGTTCTTTCTTTCTAACAACTACACCATGGAACTGTGCCATAATTTCTTTAACTTGTACCCTGTTGGTCTGGCTTGATTTTGCTTTTTTAAGCAAGCAGAGTGCTGCCTGTTGAGTCTACCTCTTGGTTTTTCTGGGAGGAGGAATGAGTGGGGGCCACATGTGTGTTAGGACAGTTGGGGCTGGCTCAGAAAGTTTGTGCACAAGATAGATATTCACAAAATCAGTGTTTTCACTCACCACTTACCTACATTCTCTCAGCAGACATTCATTGAGTGGTAGCAGGGCCCCCAGCCAGGGCTGGATCTGGGTTGCAGAGGTGGTGGGTGGTCAGAGCCTCTTATGGAGCCCGGAGGCTTGGGGTGGGGGCTGTTTCTGGCACACCTCAGTCCCCTCCCCATAGTTATCTTTGGTCTCTTCTGCCTGTGCCTCTGGGTTTAGCCATCTGACTTTAGGGACCTGCCGGAGTGGGAGCCCAGGATCCGTGAGCCCTTCCGCAATGGTGACTTGGACTCCAAGCCTGACCCCAGCCGGAGCTTCAGACCTTACCGAGCTGAAGACAATGATTCCTATGCCTCTGAGGTGGGTCTAGACCTGAGCAAGCAGGGGATTGGGTAGGAGGAAAGTGGCCAGGGCTTCCCCAAAACAGAGTGATGCACGGAGAATCTTAGCTGGTGATGATAATGGGTTTTGAACATTCCATTTGGTTCCAAGCTTCCTGGCAGCCAGGGCAAAAAGGGAAATAAGGAAGTTTGGGCCATTCTCATGGCCTGATCAAAGGAAACTTATAAATTCACCTGAAGAAATTGATTTTTTTTCTGTATTAAATCTGCTGGGAATTTAATAATTATGTCATTTAATGGAAATACTAATTTATGTGGCAGGAAGGCAGCAGTCTCTACAGTCAGGCTGTTTGGGTTTCAATTGTGGATCCATTCTATACTGGCTGTGAGATCTTGGCTAAATCATTTCACCTCTCTGATTCTCAGTTTTCTTGCCTGTAAAATGAAGATCCCTCATGAGGTTGTTGAAAGGATTAAATACACGAAAAACCTTAGCTTAAGGCCTGGTCCGTGTTGGGTGAGGATGTGGATGATCATGGTGACACATCACTGGGACTCAGCGGACCAGAATTCAGGTCTCAGTTCTGTCCAAGTAGCTGTGTGACCTTGGACATGTTCTTACCCTCTGGCCGCAGCTTCCCTATCTGTAACATGGGAGGGTTAGAGTGAATGGTGGCTATAGAACTGGTAGGATTCTCTGATCCTCGAGGAATTCTGGGTGGTTCTGAGCCCCTCCTAAGCCTACTGAGCCTCTCCTCAGCTTTTCATAATGAACCTGAAGCTGGAAAAGGCTCCCATGGACTGGGTGGGATATCCCTGTGACTCCTGAGCCATGGAGAGTCCTGTACATACCACAACCTGAGTACCCTTTTCTTCTGAACGTCCATAGGAAGACAACTTTGTGGTCCCAAGGAAGGCCAGCCCATAACTGTATAGGGAGGAGAAACTTCCTTGAAGCTGATGGGTCACATTCTCTAAGTGAGGTGGTCTGAGCTTCCTAAGAGCCATGGCAAAAAGAGAAGAAAATGAGATACTTGGTTCTCATTTTCCAAGAAAAAGGAAATAGACCTATGTCTAAAGGCTCATTTGTAGAGAAAATAATTTCCTGCATGCATTCAGTCATTGTTCTGTTCAGCCACTCTTTATTGAGCACTTATAATTGCCCAGCACTGTGTTGAACACTGAGTTCAAGGAGGATACCAGAAAGAGAGCACACAGCGTTTAACCCTGCAAGGATTTTTTTTTTATATTTTATCATTTATTTATTCATTCAAAAAATGTAAAGCTGTGTGACTTGTGATCCATGGAATATAACCAGGAACGTCTGGTCCACTCACTCATTTAACACATATTGGCCAGGCACCTCCCAGGCTAGGTACAACAGGTGATAATCCAAAGACAAGCAAATTCCACATCCTTCATGGAACATAATATTCTCAGAGCAAACAGGAAAACAAGGGCAAAAATATATATATACACAAAGGGGATAATTAGAGCACGTGATAAGAAAATAAAAGAAACAGGTGATAAAGCCAAAAATGCTAAAGTCCTGAGATGGATTCAGTTCAGGAGACCACCTCCATCCGTCTCTCTCATTGTGAATGCCTGGAAGACATTGGCCTGCAAGGATTTTTAATACAAAACAGGTATACAGGATATACCTCATGCCAGCGTGCCTTCCATTGCCAAATCATCACATTGTTGGCCATATAATAGAAATGTGTATTTTCTTTCACAAAGGGGCATCTGTCATGCCTGGGAAGATTTTATGCAGGAGTTGGGGCTGACATTTCCCTGACCCATTTTTCCCCTTGCTTAATATGATAGCATAAACATTTCCCTCTGTTATCTGAAATACTTTAAAAAAACATTTTTATTGAAGTATAACACACATACAGAAAAGTGCTCACATTGTAAGTAAACAGCTCAATTCTTACAAACTAAACACTCCTATGTAATTAGCACCCAGACCAATAAACAGAGCAGAGCCTGCCCCCAGAAGTCCCTGTGTGCTCTTGTAATCACCATCTATACTTCTAACAGAATAGGTTAATTTTGCCTGATTAGCTACAAATTTTTAAGACACAATTTCCCCTGAAAATGTAGATTTATCTTTTTCTTAAGATCTTATTACATAGTTATTATAAACAATAAATAACTACAACAAAATCCCTAAGCAGATTGTATAAAGGTATAAAGAAGAAAGTCAAGATCATAAGATCTTCATGTAGTTAACCACTGTTATGTTTAGTGTTTGTTCATGTGCTGTGTTTGTTTTTCTATTGAAGTATATGTCTTTTTTGTTTGTTTTTTTACTTTCTGCTGAAGTATAATTTAATAATATACATACAATAAAGGACAGTGGCTGGGCATGGTGGCTCACGCCTGTAATCTCAGCACTTTGGGAGGCCGAGGTGGGAGGATCACTTGAGCCCAGGAGTCCAAGACCAGCCTGGGCAACATAGCGAGACCCCATCTCTCCAAAAAATAAAGAAATTTTAGCTGGGAGTGGAGGTGCATGCCAGTAGTCTCAGCTACTTAAGAGGCTGAGTCAGGAGGATCACTTAAGCCCAGGAGATCGAGGCTGCAGTGAGCTATGATTGCGCATTGCACTCTAGCTTGGGTGACAGAGTGAGACCCTGTCTCAAAAAAAAACAAAAACAAAACATTATCCTTAAGTGTACAGTTGAATGGATTTTTACATATGTATAGACCCATTAAGCACACTTTAATCCCCATCATTTATTATCTAAATTGTTTCTAAAATTTTGCAACTATAAACAATGAGGCAGTGAATATCTGTGTGAATCAAACTTAGTTCTCACAGTATATTGTTTTCTTCAGATAAATTTCAAAGAGAGATGATCAAGGTAAAATGATAACAATAGCTAGATTTGATATGCAGTGTTTCATTTAATTTTCACGTCAACCCATGGAGGTAGGGACAGCTATTGTGCCTGATTTTTACCTGGACAGCTTGGGTCTGACTTACTGTTGCTCCCCTACCACTCTGATCCTTAGATCACAGCTTCTGTCCTCTTCCTCCTCTCTTTGCCTCCTTGTTATCTGTGTCCGCATCCCCACCCCAGATCAAGGAGCTGCAGCTGGTACTGGCTGAGGCCCATGACAGCCTTCGGGGCTTGCAAGAGCAGCTCTCCCAGGAGCGGCAGCTGCGGAAGGAGGAGGCTGACAACTTCAACCAGAAAATGGTCCAGGTGCGTGGTGCCCAGCACCTTCCATGCACCTACTCCAACAGCCTCTCTGAGCTGGAGGCAGAGGCCTTGGGGATCCATGGGTCCTCAGAAGGTGGGAATGTCAGCCCCCATGCCCTGCTGGGGTGTTACTGCACTTGTGATTGTGCATTAGTTATGTTGGGTTGGACCTGTCATTGGCTGCCTGTGTGACCTTGGGCCAGTCCTGCTTTCTCTCAGGACCTCAGTTTCCCATCTATGAGATGGTGCCCCCATCAGGGTTATCTGTTAATCAAGATAATAGGGCTGGGCATGGTGGCTCATGCCTATAATCCTAGCACTTTGGGGGGCCGAGGTGGAAGGATTGCTTGAGGCCAGGAGTTCGAGACCAGCCAGACCGAGAGCGAGACCCTGTCTCTACAAAAAAATAGAAAAATCAACCGGGCATGGTGGCACGCACCTGTAGTCCCAGCTACTCGGGAGGCTGATGCAGGAGGATCGTTTCAGCCCAGGAGTTTGAGGTTGCAGTGAGCTATGATGATGCCACTGCACTCTAGCCTGGCAACAGAGTGAGACCCTGTCTCAAAAAAAAAAAAAAAAAAGTCCTGGAATAGCATTTATTAAACCTTTACTGTATACCAGGCCTGCGCAATGCACTTTCCACACATTACGTCCTTTAATCCTCTTGCCCTTCCCTATGAGGTGTCCCTGTTTTACAGATGGGGAAACTGATGCCAGATAGCTAAAGTGCTTTGCCCAGGGTTGCACATACAGAGCAAAGTGGGGCTGGGACTTGAATCCAGGTCTTTCTTAGCCATGACACTGCATTGCTTCCTAGGGCATTGCATATTCATCAGCCTTCCTCAGTCCCAGCATGCCCTTTGCCCTCCATGTGAGTCACCCCTCCCTGCCATCATTGCTCAGCCCTGTGGGTTCCTCATTGAATGTGAAGCTCATGTGAAACCCTGGGTACCCAGTAGGTGCTCAGCATATGTCATGGTTTTTGCAGTCAGACAGAGCCATTGTGCCTGTGGCTGCTGCTGCTTTTATGAGTTTCCCTTCCCTGGAGTAGCAGAGGGCAATGCTTATTTCAATAGAATGAGCTGCTAGTGGTGGGATCCCTAGCAGCGATCACCCACAGGCACCTTGCAGATTTTTCTCCTTGCCCTTGTCCCGGGTCTGGGTGGGGTGGGGTAGTGGCCAGTGAGCTGGGTTTGCTCAAGCTCTTGTCCCCCTGCAGCTGAAGGAGGACCAGCAGAGGACGCTCCTGAGGCGGGAGTTTGAGCTGCAGAGTCTGAGCCTCCAGCGGAGGCTGGAGCAGAAATTCTGGAGTCAGGAGAAGAACATGCTGGTGCAGGAGTCCCAGCAGTTCAAGCACAACTTCTTGCTGCTCTTCATGAAGCTCAGGTGGTTCCTCAAGCGCTGGCGGCAGGGCAAGATTTTGCCCAGCGAGGGGGATGACTTCCTGGAGGTATGGTTGAGTCTGGGCCTGGGACTGAGCCTGTGGTGGGCAGAGGGGAGAGGGACGAGGAAGGGACACTCAGCTGGTGTTGACACAACTCTGAGGCTCATATCCATGCCATCGGTTTGCAGGTTTCCTTCCCTGCATTCATAGGCTCATTCAGCGTCTGTTGGTTGCAACCAGCCCTTTACTGGGCATGTGGCAGGTGGTGGGTACACCACAGCGAAGAAGACAGGCTCAGTCCTGCCACAACAGGAGAAAGTCCCTTTGGGGCTTGTTGGTCTTTTTCAGTAGGCAGCAGTATCAGGGTGAACTTAATAATCTAGTTTTGCTAGGTGCAATGGCTCACATCTATAATTCTAACACTTTGAGAGGCCAAGGCGGGAGGATTGCTTGAGATTAGGAGTTTGAGACCAGCCTGGGCAACATAGCTAGACACCGCCCCCATCTTTACAGAAAATTAAAAAAAAAATCAGCCAGGTGTGGTTGTGTGCGCCTGTAGTCCCAGCTACTCAAGAGGCTGAGGCAGGAGGATCACTTGAGCCTAGGAGTTGAGGGTTACGGTGAGCTATGATCACACAATTGCATGCCAGCCTGGACAACAGAGTGAGACCCTGTCTCAAAAAAAAAAAAATCTAATTTTGTTGTAATTGTATTATGTATGGATATATATTTATATTCAACGCCCCAGGAGGCTGTGGGCCTCGGTCTACACAGTGCTGAGGGCCAAAGTTAAGATTCGGGAAATCAGTGCTGGGCTAGGATGTCTTAAATCCCTATTCATCCTGCCTGGCTGGCTGTGTAGTCCCCTTTCTATCTATCTGGGCTACTAGCCAGGGTCCCCTGCTCCTGAAGGCTGGAGCCCCAAATATGACATCCTCCCACCTCCTATTGAGTGTGTTTTTAAAAAACAGGTAAATAGCATGAAGGAGCTGTACCTGCTGATGGAGGAAGAGGAGATAAATGCTCAGCATTCGGATAACAAGGCCTGCACAGGGGACAGCTGGACCCAGAACACGGTGCGTTCTCAGACCCTTCCCAGTCCTGTTCTGTCCATTTGTTCCTTTGTCCATCTAGTGATCACTTCCTGCTGCCTTCTCTGACCCTAGCCCTGCACTGGGCACCTGAGCTGCATAGGCTTATTGCTTGGTTACTTGCTCCCAGATGCTCAGTGCTATGGGGCACATAAGTCATCCCAGGGCAGTGACAAAATGCCAGATGATGGACTGTGGGGTTACAGGTGAGAGAGCAGTTAATTCTACTTGGAGTAGAGGGGACAGTATCACAGAGGAGGGGTCATACGTAGTGGGTTTGAAGGATGAATAGGAGCTTGCCCAATAGAGAATACGGAAAAGACCACTCTGGACCCAGAGAACTGTGTATGCAGAGGTGTGGCAAGGTATTTTGGCACTGGGTGTGGCTTGGGATGCACATAGTGGGGGTGAGGACATCAGGCTAGGGTCATAGGAAGTGGGGCCTTGTAGCCTGGGGTCAGGAACCCTCAAATCAAGCCATAGGTCAGAGAGAGCAGGGGGTCAGGATCCCAGGGTCACACACAGAGAGCTGGGGTGGGGGTAGGAAATGAGGTCATGGGCCCAGTAGAGAAGATTTGGGACTGAGTCAGGCTCAGTTAGGGAGGCTACACGGATCAGACGACACCTCTGGACTGCATGGGGTCAGAGAGGCAGACCTGAGCAAGGAGGAAGACACATGGCCTAATGCTGCAGAGCCTCAAAGCAGTCAGATTACTGAGCGCAGATTTAGGCTGAATAATTATTACTGTAACTGCAAGATTTTCTGTTTATGTCACGTTGGGACTCACGTCAGCCTAGGAGGTAGCCAGGGCTGGGCTTGTCATCCCCATTTTATGGGTGAAATGACCCAGAGAGGTCATAGGACTTGCCCAGGGCCGGGTAGAGAGTCCCAACCTGGACTCCAGGTGAGTTCTCTGAACCCGGGCTCCCTCCCTGCCCCTCCAAAACCTCTGACCCCTGCCTTGCTCCATCTGCAGCCCAACGAGTACATCAAGACCCTGGCCGACATGAAGGTGACACTGAAGGAGCTATGCTGGCTGCTCCGGGATGAACGCCGTGGTCTGACTGAGCTTCAGCAACAGTTTGCCAAGGCCAAGGCCACCTGGGAGACAGAGCGGGCAGAGCTCAAAGGCCATACTACCCAGGTGAGGCCTCCACCTGTCAGAGACATCTGCCGCCTTGCTCTCAGCCAAGCCTTCAGCTGTCAGATCTGGGAGTAGGCTGCCCAAGCCATGGTCTTGGAGGAATAGGAACCCTCTCACTTCACCTTATGGCTCAAAAAGGGCAAGACGCTTGCCTAGAATCACACAGCAAGGGTATCAGAAACAGAGGGGAGCAGGAGCCACTGGCACAGGGAAGGAAGGCAGGGGATTGACAAAGAGGCACGGAGCATCACAGGCACCTCTGTGACACCTGGGCTCACAGGTGAGGCCAGCATGCTTAAATGCCTGTCTGCACCTGGGGATGCCCTGCACACTGTCTGAGCTGTCCTCCTAGTATCCCCTTAACCTGTTACCTGGCTCTGGTTTGCTCCCTCCACTCAAACTGGGGGCCTCCCCTCTAAAAACCCAGCCTCACCAGAGGAGCCTTAACCAGAAGCCCTGGGAGTTTGCTGTCTGCTGTGTGCCTGGGGACAGGTTGCTGCCAGTCTCTGGTCTGAAAAGTGAGAGGGTGTCTTCTTCCATGCAGAGAGAGTGCTCTGGCTTCCCAGCTCTGTGGTGCAGGTGCCCGCTTCCTCCCCCTGCCCCTGCTGCAGGCTGCCGGCCCCTGGGAAGTGAGCACTGTGATGATTTCCACTGGACAAATGACAGAATAGGCACAGAGGAGTTAAGTTTCCCTCCCAATGTCTCATGGCTAGTAAGTGATAGACTGATGCTTGCTCCCCAAACCTCTACCCTCCTGGCTCCCCATGACCCAATTCCACCATCTTCGCAGTGCTCCCAGACTGCTGGCTTCTTCCTGGGGCCACTGTCCTCCCCTCCTGAGCCTCCCTGCCGATATAACAGCTCCCACCCATCTGCACATTCCACTGTGTCCGCTGCTCCCGCTGCCCCCCCAAACCCAGCCATTCCAGGTCCTCCTCCCCCTAGAACCTGACTGGCCCCCATGGAGGCCGGTTTCCTAGACCACAGCCGTGGGGGTGTGGGGAACATTGAGTCTTAAGGTTACATGTTTCCCTCCTGCCACCCTGAGGTCTGGGGCCAAGAAAGCCATCATACTGGGTTGATTCCTACACATAGGCATTACATGACTGTGTGTGCATGTCCCCATGCAGGGCCTGTGGGAGATAAGCTGAGGCCCCAGATTTCTAGGAGGGGATATAATAACGTGTCACCCATTAACCAAAGCCCATACTGCTGGTAAGAGCTGATGAACTATCATGAGAAATAATAACTAGGAACCTCTGCCATGTCATTGCTATGTGACCTGGGACAAATAACCCCTTTGAACCTCTTCCTCCTCTGTAAAATATGGATAATGGTAGTTCTTGCAGAGTCTTCACAAGGATACTGACATAATACCTGAAAAGCCCACAGCACAGAGCTTGGCTTGTAGAAAATGCTCTATAAACCCTTATTGTGAGGAGGGGTTAGTTCTGAGTGAGGAGGTCGGTGAAGGCTTCCCAGGAAAAGGGTCTTCCCAGGAGACCTGTTTTTCCCTGCTCCCTGCTGGCACCCAGGAGGGAAGGTGGGAGGAGGGCAGAGAGGAGGGGCCTCCTGGTGCCAGCTGCCCTGTCTACTTTCCACAGATGGAGCTGAAGGCTGGCAAGGGAGCTGGGGAGAGGGCAGGGCCCGACTGGAAGGCAGCCCTACAGAGGGAGCGTGAGGAGCAGCAGCACCTCCTGGCTGAGTCCTACAGCGCTGTCATGGAGCTGACGCGGCAGTTGCAGATCAGTGAGCGCAACTGGAGCCAGGAGAAGCTGCAGCTGGTGGAGCGGCTGCAGGGTGAGAAGCAGCAGGTGGAACAGCAGGTGAAGGAGCTGCAGAACCGCCTGAGTCAGGTGAGGCCTACACCGCCCCCCCCAGAGGTAAAGGATCTCCTTCAGGTATGGCTGGATCCAGGTGCTTAGAGAATGCAGCAGGAGCCAGGTCTTTCTCTCTGACTCAGTCTCTCAAGCATGCTTTCCTCTGTGTTAGCTTTACTCTGAAGCTATCCCCAAATGTGGCCACTGTTAGCTTCATGCTCATATCTTACAGCTTAGCAATCGCAACAGATAGAGGTCCATTTCCACAAGGCTCTGATTGGCCAGGTGTGAGTCATGTGCTCACCCTTGGAGCCTACCAAAACCCAAGAACCAAGAGGGAGGAGCTAAGAGTGGTTCCCTTGGGAAAATTGAGTCCTCTGACCAAAAGAGGGGGAAAGGAAAAGCTATTATTGATCATTACATCCCATCACAGTTCATATCACACACTCAGCCACCACCTACCACACTGCTATGCTCCACTCTTTCCTTTGATTTTTCCTTTCTTTTACTTTTTATTTTGATTACACAAATCAGGACTTCACCTTTATATAAGACCCAAATATTACAAAAGCGTATTCCAACCCACTTCTTCTCTTTCATGCTATTTAAGTTTTTATTGTTTTTTCTCTGGGACAGGGTCTCTCTCTATTGCCTGGACTAGAGTGCATTGGTGTCATCCATTAGTGATGATTAGCGATGGCCACCGTAGATGGAGCAGCAGGGGTACCTGGGTCTTGTCTTTGCCACCTAATGTGCTGTCGCAGCTTCTTAGCTGATCTGCTGTTCCTTGAACTGTAGCATGAATTAACATAGTAATAACAACCGTTACTCTATTACATATAATAACATTTAGAAGGATGCTTGCAAGTAGTTGCTTCTATTATCATTTTCCAAATCCACCTGTGGGTGGTTCAGAGCTGCCACCCACTGAAAAGATGGCCCTTAGCCTATGATGTGTGTCCTCTGGGCTGCAGAGTGGAACCTGGGGAGTGGCCCTGCTCTGAGTGGGACCCTACTGACCAGCTTTGCCTGCCACTGACCCACCCTCTTTGCCCTTATCCAGCTACAGAAGGCTGCCGACCCCTGGGTCCTGAAGCACTCGGACCTGGAGAAGCAGGACAACAGCTGGAAAGAGGTGAGTAGGGCAGTTGCCACCTGTGTTCTCTTGGCTCCTTGCTCCACTGGAAAGTTCCCTGCTTGTGGGGGACATGACAGGAGGATGCTAACCCTATCCCACAGGTTCATGCCCTCATGCCTTGGGCTCCTCAGCCCTGGGGTCTCTTCCCCATGGTTCCTTGCCTGTGGCTGGGGACTTGGGAAGGGTCCTCTGCCAACGCCATCCTTCCATGTCTGGGAGAAACCTTTGGACTCTCTTGGTTTCAGTTATGCCCTATGAAAAGCAAGGCCCCCACATAACATAGCTGTGTGATCTTGGATAAGTCATTCTCTCTCTCTGAGCCCCAGTTGCCTCTTTGGTAAATGAGAATCACATTTTCTGGCTTAGCCTAGCCCTGTGTGTGAAGATCAATAAGGTCACATTGGTGGAGTTTGCACATAAGCCTCTGGTGCCAATTGTCATATAGCAACATACTGCATAATTAAATGGTGAACTGCAGGCCCTTTGCATCACCCCATTCCATCCTTGTGACAGCCTGACGAAGTGGTGCATCAGTCAGGAGACTTGGTTGCAAATGAACACTGATTCTGGGGAGCTCAGGCAGGAGAGGATTTTACTGGGGGCTCAAGTGGACTGGTGATGCAGTTCAGGAAACCAGTGCAGGTCCCAGGGGACTGTCTCTGCAACCAGGGTGGGACAAGCCCAGAGCAGTAGCCTGCCAGGTTGTGGCTGTCACCACCAACTGAACAGTGGGCCACTGGGTGCTTTGTTGCTGCCACCACATTTAGAAAAAGAATGGTCTCTTTCCTTGGAGGTCATTCGTGGAGCACTGATTGGCCCAGCCTGGATCCCGTAATTATGGTGGAGTTAGATGCAGCACAGCCAGAAACTGCCCAATGGGTATTTGAGATCATTGATGACACCAATCCTGCTCTACAGATGAGGAGAATTGGGCTTTGAGGTCTGGACTCAGCTTCCACACTAGCCTCCTGTCACCTATCCTTGGTGCTCTGGTGGCCAGAACTGACCCTTCCTGTCTCTCTTCCTTGACAGACACGCAGTGAGAAGATCCATGACAAGGAGGCTGTTTCGGAAGTTGAGCTTGGGGGAACTGGCTTGAAGAGGTGCTGGCATGCGTGCCTCCTGCTCTGCCCTACGGCCCCACCCCTGGCTCCACCCCGCCCCACCCCTTTGCCTCTCTTCTCTCCCCTGTCCCTGCATCCACCACTGCACCTCATCAGAGTTGGGAGAGTGTAGGCATATAGTTTCCCTGGAACCCAAGCCACTCAGGGGCTGGAAAGCCTGGGGCGATGGGAATTCCAGCCTGCAGTTTAGTATTTGTTTGCTTCTGGGCATGGAAAGCAGGCCCCGGCTTATCCTTGCTGGGAAAGATACTGTTTAGCAACTCTTGGGATCCTTTTCTCCTCTCTCTGGAGTTAGGAGAGTCAAGATAGACATCCGTCCCTGGGATTATTGAACCAGCCTGTGCTGGGGCTGGGGGGACACCCAAGACTATAAGGACCATAGCTCCACTGTTAAGAAACCAATGAAAGGAGTGAGGGAAACAGAACCCTACGGGAGCCTTCCAGGGGAGCCTTCCAGAGCAGTCAGGAAGCAGAGCAGGCCCTTGGGGTAGGAGGATGGGCCCTGGAGGCAGAGGGCCAGGTTTGAATTCCAGCCCTGCCAGTTCTAGCTCTGTGACCTTGGGCAGCATTTCCCCTCTCCATCTGGCAGGGATAATAGGAGCTCCTGCTAGAGTTATCAGAGTGTGGGGTGCTTCCGCGTGCCTGGCACTTTTAGTCATTCAGCCAACACGTGTTCCAGGTCTGTGCTGGGCGTGTAATGTGCGTTAGTTTGGGTTACCCGGGAAGTAAACACTGAGACAAAGGATTTAAGTGCAAGTGGTTTAGCTGGGAGATGATTTCAGGAAACAGCTGGAAGTGAGACGGGAAAAGAAAAGGCAGCTATAAAAGGAGTTTCAACCAGGTTATCCCATTGGTGACTAGAGTGCAGTCTCCCTGAGGAACTCGAGGAGCCATGGTAGGACATGCAAGTCAGACTTATCCCACCAAGGAGCAGGAGGCTGGGGTATAGACTACCAGATCCCACCTATTGTTTACTGAAGGCTGTGTGTACCAGCATCAACTCTGCTAGTTCTAGCTTCTTCTATGTGGAGGCCAAGTATGATCCCACAGGCAGAGAAAAAGCCCTCCGGTAGAGGAAGGCAGGTGTTCAGAGTAGGCAGTTTGGTAGGCGAGACAGTGCTGGCCTCTGCCCTCATGCAGTGCACAGACAGGGGCTGGGGGGGTGGTGCGGGGACCAGAGTGGGTGCTCCGTGTACGTTATTTTCCACTAATGCCATGTTTCCTCCTCTGCCCTTCCCAGGACCAAATCTGTTTCTTCCATGTCTGAGTTTGAAAGTTTGCTCGACTGTTCCCCCTACCTTGGTGGCGGGGATGCTCGGGGCAAGAAGCTGCCCAACAACCCTGCCTTTTCCTTTGTTAGTACTGAGCCGGTGGATCCAGAGAAAGATGCCAAGGAAAAGCCTGGGCTCTCACCAAGGGACTGCAACCGCCTGAGCGCCCTGGCCTGCCAGGACCCTGCAGGGAGGCAGATGCAGCGCAGCTACACGGCTCCTGACAAGACAGGCATCCGAGTCTACTACAGCCCCCCTGTGGCCCGGCGCCTGGGCGTCCCTGTGGTCCATGACAAGGAGGGCAAGATCATCATCGAGCCGGGCTTCCTCTTCACCACAGCCAAGCCCAAAGAGTCGGCCGAGGCTGACGGGCTGGCTGAGAGCTCCTATGGCCGGTGGCTCTGCAACTTCTCACGGCAGCGCCTGGACGGAGGCTCAGGGGGCAGCCCCTCAGCACCCGGGCCTGGCTTCCCGGCAGCCCTGCATGACTTTGAGATGTCGGGCAACATGAGCGATGACATGAAGGAGATCACCAACTGCGTGCGCCAGGCCATGCGCTCGGGCTCGCTGGAGAGGAAAGTGAAGAGCACATCCAGCCAGACAGTGGGCCTGGCCAGTGTTGGCACCCAGACCATCCGCACGGTCAGCGTGGGCCTGCAGACTGACCCGCCCCGCAGCAGCCTCCACGGCAAGAGCTGGTCACCCCGTAGCTCCTCGCTCGTGTCTGTGCGCAGCAAGCAGATCTCCTCCTCCCTGGACAAGGTCCATTCGCGCATCGAGCGGCCCTGCTGCTCACCCAAGTATGGCTCACCAAAACTCCAGAGGCGGTCTGTGTCTAAGCTGGACAGCTCCAAGGACCGCAGCCTGTGGAACCTTCACCAGGGCAAGCAGAATGGCTCGGCCTGGGCCCGCTCTACCACCACGCGGGACAGCCCTGTATTAAGGAACATCAACGATGGACTGTCCAGCCTCTTCAGTGTGGTGGAGCACTCAGGGAGCACGGAATCTGTCTGGAAACTGGGCATGTCTGAGGCCCGGGCCAAGCCAGAGCCTCCCAAGTATGGCATTGTGCAGGAGTTCTTCCGTAATGTGTGTGGCCGGGCGCCAAGCCCCACCTCGGCAGCAGGGGAGGAGAGCACCAAGAAGCCAGAGCCCCTCTCCCCAGCCAGCTACCATCAGCCTGAGGGTGTGGCCAGAATCCTAAACAAGAAGGCAGCCAAGTCAGGCAGCAGTGAGGAGGCCAGACCCACCATGCTCCCCCAGGTGGGGAAGGATGGTATCCTCCGGGATGGAGACGGAGCCCTGGTCCTTCCCAGTGAGGTAGGTGATGGGTAGGGACTGCCCTTATTCTTGGGAGGTGGGGATAGCTCATAAGGTCCAAGCTCTTTTGGTTTTTAAACTAAGGGAATATGATTATATGTCTCAGAAATTTCTTATGCTGGTCTGGGATGGGGTTAGAAGGTTCTGGACCTGGAACAACACAGATCTGATAGTCACATGGTCTGAATACCAAGAGATTAGTGAGCTTGGCTTAACTAGCTGCTTTGTTACCACACACCAGAGATTGCTAGCATCCCCTCTAGGGAAGCGGTGTGCCCACTGCTCCCCTGTTACCCAATGGCGTGTGGAGCCAGCTTGTTTGGCTTGTGAGAGCCAATCATAAGCGTCTGTTTAGTAATATCACCTTAGTACCTTGAGATTGACCACAGTGGGAAGATTTACCCCATAAAAATTGGCAAACACTACAAATCAGGGTGCCTCCCCTCAATCCTGGAAAACCAGCTATTAAACATTATACCACTTCCAGCATACCACTTCCCCCACCCCATCAGGACTTCACACCTAAGTGCTCATACTGTCTCTGAGGACCTTTTGCTGCACACACCATTCCTGATATCAATTTCGATAAGTTAGGGATGATTTGAATATTAGCAAAAAAAATGCATATGGATTAGCTTTGCAGAAGGGGAAGGAAATGTTTCTGGAGGATGGCAAGTATCTTGTGGAACCCAAGAGTAGGGACCCGAAGACCTCAGCAGCTTCTCCCTGACTCCTCCTCTCCCTTGACCTTCATTTTCTGTGATATCCTCTTTCTCCTCTTCTTTCTCTCTCTCTGTGTTGCATTTGCACAGGGACTGGGTGGGCTGTCCTGGCTCTGGTTTTATAACATCTTCCAGTTCGAGCACCTAGAGGAGACTAGCTCAGATCCCTGTCCCAGTTCCACATTTCTGGAAGAAAGAAACTCTGATTGGTCCAGCTTGAGTCAGGTGTACCGCTTTGGTCCAGTCAGCTGTGGCTGAGGGTAGTACCATGTGTTCTGCCGTGGATTTGGTGGGGGCACAGGCAGGGGCACAGATGTGAGAAGGCCTGTGTGTGGGAAGGGCTGTGATTAACTCAAAAGGTTAGCTTCCCTATTCTTGTACATCTGGTGGTTTCTAGTTTTTCTCAATTATAAATAATGCTGTGGTGAACATCTTGGTGCAAAAACATTTTTTCCACATTTCAGATTATTTCCTTAGGTTTGAGTTGCAGAAATGGGATTATGGGATAAAAGAATGTAAATTTTTTAAAGATATTTGATAAATGTTGCCAGATTGTTTCTCAAAAGAGTTTGTCCAATTTCTACAGCCTCAGGTAGTGTGTGACGAGTACTTTACTTTTCTATACTCTTATCTGCTGGCTGTTGTTTAAAAAAATCTTTTAAATATTTATTTTCTATTTTTGTAACTTTTAATAAACTTTTAAATTTAAATTTAATATTCATACTGAGCATACTGTAAGAGTACGGCTTACTGAATTCTCACAAACTGAATACAGCCATTATATTAGTGAGGGTTCTCTAGAGAAACAGAACCAATAGGATATATAGAGAGAGTAGAAGGAGACAGCAAGGGGAAGAGATTTATCATAAGGAATTGGCTCATGTGATTATGGAGTCTGGCAAGTCCCTAGACCTGCAGGGTGAGTCAGCAAGTTGGAAACCCAGGAGAGCCAATGGTACAGTTCCAGTCTGAGTCTGAAGGCTTGGGAACTAGGAAAGCTAATGGTTTAGTTCTACTCAAAAGGCTGGCAGCCTAGTGACCCAGGAAGAGCTGATGTTTCAGTTCTAGCCTGAAGGCAGGAAAAAAGCCAATGTCTCAGTCTGAAGGCTGTCAGGCAGGAAGAATTTCTTAATTGGGGGAGAGTCAGCTCTTTCGTTCTATTCAAGCCTTCCAGTGATTGGATGAGGCCCACTGACATTAGGGAGAATTTAAATGTTAATCTCATCTAAAAGCACCCTCACAGAAATACCCAGAATAATGTTTTACCTAATATCTGGAGACTCCATGGCCCGGTCATGTTGACAAATAAAATTAACCATCACACCTATATAACCCCAGCACCACATCAAGAAACAACAGTACAAAGCTGACTGGATTTTGAATATTGATTTTAAAGTTGATCCAGGGCAGGCATTGTGGCTCATGCCTGTAATCCCAGCACTTTGGGAGGCCGAGGATCGCCTTGAGGCCAGGAGTTTGAGACCAGCCTGAGCAACACAGTAAGACCTTGTTTCTACAAAAAATTTTTAAAAATTAGCCAGGCGTGGTGGCAGTGCACACCTGTAGTCCCACCTACTCGGGAGGCTGAGGCAGGAGGGTCGCTTGTACCCAGGAGTTGGAGGTTGCAGTGAGGTATGAACACACTTCTGCACTCAGCCTGGGCAATAGAAAGAGACCTTGTCTCCAAAAAAAAAGAATGTAGGACATTATTAATAAAAATTGCTAACCATTGTTTAGTGCTTAATAGGTTCTATGTCAACTGCTTTACATATCACATCTGATTTGACTCTCACAACTTTGAGAAAGGTATTATGTCCCTCATCTTAGAAAGGAGGAAATCAAGGCTCAGAGGGGTTAAGTAACTTGCCCAAGGTCACATAGCTTGTAAGTGGTAGAGCTGGGATTTGAACCAAGCCGTCTGGTTCTACAGCAGCAATTTTAACCATTTTCCTTGTCTAATGGTAATAGTAAAAAATTCGAAACTACCCAAATGTCATCATTTGGTTGAACTGGATAAATAAATTATTTCCATTCAGTGGAATGATATAAAGCCATTTAAAAGGCAGATCCAGATACACATAGTGACAGAAAAGTGCTCGTGTTTTGCAAGTGCAAAATAAGCTGTAGGGAATGAGGTCATTTTGGTAAATGTACATATGTACAATATGTTGAGAATTTATCTTTGATGTGTAGGACCATGGACAGTGTCCCCTCTCATCTCTGTATGGTCCAGAGTATATTATAATGAACATCTATTACTGCTCTAATGGGAGAAAAGCAATAAAAAGAAAAATTGGTTCAGGGAAGGGCTACAGGCCCTGGGCATGCGTCCATGGGCACAGCTGAGTCCAGCCTTGCCTGGCTGGCCACCTGCCCCCGGTGGCCTGTGCCTCCTGGCTCTTCCTGACTTCCCACCTCTCTCCTCCTAGGATGCCATTTGTGACTGTAGCACCCAGTCTCTCACCTCCTGCTTCGCTCGGCCGTCCCGCTCTGCCATCCGCCACTCTCCTTCCAAGTGCAGGCTGCACCTTTCAGAGTCCAGCTGGGGTGGGGAGGAGAGGGTGGCCCCCCCCAGCGAGTGACAGAGCAGCAGAGCTCCCCGCCTCAACCAGCCCTGTCCCTGGATAGCAGGAGGGAACCAGCAGAGAGGAGGCGAGGGGCCGTGCCCTCAGCATCGCCTGGCCCCGGAGGTGCAGCAGCTACACCACTGCCAGAGAGCAGCTTTCACATCAAGGTAAAGTGGGGTCTCCTGCTGACCACTGGGTGGTGAGCCCCAACTTCCCAGGGGAAGGCAGTGAGTGGGAGAAAAACCAAAACTGGGCTTTGGAAGCATCCACAGAGAGATCTGTCGAGAACTGATCCCTGGGTCCTAAGGGAGAGCCTTGCCTGGTTCTACCCATGCCTACTTCTTGGAAGAGCCCAGGAAGGGTGCACTTCTGACCATGCCCTTGGGGAAGAGGGCTCAGAGAGATGTTCTCTGCTGACCACACGCCCCTTCACTGGGGAGGAGACACCGCTGAGAAGAACAGGCTTTGCTGCAGAGCTCAATGTGGGGCTCCTGGTGGAGCTAGGCTGGGCATCGTCAACATCACCGCCTTCCCTCTGCCACCTCCTCCTCCCAGCCCTGCTGCCATGGGTTTCCAGGACTTGGGGGGTATGATAGGGCTGTAGCCAGGGCCAAGTATCTGCTGGGCATCCTGGAGCCCTGGATCTCCCTGCCTGTAGCCTGGATGCAGCAAGAATTGGGAGATGAGGTGGGAATGTCTAGGGCTCAGGGTTGGGGAGCTTTTGGAATTGCCTCTCCTGCCAAGGTGACTTGGGGGTCCCCAACCTTCCCAGGAGACTTCATGAGGACAGAAATAGGTAGAGTCAATCTTAAGACCTGGTGCATAGATAAATGCCTAAATGCCCACTGCCTTGATCTTGGGGCCTCTTTTGCTGGCACCGTGTCTCCACTGTTTACATCCTGCAGCTGCTGGGGGCAAAGATTCCCTGTAGGAGACTCCCAGTCTGCCAGGTCAGGCCAAGGAGAACTCCAAGAGGCCAGTGACCAGGATGCAGCAGTAGACTGGGGCCTGGAAACATATTTCTTGCCTAGATTGTTTATTTGAATTTTTCTTACTATAAATATTTAAGGCGGTTTAGTTTATTTTAATAATTTAATTTACCCCCAAAGTCCCTAAGGTAATTTATTGGAGGTTGAGACATGTATTCTTGCCACTGGGACAATGTGGGCCTTCTAAGAGCAGGGACAGGTGTGGGGTCCCCTGTGTGGACGAGGCCGCTCAGCAGCCAGGTGTGGAGACCGCACCCTGGTCTCCTGGTCAGTCTTGGAGGGCCCTTCGACAGAGCGGGAGCCCTGCAGCTTGTTCCCCTACACTGCTGGCCTTTTGGCGTCAGAGCGCTACTTGTTACTCCACACCTGGTACTTGCCCGGCCCCAGCGGTCAGTTTGTAAACACCCGCTGACAGGGTGGAGGGCTGGACTGATGTCACCACTCCCCAAACATTCTCCATTTCCCTTCTCTTTTTCCTCCCTCCCTCCTTTTTTTTTTGAGTTGAATGTGGATTACTAAGGCTCTATTAAGAGCACGGAGATCCCTCCAAGTTCCCCAAGTGAGAACTCGCAGGAAAACAGGACTGAACTTCGAGAATGTTGTTTATTGCAGCTTTGCACATGGACCTGAGAGTGTCTACCAGCCTGCCTCGGTTCTCACCAGCCTGCCAGCCTTTTCACCAGCCTCTCTCCTTAGCCTTATGGCCTTTCACGGCTCTTCTCCCAGCCCCAGCTCCACTGCCTGCCCTTCCCTACATCCCACGTGAGCTGCCCGAGCCATTGGTTGGATTGCAACGTGGCTCATTGCAGTGTGGTGAGGAGGGCCTCACGTGGCCTCCCCTTTGGTGCCAGCGAACCCATTCTGGCTGCATACATGCCTGCACACACACAGACCTGCAGCCCTCCTGTACCTGGCTGGGGACCCAGAATGGAAACACCAGGATGGATTGGCTTGTCTGCAGACATCCTCATCAGGAAGACCAAAAGCCAGCAGCTTTGCCAGTTTGCCCCCAGGACTCGGGAGATGCCCCTGCACTTCCACCTCCCACCTGCCAGTTCCCACCCACCCTTTCAGCATCGCCTGGACCAGCTTGCCCAAGTCCTTCAGCTCCCTTCCCCATAGGCTGAACATCAGGGTCATGCCAGGCCTTGCCATAGTGACGTGTGTGGGCAGAGCAGGCAGGCCAACAGAGCTGTGGGCTGCTTCCCATCTGGGATGCTGCTGCTCCCACCCAAGAGGTCAGGGGGACCCTCCAAGGTTATCTCCCGGTGAGGGGACTCACACCAGGCCACAAGCCACCAGAGGCCTTCTGCCACCTCCCAGAGCTGCAGAGGGCGAGGGAGGCTTTACTCCTGGCCTTGGGGAGAAATCCCTGTGAGACCTGAACCCTGAGGCCTGTGGACCACTCAGCCTTACCATCGTCCTTGTCCAAGATTGTCCTTGCCATCTTCGTTGTCCCAGCACCCAGACCCCCAGCCCCAGCCAGTGTCAGAGGCTCCAGATCTCGGTTTTCAGTAAAGCCCCCGTTGCTACTTCCTGCATGCCACTGTGCAAGGCCACTCGCCACCGTTCCTGCGGAAGCCTCTGGACGTGGGGCTGGATGGGGTTGAAAATGTTACTTGTAAATATTGGTTTGGTTTGGTTTTTAGCATTTTACTTGGTAACTGGTTGTGTTTTCCTTTTTGGGGTGGGGGGATTGGTTTGTAAAAACTCTTTGCTCTTTTGGAATGTAATTTCTAAGTTTGTTTGTTTCTTCAAATGCCTTTTAAGTCTTGGTAACATTCCCAAAGCAGAAAACTGCCTGACCCACAGTGGGGATTCCCTGGAGGACTGGGTCCCAGGAAGGAACATTGCCCTTCTTCCCTTCCTCCGCCTTCCACTGTGCCCCTTCCCTCCTCTCCTCCCTGTCCTTCTTTCTCTTTTTCTCGTCTTCATTCTCTCTTCAACCAAAGTCCCAAGGAACCCTGGGGTCCCCGTTCCCTACAGACCACTTGGTTTGGGTCCATGGGGTTGGCACCAGTTGGCTGGGGGGAAATGGGGGACCAGTTAGCATGATTGGCCCTAAACTGGGCAACCTCATGTTGCTTATGTCTGACCTCTTCCCACAACCAAATCAGACTGTTCCGGGGCAATGGTGACTTTATCGGAGTGAAAATCAAACTACTTTGGTGCATCCGTGGCTCTTAGGCCTGCATGCACAAGACATCAGAATCCAATCCCTGTCCCCCTGCCAGCCCTTTCCCCCAGTTCTTTCCCCACCAAAGGTTGACCTCTTGTTTTCTATGGACTCAAAATGGGCTCCACCCCTTGGTGTCCCCAGGGACACTCTTCTACCAGCTGGCCTCCGAGGTGACAAGGTTGAGGGCCCAAAGACTTGCCCTTCTTGCACCCTGAGGCCAACATGGCTCCATCGTGCCCACTCCCATGTACCTTTCATGCTTCCATCACCCTGCCTCTTCTCCTCTTGCCCACCCAGTGTCCAGGTGTGTCTTCCCTCTCCCCTGCCATCCAGAATGTCCTCCTCTTCCAGCCTCATCAGACCCCCAAGCTCCACTACCTCTTTGTTAAAAATAATAATCCCCTGCACATCCTGCCAGGGCACTGTACTATTTAGAAATTGCTTCCCCAATCTACATCTCCTTCAGACCTCTCAGGAACAACTCTGGGAGGCAGCCTTGGCAGAACACGGGATAGGGCTGTAATTTTGCAGATGAGGAAACAGGTGCAGGTCTCATTGCAGAGCACCCAACTAGGAAGTCATGAAGTTTAGATGAGAACTTGGGTCCACTGGATCCCCCAGTCCAACTCTGTCCTGCTCACTGTGCAAACCCACTGCTCTACTGGAGGCCTTGTATGGATACAGGACACCCAGAAAATGCCACTGGTCAACCCAGACATGAAACAAGTCCACTCCAGATTCCTAGACCTGTGTGTTCCAAAAGGTGGTCTGGGGTCCCCTTTATCAGAATCCTCTGAGGACATGCTCAAAATGCAGATTCCTGGGCCCCACCTCAGCCTTCTCTCAGGGGGATCCTAAGCACCATTGGATGCACCATTTGTGTTCACAGCCCTGCCCATTAGGCCATCTTTCTTTTAACCAATAACTACGATGCTGTATCTTTAAAGAGTGCTGAGCTAGGACTTAAGGGACTGGGTCCTCAACCAAACTCTGATTTAATTACTCTAAGGATTTCCAAAAGACATCAGAAGCCATTTACAAACTTAGTAAGTGTTCACTAAGATAACAAAAATAGAAAGTCAAAAAGCAAAACGAATGAATTATTCTCCAAATCTACCTGATGTAATTTCCATAATCATGTAATTAAATTTTACTCATGAGTTTCCTGGCAGCCATGGTAAAAAGAGAAACACATCAAAATTTTATAATTCTCATCATCCAATCATGGGAAGCAAGCACGTTTGCCCCAGGAGACAAAGTCTTCTGCTAGTAATTTATAGCATATGTCCTTTCTGCATAGGCTTCTGAGCCAGTTGTTGCTTCAGCAGGTGAACCTAAGATGCAAGGATGCTTTCCAGGAGACTATTTTTTAAAAATAATAAGCTGCCACCAACTTATGATCTTGGCCAGATCATGTGACTAGTCGATCCCTCAGTTTCCCCAGCTATAAAGTGGGCATAATGTCCTTCTTCCTCACGTAGCTGTGGTGAGGACCAAATACAATACTGTGCCTGTGAGTCTACTTGGAAAAGCATAAGGTTCTACAGTAAAGTGATCACACTCAGTGTCCCCAGGCCAGCCTGTCAGTGCCCTGGCCCTGGGGGGTGACACCCCTCCTCATCCCCTTCACTAGTCTTCATGAATAGAAAGGAAATCGTAAAATAATCTGGACCAATCCCTTCCCTTTTTTATTTTAAATTGTGGCAAAATATACATAACATAAAATTTGCCATTTTAACTTTTACCTTTTTTTTCTTTTTTTCTTTTTAAGAGACAGGGTCTTGGTCTGTCACCGGGGCTGGAGTGGAGTTCAGTGGCGTGATCATAGCTCACTGCAACCCCCAACTCCCAAGCTCAAGCCTGCTGAGTAGCTGGGACTACAGGCACACACCACCATGCCCAGCTAATTTTTTTTATATTTTGTAGAGGCAGGGTCTTGATGTTGCACCAGGCTGGTCTCGAACTCCTGGCCTCAAGCTATCCTCCTGCCTTGGCTTCCCCAAAGCGCTAGGATTACCAGGGTGAGCCACCATATCTGACCCCCACTTTAACCATTTTTAAGTGGCTTTAAGTACATTCATGATGTTGTGTAACCATGGCCACTGTCCATTTCAAGAACTTTTTCATCATCCCAAGCTGAAACTCTACCCACCAAACAGTAACTCCCCATTCCCCCTCCCCAGTCCCTGGTAATCTCTACTCTACTTTTTTTCTCTGTAGTTTGGTCTATTCTAGATACCTCCTGTATGTAGAATCGTACAGTATTTGTCCTGTGTGTAGCCCCCGAATTTTCTTAGATGAGGAATCAGGGCCAGAGAAGGGAGTGGCTTACCCAAGGTCACACGGAAAACCAGAGGCAGGGCCAAGACCAGAACCCAGGTTTCCTGACTCCCAGCAGGGTCTGTATCCTCAGTGGCGAATGAGAACTGCCCTGCCTTTCTGTGCTCTTGGTTGAGCCCCTTCCTCTCTGTGGGCTCAATCTGTTTGCTCCCTACCGCCCACCCATCCTCTTTTCTATTAATGTATTCCAAAGCCTCCCCTCCTGCCTCCTCTTCTCCTTGGCTGGTTCCTGCCAGCAGATGGAGTGGCCCTGGCCCCTGGCCAGGTTTTCATCTTCTGGTCCGGGGTTTATTGTCCCACCCAGCCCTTAGTCCTCCCAGGAAGTCCTCCCCAGCACTCCTCCCTCCCCCCTGGATTTTCCTGTAACCTCAGCAACCCCGCCAGCCCCCTCCTCCAGCACACATTCCTGTGCTATCAGGGAGTGCTCTTGTCTGTAGTCTCCCAACTCCGGTATTTGCTCTCAAATCTGATGGTGTCCTGGGTTCTGTGCTTACGTATTTCGTGTTTTCTCACACCAAAAGGGGCCCCTTTCCCCAATGCATCAGGCAGCACCAGCCCTGCCAGCCCCTCTTCTCACTGGGCTTGCCTTGCCCCACCCTAGCAACCCCCTAGTCCAGAAAGACGTCCTGCAGTGCCACCCTTGAGCCACACTGTCTCCTCTGTCCACAGCCTGCCATCCGCAGCCCCAGCACTTTCCATGGGTGTGTGGTGGGAGGGGGCTTGGATTCCCTTCTTCCTTCTCTACCCTGCCCGGTCCTGGGTGGCCTTGGTTGTAAAGCAGGTGCCGCCTGACTTGGGTTCTTATTCCCCTCTCTCTGGTCATCTGTCCATCTGTCTGACCATTTGATATCCAACCATCCCCTCCATTCTCCCCTGGGCCTCACCACCCCAAGAACAGCTTGTCCTGGCAGAACCTACAGTTTGCCCTGGCTCTACCCCTTACCCCTCCCAACCCAAAAGCATTTGCAGTTTGCAAAATCCCCAGACCCAAGATGCAAAGGGGCCTGAGGACACCCACTGCTTGGGGCTCCTCCCCACCACCTGCCCTGCCACTCCTCCCTCACCCTCTTTGGACCCCCCTCTTCAGCTTGTCTGTCCAATCTGTCTGCTCCCCACCCTTCACCAGTTCTCTAGACGCCATGCCCCCAGGCAAGGAACTTCTGTTTCCTCCAAACATCCTTGAAGGGCGAGGCAGGCAGGGCCTGGCTGCCTTGTCACCCTCCATTCTGAAGCCACTCAAACCACTCCCATGAAAAGGGACCTCAGCTGGTGGTCTGGAGACCTGGCCCAAGTCTGGGCAGATCTCTTAACTTCTCTGGCCCTCCCAGTTTTATGACCCTCTGGGCCCCAGAACACCCCCTTATGTTTTGGGGTCCTGCAGCCCCATCCTTTCTCCATTGGGCCCTGGTATCCTGGCTCCTCTCTTAGCTCTGCCACTGATCTCTGTGCCTTAGTTTACTTCTCTGCACAGGAGACTCACCCCAAGACCATTCCTGGCAGCTTCCCAGATACTATGGTGCCTCTGAGGTTCAACCTTGCCAGTGGTGGCCCAGCTCCTTAGCACTGCTCAGGGGCATCAGGTTGCTAAGGATGAGGTGACTAGGGGCACCATTCTAGGCCAGTGGTTCTCATATTGCGTTCTAGCAGAAGGAGCATCACCTGGGAACTTGATAGATGTGCAAATTATTGGCCCCACCCAAGACCCACTGAATTAGAGCTTGTGGTGTGGGGCCCAGCAAGCTGGGTTTAAGGAGCCTTCCAGATGATTCTGACATGCACAAGAGTCTGCCAACTGCCAATCTAGGCTAACAGTTAGTACAGCCCAGGGAGGGACTGGGGCTGGCCCAGGCCAAGGACAGGTGGAAAACACCAACCTCATCTGGACTCCTGAGATTGGGAACCCCCGCCCCCACCAACAGAAGCCAACCCTGTAGTCTCTCTTCTTCGTAGAAGTTGGAGGGCCTGGAGAAGGCATATGTTTTTCCTTTCCCTGCTCCTGGCTTGGTTCCAGCTCTGCTCACTTCTCCCACTTGTCTTGGTTTTACAAAAGGCTGTGTGGCTGCTGCCAGCCAGGCAGGGGGTGGGAGTCCTGGGGAGGCAGAAGGCGAAAGACCCTGTCTTTTTATCCCTTGGGAACCTCACCATAGGCAGATGGCCTCTCTTCAAATGGAAAGAACCCGAAATCTCCAGCTCCTCCTCCTCCCAACCCCAGGGAGACCTTGGAGACAGTGCCAAAAAACAGCTCGACCCCCAGCGGCTGGGAGAGAGCCAGAAGCTGCCCTTCCTCCTCATCCCGGCTCCCTCCCAAGCGCCCCCCGCCAATACTGTGAAGCCCCCTTCCCACTGAGCCTGGTTTCCTGGTGAGGGTCCTGCAGTCGTGGGCCCTGGGGGACCCCCAGGGAAAGGCCCCTGGGAGGGAAGGGACCAAGGGCATCCTTGGGCCAACTGTCCACCTCTCTTGTCCACTGTTCTCTCCTCCCCAATTCTGTCTTCAAAAGGCTCCTTCCCAGGATGGATCGGGTGCTAGGATGACTACAGTCCAATCCACCAGCTCTCCCTGCCCCTGTGTCTTATTTCAGACATGAGAATAACTGTACAGTGTAAACTTACAAAGCGTTTTTAATGGTTGTAGATTGAAAATAAAGTATGTCATATGAACAGTTGCCATGGAAGTGGCCTCCTCTCTAATTTCTCTGGCTGGGTGGGTGGGGCCCCCAGCAGATTTGAAACCTGACTCCACCCCACCCCTGGTTGCCTGGGAAGGCGGGAGCCCTGGGAATGCCACAGCCAGCTGGCTGGTTTGGCGTCACTTGGGAGGGGCCACCAGATGTTCTGGCTGCAGACTGCTGATATTTCAGCATCTCCCACCAAGTGTGATACGACCACTAAGAAACAAATGCAGAGTATTCAAAAAGAAAAATAGAATTGGACTTCTGTACAAAAGACTTCAAAAATGCATCATGGAAAAAAAGACACTTTTAGATGTGTGTTAATTATCTATTGCAGTGTGACTTATTATCCCCAAACATTTATTATATCCTGCAGATGCTGTCAGTCAGGAATTTGGGAGCTGGGTAGTTCTGATTCACGGTCTCAGGAGGTCGCAGTCAAGTGTCAGTCAGACTGCAGTCATTTGAATGCCTCGTTGGGGCTGGAGGCTCCATCTGCAAGGTGGTTAAAGTCAGTGCTGGCTGCAAGAGGCCTCAGTTCCTCACCATGGGGACCTCTCCATAGGGCTGCTTGTGTGTCCTCACGGCATGGTGGCTAGCTTCCCCCAGAGCAAGTGATCTATGAGACAGCAGGGCAGAAGTCACAATGTCTTTTATAGCTAGCCTTGGATATCCCACAGTATAGTTTCTGTGATATCTTATTGGTTATATAGACCGGCTGTCTTCAGAGTGGGAGGGGACTACACAAGGGCATGAACACCCAGAAGCAGGGATCATTGGTGCCATCTTGGAAGCTGGCAACCACATGTTATTTTTATAGATCTCCTTTAAGATCCAGCCCTGTGCTAGGCATTGAGGATATAAAAAATATAGTAAGATGGGCCTGGAAGATAGGAAATCAAATGTCAATGGCAGGGGGAGCCCAGGATACTTGGGGAGCCCAGAGGAATCAGGAAATGCTTCACAGAGGTAAGGACATCTGAACTGACACCTAAGGTAAAGATATTGACCAGGTGAACGGGGTGGTGATGTGTTGTAGGCAGGAGACTCAGGGGAAGTAGTTCCAGGGTGAGGGAATAGCATGTTTGGAAGCCTAGTAGAAAGACAGCAGAGCAGAACTGGGGAACTGAAAGAAGAGGCTGAGTCAGATCACACAGTGCCTTTTAGGGAAAAAATTTCTATACATCCTACAGACAGGAGGGAGCCATGGGAGAACTCAAAGCAGGGAAAGGACATAGAGGATGTATTAGGTCTGGATTCCATGAAGCAATATTCTCAGTGTGCCCCAGGATGACCAGCCCTAGCTGGGAACATTCTGTTCTGTTCTTGGGATATTGACAAATTAGGAGTTTAGGAGGAGGGCAAGCATAGAAGAAATTGGGTTACCTCTGAGCCCCAGAAAGTGAAATTCAGGGAACCAAGAGCAAATCTCTGCTTTTAGATGGCTGTTGGAGCCAGCAGAGTGGAACCACAGGGTGGACATTTCAGGAAGGCAGATTTCTGCCTCCCATCAGAAAACTTTTCCAAGGACCACAACTGCTATTGGAAGGATGACCACAGTCAGCTCCAGCTGCCTCTCCTCAACCCCTCTTTCAGACTTTGTGGGCTGCTCTTAATTCAACATTTGGAGGTTTCAGATCTCAAAGAAAGGACTGTGCAAATCCAAGGGCACATTTTGGTGGCGCCAAGCTGGGTGCTGAGGAAGCAGCCTGCTTGTCTGGAGCCTCCCAGGCCGGCAAGGGATCATGGAACAAGCACAACTTCCTGGGAACACAGAAGGGACATCTGGTTTTCAGCCTGGAGCCATAAAGAAGGTTCTGAAAGAGATGATTCCTTAGCTGAGGCTTAAAATTGGAGAATTTTGCTAGGAAAAGCAGGGAAGGACTTTCCAGGCAGAGGGAACGGCTTGAGCAAAGCAAGCAAGTTTGAGGAAGGGGTGGCCTGTAATGAGGCTGGAAAGGAGAGTTCTTGAACTTTGCCGTGTACTGAAGGGTCCACAGAAGGAGACAAAGTCCTAAAGCAGGAGTGGGATAGGCTGAGGCAAACGGAGCTCAGAGGTCCAGTCCACCCTGGGGGAAGTCACGGTCCACATTTTTGGAGTTAAGATAAAGGGAGGACAGACCATGGCCTAGCGACGGGGCAGGGTGTCAGATGCCCTCATGCACTGTATTCCTTCTGCAAGTATCTCTCTGGGCCTCTGTTTCCCCATCTTAGATAGGCTTTGGGGCCCGTCGGGCGCAAAAGGACTCGATATTGTGGCGAGTCCCGGGAGGGGTGCAGGGGAAGGCGGTGACGTGGCCGTGAAGACCGGGAAGGACTCGGACAAGAAGGGCGGAGCCGGCAAGAGCGGTGAACCCCGTGTACGCATGCGCGTTGCCGAAGGTAGGCGTTCTGTGCTCGCGCCCCAGAGGCTGGAGGCCGCGCATGCGCCCTAGGTTGGCGGGAGTTACGGAAGCGGCGGCGGTGGCGTAGGCGCTGGACGGCGCACCCTACCTGCCTCAGAGGGGTCTAACGGCAGTGGCGCAAGGGGCCGTTGGGGTCGCGGAGAGTGACCTGCGGCCTTCTGTTTCAGGGACGGAGGCCCGGGCCTGGACAGGCGTCGCTTTGAGGTCAGGAAGTAGCAGACTTCTCCCCTGATATGGCCCTGCTCGTCCCCGCACCAGCCTCTTTGGCGTCGGACCCTTCGGCCCAGCCTGACTCGCCGCTCCCCCTGCCCTTGCGGACACTGCGGGGCACGGGGGGCGCGCTGAGACCTCTCGGGTAAAAGGAAACCCGAGGGAGGGCCACGCCCCCCATTAGGGGCCTGTCTGCAGAGCCAGCGGTCTGGACTCCTGAAAAGTGGCTAAGGACTGGGCAGAGGGTTAGGGGTGACAGGCTGGCTGTGTAACAATCTTGGGCCAGGCTTTTTGCTCCTCTGAACCTTAGTTCCCCTGTGTACAAAGTGGAGTTAGTAGTGTTTATGGAATTGTGGAAAGGATCAGGTGGGATAATGATGTAAGTAAAGCTCTTGCACAGCATAGGTGCTGGCATATAGTAAACTCTTAACAAGTGACAGTTGTTGCTGTTACTATCCAAGCGTGAATCTATGTGATACAGTCATAAGGACTGTGGGGATTGAGATCCTTGACCGACCCCTCCTCAGTGTTACCTTTTCCATGTTGTTCTTCTGGGTATATTCATTTCTCTTTACTAAGCACCCCCACAGACAGATTTCTGCTGGGAAGGAGAGGTAGCATGGAAGATAAAAAAATGGCTTGGTTATGTCTCTGCCCTCTTCCAGTCAGTTGTCCATGACAGACACTAGGAATACTAATTCAGTCTTGCTGGGGAGACAGACAGGTAAATAGATTTTACAGACAGCGCTAGGGAGACCAAGGGGTGTAGTGTGTAGCCAAAGAGAAGTGGTTGGGAAGGATGAATAAGTTTTACAGGTAGAAGGACAGATGTATGCAAAGATTCAAAAATAGTACAGGGAGAGTGGTACAGTGGCTTGCACCTGTAGTCCAGCTACCCTAGAGGCTGAGGCCAGGGGAACACTTGAGACTAGGAGTTTGAGACCAGCCTAGGTGATATAGTGAGACCCCATCTCTTAAAAAAAAAATAGTGCAAGGAATAGGAGTGGTAGGAGAGAGCAGGAATAGGTAGGTTAGGACTAGCTTATGAAAGATGAAAGGTATTGAATACACTTTGGAAAAATCTCTGCAGCTGTCTAAAGAATAGATGGGAGAGGAGCAATTGGGTGTAGGAAAACTAATGGAGAGACTGATGGAGGGGGGAGCAGAAATGAGAACTGAACTAAACTAGTGACAGTGGGAATGGAGAAAAGATTTAGAGAGACTACTGGTAGAAAGGATAGGACTTTGGATCTGGAGAGCTAAGAATAAGAAGTAAAGGATAATAAGGTTTTTCTAGTTTGGAAGACCAGGTAGATCATAATGTCTTCAATGGAATTAGCAAATTAGGGACAAGTTAAACACAGAATAATTGGGAAATAAGGTAGGGTGTGTGTTACAGGAGATGTGAATATTTCTAGCAGTACTGTAGAAATTCAGAATAGGAGGTATGGACCCCTGTTGATATTCTCTGTGGAGCAGGTGGGTGAGGGCAGTTCAGAGAGGCTGGAAAGCAAAGGCCTATGCTGGGTGTTGTTCTACTGAGAGTGGAGCTAAAATGTGAAGAACAGATCACCTCATTTTCCTATTTTCAGAGTTCTGCACCAAAGATGACTTCAGTGACTAGATCAGAGATTGTAGAGGGTAAGTATTGTAGTGAAATTCAGTACCTCTTGCCTTGGGTTTAGGCATCTGAGCCATACTCATATCCTTTCCTGGCTTCTGGTGGATTTGGAATTGCATATTCATGTATTTGCAGAGATGCTTCCTCAATGTTTCCATGATCTGGGGGCATACATTTTCTTCTTCCACCTTTTTGCGCAGATACTTAGTTGTGGTGGGTTTGATTTTGTATTTTGACTTTTTTGTAACAAGTGCTAGAAAAACAACCAGTGACGTCTAAGACTCATGATCATCAACTGGAATCAAGTCTCAGCCCTGTGGAAGTGTTTACTAAATCATCTGCCTCCTTGGAGATGACTCAAGGCGTTTCAAAGGAAAGAATTTACCTTGGCTCTAGTCTTAAAAAAGGGGGAAGTTGTGATCCCAGCCACCAGGAAGGACTTCAGTCGAGGTCCCTTCATTTGTCTCCTCAAGAACAATCTGCACATCATCAAGACAGGAGGCAATCCTGGCGGCGAGCAAGTATGAAAGAAACGAACCGGCGGAAGTCACTGCCTCCCATTCACCAGGGCATCACAGGTGGGGTACTATTACATAAGACAGTGAAGTTCCAGCTCAGATAAGAGGCAGTGAGGTATGGCAGAAAGTGTTGCAGAATAGATGTGACTTTGAGCAAATCAATTCACCTCTTTGAGCCTCAGTTTCCTCATCTATAAAATGGAAACAATACAACCTACCTTGTGGGGATGTTCTACATTTATAAGTACTGTTGTCAAACACCTACTAAGTGTTCAGTGTTATTGCTATTTAGATCATATGATTAGCTGCCACAAACAGAAATCCTGATTTCTTATTGTTCACTCACCTCTGCTAGGATGAGAAACATTTAAAATTTCTTCCTGTGGCTTTCTGCCTCATACCCTAAAGTGGAACAGAAGGTGCTTGGGTTGATATCTGATTTTAGCCTTTATAACTGAAAATACCTCAGAAGGAAGATGCATGTAGAAATATCTAGAGTGAAAACCTAGTTTTTAGGGATGCTATATTTGAATTTGATTTGTGTCATTCTGTGTGAATTTACAGTAGTAACTGTATCTCAGTAAACATCAAAGTACAATGTGGAAAGTCTAGCACATTTCAGGAAGAACATACTAGCTGTGTGCTCTTGAGCAGATTACTTAAGCTTCTTTGCCATAAGGTCCTCATCAGTAAACTGGGGATGAAATAGTAGCTATCTTACAGGGTTGTGTTCAGATTAAATGAGTTGATATATAACAGTACTTGGCACATAGTAAGCCCTCAAATGTTAAGCTATTGTGATACTTACTTTTAAGGTATTACCTCACTTCCAGGTAGTCTGATGTGTAGAAGGAAATGTGGGTAAAAACAGCCACTTAGCACACCAGAAAATTGCTGCCATAATGCCCATACACTTTACTCCCTAGATGTGCTGAGAAAACATTAGTGCTTCCCCAAGATTAGCCCTACCCTCAGCTCTATGCCAGAGCATTTAGGTTTAAAATTCTGTATAACAAAAAGTTACCAACATAATAAGATTGGTTATGACCTGGTTATTCCTGGTCACCTGCCAGGTTTCCTTGGTTATAGGCAGAAAGGATCCTGTTTTTCTTGACTAACAGTGGTGATAATTAATCAAGAGAGGAGACAAGAGAACTTTAAAAACAGCCAGCTGAAGCTGGAGGGCAAAAAGATATGTAGCTCTTATAATTCCCAAAGCAAACTTCCTTTGCCGTATAATTGTTTTTAAATGGACATAATTGAAAAAACAGTATCTACATCTTGCAGTTGCTTGAGGATCCAGTGGCATAATTACGTAAAATAACCACCCAATTCAGTCTAATAACTCACTGTGTGACCTTGGGCAAGTTACTTATTACCGTACAGCCTTCGTGCCTGTGCCATCATGTATCATCAAAATGGAATTAAGCTAGTCTGAGCAACACAGCAAGACCCCGTCTCTACAAAAAATTTAAAAATTAGCCAGGTGTAGGGTTGCACGCCTGTAGTCCCAGCTACTTGGGAGGCTGAGGCAAGAGGATCACTTGAGTCCAGGAGTTATGAGATTGCAGTGAGCTGTGATGATGCCACTGCAGTCTAGTCCAGGCAACAGAACAAGACCTTGTCTCAAAAATAAATAAATAAATAAAATGAAATTAAGATATTTGCCTCAAAGTTTAATGAGGTGTACATAGCATTTAATAAAATGCTTTTATATAGCAAGTGTTCAACAAATATTAGCTACTCATGTTACTAGGCCATTATAGAGAGGCAGCGTGGTATTAATGGGAAAAGCATGGATCTTAGTGAATGACTTGGGTTTGAATTCTGGCTCCACCAGTCTCTGGCCTCAAACAAGTCATTTCCCCTCTGAGCTTCAATTTCCCCATTTGTAAAATGGACATTGTGGAGTTTATAAGAGGACTCTTAAGACAATGTGTTTAAAGCACATTGCAGTGCCTGTCTTATAAAAATGCTCAAATGTTCCCATATCCTTTCTTCAAATAGTGAATATGAATCATCAAAAAAAAGTTACATTATTTTTTTGTTTTTAACAAAACAAGATTTTAATGTTATACATAGATTCTTACAACATTTTTTTAAGTTTGGTTGCACAAATGGGAAAACTTCATTCCTCAGTGGTCCTGGAAAAATTAGATGGAAAAATTAGAATTCTCTCTTTAATCAGAGAAGGCTGTTTCTTGCCTTAAGTTGGATTGCATCAAGAGGGGGGAAATTTTTCAGTTTTGTTACTCTGCTAACTGTAAGTATCCAGTTCCTTAAATGTGGCAATATTTTATGTTAGAGCTCAGCAGGTCCATCAGTGTCAATTTAGCAGAAAGCAAACGGCTTGGCGCTCTCCTGCTATCCAGTTTCCAGGTGAGATTCTAAGGACTAGGTAACGATTTTGGGTTTTTTTTTAACTGTTATTGTGACCTCTAAGAGATAGCAATACTATGTGATGAACCTATAAAGATTAAAAGATGTTTCCCTCTGGGTGCGATTAATTTAAAAGCCAGATTTAATCCCAGCAGCTGATTTCTCTCTGACTTGGGGTTTCTACCAATCCCACTGGTGCTGTTGCTGCTAACTGAGCAGTTAACAGAGATATCCCCAATATAGTTAATGATGGGAATTTTAAATGGGTAGAGATAAAAATCTAAATTATTATGGACATTTGAGGTCTGACTACTTGCTAAATCAATATATGACCCATGTTATATAGTTTTTTATTAAAGCTGTATTGTGTGTTATATTGCTAACTGGTGTTTACATCAGTTTAGATAAGTAATTTGTGTGAATATAATAATTTTTTCCTGAACCAAAAATCAAAATGCATAGTCTGAGCAACAAAGGGTTTTTTTCCTGGTCTATTTATTTGTTTATATGAAAAGTCTTAGGTGTAAAAATTAAATCATATTTATTTCACATTTATTAAACATCCTAAAGTTACATGAATTTAGGACTGGCCTGGAAAATTTTGGTTGTTGTACTGAGAATGCTTTTCTTTATTTAGTTCTCTGTTCAGAAACTGGAACCTTTCCTAAGGGACTCTAAGGGCTTCAGTGTTGAAAGTTTTAGAGCCAAAGGTAAGTTGCTAAGAATAGATGAGTGAGCTTTGACCCGGGACAGCCAAAGTCTCCCATTTATAGAAGGATCCCCATTTACAGAAGCTGCTGCCTCATAAAACCAGCTCCCTTTTTATTCCTAATTGTAAGAATTTATCCTTATGAAATTCAGAGAATATGAAAGTGAGAAGTAATCCTCCCTTCCACTCTGACCCCTAGTTTCAGCTCCTCTCCCCAGAGGCAGCTATGGCCACCAATTTCTTGTGTATCCTTGCAGAGATATTTATTGATTTTCAAAATCCAAATATTCATTAAAATCATATGAATAACTCTGTGTACTGTTCTATACTTTGTCTTTTTTTTTTAACCTAACAATTCATCTTGCAGATTGTTCCATATCACACATACAGAGCTACCTTGACATTTTGGTAGCCACATAATATTCCATTATATAAATGAACCATATTTGCTTTAACCAGTTCTTTACTGATGGGCTTTTGGTGGTATTTTTTAGTTTTTTGCTATTAAAATGAATAGTGTAATGAATTGTTTTTTACACATGCTTTTTGGCACATATGTAAGTAAAAATTAGATAAATTCCTAGAACTGGAATTAACTTGTTCAAATGAAATGATAGGAATTACCAGATTGCCTTCCAGAGAGATTGTATCAGTTTATTCTCTTACCAGAAATATATGCAAGTACCTGTTTTCTCACATTCTCACCAACACAGTTTTATCAAATTTTTAGATTTTCTTACTATTTTACAGGTGATAGAAGATATTTTATAGTTTTAATCTGTGTTCGTTTTTCTTTTGAAGAGGATAAGCATTTTTTCATATTTTTAGAGCTGTTTGTACTTTATTTTCTTTGTATTGTCTATTCATATCTTTGTTCATTTTTTAAAATTGGGATGTTGGCTCTTTTATATTGATTTGTAGGAATTCCTTATATAGTAAGGAAATTAGCTTTTTGTCTTTGATATAAGTTAAAAATACTCTTTGCCAGGAATCGATTTTCAACTTTCTAGGAAGTAGCTATTTTCCTAATAGTGTAAATATGGAATCATCCTGTATCAGAAATCCTCAATGTTACCCACTTAAAAGACCTAGAAAATACATGAACTCAGGCTTACTTGCCAGTTGAAATTGTTTATCTCAGAATTGCACCATCACCATAATTAAAGTAAATATGGCAGGGTTATCTTGATAGGTAATTAACATAACGTTTCCCCTCTGCATTCTTCACCTGAATGGAATAGTGGATACTTCAAGTCTAGCAGAGACCTACTTTCACGTTATGCCCATAATTTTTTATTTGCCTCCAATGTTTCTTATTACACTATTGCCTTTTGTCTGACTTCTGTAATGTTTTCCTTTCCAGTGCCAGCAATTCAAATCTGTTGAAAAGAATGAAATATCAGTGCAGATACACCTTTTAAACTGCTTTTTCACTAGTCATTTATAAAACCACTTATCATAAATGCCAAAGAGGAATTATCTTCTGTTTTATCTATACCTTTCAGAGAAGAAAGATAAAATCTTTCTGTATAGTTATACCACTTTTTTGGGTGGATGGGAGGGCCAAAATGTAACATGGGACGCTAGGGCTGAGACGACCTTAAGTATGTTATATCTTTGTCAGCAGCTCATTATGAAAATGTGTATTTTCTTCATTTGATAACATGTAAATTTGTTTTCTTTAGCATCTTCTCTTTCTGAAGAATTGAAGCATTTTGCAGACAGACTGGAAGGTGATGGAACTCTACAAAAATGTTTTGAAGATTCAAATGGGTAAGAGCAGTTCCCCTTCTGTCCTAAATTATAATTGAATTAAGACTTTTGATTATAACTAGAAAGTTGTTCATTCACTCAACAAACATTTATCTAGCATCTTATGTACCAGTCTTTTTTAGGTACTGGGAATATAGTGATAGGTAAGTCAAGCAAGGTCCCTCTTGTCATACATTGTAATAGAGGAAACAGTCAAACAAATAATACATAGAAAATAATGATTTCACAGATATCATTGATAATCTAGGAAGTCAATAAATATGATAGTGAGGGGGTGAGTAGCTTAGCTAGAGTGTTCAGAGAAGACCTCTAGTGATTTGACCTTTGGACTGAGACCTGTAAGACTTGAATGGTGGGAAGGAATGAACCATGAAAAGATGAGGGGAAAAGCATTCTTTGCTAGCCATGCAAAATGAGAGTAACTTGTGTTCTTAGGCTCTTGGCAAGCAAGAATATTAGCAGGAATTTAAAAATCCTACTCCCAAAACTCGTAGTTTCTCTATAGGGGCAAGGCTAACATTCCCAACCCCCATTCCTACCCTATAACAAATCATGTCACTTGGGCTTACATCGTGAACTTTAAGTTTTGACTTCAAAAAGTCTACTTTTCCACGGATTCTTAGGATTGACATTGCTTGTCAAGAAATGAAAAATATTTTAGCTTAACATAATATGTCTTAATGGAGTGTGTTTAAGCATAGGCTACTGCATCTCAGAGGTGGTAGAGGCTGAGTGTCACAGGCATCAGTAGAAAAAAATAAATGGTAGCCATAACTAATTTGTCTTTGCCAGGTAGAGTACCAAGTACTTCTGCAATATTTTGACATTTTCAGTGCCTGCTTTTTTTCCATTAGAATTAATCACCCAGCTGAACTGAGCCATTGGATAACAGTAGGAATCAAAGTTGGTGAGTTGGGTGGAGCCAGAACACGGACAGCCTTAAGTGCTAGATTAAGGAGTTTTGACTTTTCTTCTATATGCAGTAGAGAGTCACAGAGTTTTTAAGCAAATAAAAAATTAAAAGGAATATTTTAAGAAAGGTTAATCTGGCCATGGTGTGAATTGAAATTGATGAGAGAAATAGAACATAGACACTTTAGAAAGCTATTACCTCGTGCAAAAGTGAGATAGGGTCCAAGAATAAGTATTTGTTGAAAGATAAAAATTATGAATGTTTTATTGCCATTAAAATTATGTAAGACATTGTATGAAGTGTTTCTTGAAAGATTCACATTAATCTCAAAATCCTGTTTTCCAGAAAAGCATCAGATTTGTCTCTGGAAGCATCAGTGGCTGAGATGAAGCAATACATAACAAAGTAAGTGAAAATAAGCAGACTTTTGTTGGAAAATCTAAATTCATTCTCCATCTGGGGAAAATAAATAAACCTAGGAAAAATGAATAGTAAGCATTGCATTCAGAGAGTACTAGCACATCAGTACCAGAAGTTAGAATGCTGTATATTGAGATTTTTACAGGCTCTACTGATGGCGGGTTTCATAGAGTGGAGTCTGGGGAATAGGATGTTCATTTGATTTTAAGAACTCAGGTTTGATTTGATTAAATTAATGTCCTCTGAATGGGTCGAGCTTTCTAATCCTTTTATGGCCTTTCAACTCACATTTTATTACCAGATTATACACCTAACTTACTTATTTTTGCCCTGAGTGATTCAGAATGAGATGATAAAAAAATCAACTGAATTTTTTTTTTCTGATTCTATAGGTTTTCTTTAGAACGTCAGACTTGGGATCAGCTCTTGCTGCGCTACCAGAAGGAGGCTGAAGAGATATTATCCAGGTTATGAATTGGAAAAAGCTGTCTTTTTACCTTGTGGAGTTTTATTTGAGTTTATTTCATTTCTATTAGTACAAATTGAATGACGAATCCTTTCTTACAGGCCAATCAGCTCAGCAAGACTCTATAAAGTGTATGTTAGCACTCTCTGACCATAAATGGAACATGAGGGAGGAGGAGGGGAGAGTTGGTGTCACCAATTTCAGTCCAAGAACAAAATTGCCTCTGTTCTGTGTCCTTGGCTGGCATTTCACACCCTGAGGGAGACAGGCACATCTCTGCCTTGTACCTGGCAACCTAGGGCTGTGCCAGGAACGATAGTCAAGGGGCTTCAGGGAGCATGTGGCCTCTGAGCTGCAGGTTTAGGGGATGCCCCTGGCTAGGAGCTTCATGGAGACACAAAGACATGAAAGGGGGTGGTGGAGGGAGGGTGTAAGAGAGAGGATCTTTGACTGGGTCTTGAAGGCAGAGGAAAGCGGGAAAGTGCTATATTTTGATTTAGTTGAACATCTAAGCCAGTGGTTTTAAGCTTGTTTTCCAAACTGAATCTTAGGTAGAAACCCAATTACAAAATGTTAGCTAAAACCCTAATTGCAAAAATGGCCTCTCAATAGAGAGGGGCTTTGAGGAACATGGTTTGAAAAACTTCCCCAAACTGGCAATGATGGTTTTCAGTTACTTTATTCACCCCTTATTCTTTTTACGAAGATAGATAATGGGTAAGATGGCAGTTTGAAATTAAAAACTTTTGTGGCAAAGCTTATAGGTTAAGAGGAATGCTTCTGGAAGCAGACTTTGTCCAGATCCTTGGGCAAGCCACTTAATCTCTGTGAGCCTGAGGTTCTTCATTTGAAAATGGGGATAATATTAGTACCTACCTTCAGTGGGTTATTGTGAATGTTAAATGAGGTTAAATGGAAAGTGCGTAGTAGTGTCTGGCACCTACTAAGTACCCAGTAAATTGTAGTATTTGTTGTTAGTTAAAGGGTCATTCTCAGTTTTCATGAACTCTCAGTCCTATTCAGTTATTTTAGATAATTGAGGTAGGCCAGCATTTTTTTGGTAAATGATCATTGAATTTAGGATAGCAAGCTTTGGCTTCACTCTACCCCAGGTATAGTCCTTGTATATGGACCTTACTGTTAGGTGGAGTCAACTGGCTGAAGCTTCCAGCATTTCCTGGAGTCCAGAGGTATAAAAACATTAACACTAGACAATTGTTCAGAACCTCTTGGTAATAAGACAGCTGCCCTATACCTAGGGTAGGGTGGAAGACACTAATTCAGCCTTGTAGGAGGTAATCTTAGATACCTTTCCCAGCAAATGATTATAAGATTCCTTGAAATCTCTTTTGCTTTGTTTTGTTTTGTTTTGTTTTGTTTTGTTTTGTTTTGTTTTTAGAGGCTCTACTGAAGCCAAAGTGGAACCTGTGACATATCTTGGGTCTTCCCAAAGTGAAGTTCTTAATACAAAGCCTGACTACCAGAAAATATTACAGAACCAGAACAAAGTTTTTGATTGTATGGAGTTGGTGGTAAGTGGGCTCATGTTTATTTGGTTGAGTTATCCAGCTTTACTACCTTGTAATCCTTGGAAATTAAAAGACCTGGAGAATGTGTGTAATAAGTATATTCAACTCCACCTTGGGGAAACATGGAGAGACAGTTAGAAAAATAATAAGTAACTATACGGTGGTAAGAGCTGATAAAGCAGGGTAAGGGGGATAGAGTACAGACAAGATGGCAGGCTGCTGTTTTATATAGTGCAGTTATTGAAGGCTCCTCTGAGATGCCATTTGGACAGAGACTTGAAGGAAATGAGCCATGAGGACATTTAGGGAATAGTATTGTGTCAATCAACAGAAAGCAGATGGCATTTGAAATAGGGTAATTCAAGAAGAGTTTATTTTCAAAGAGGCTATGTGTAAAGGTGTGGGCATTGGGGAATCACAAGGGTTAGTGAAGTAACCTGGGGCTTAGAGGCAGCAGAGCTCTAAGAGAAGGAGGAGCAGTTACTGTGGCACCTGGGGGAAGAAAGTCACATAGTTGGCTGCTTTGAGAGAGCCATACCTTCAGTTAAGGGACGTAGCTAACTCAAGATGATCTTCCAGGAGCAAGCCTGACCTCCTCATTTAGCTGCTTCCCACTTGGGCTCCTTCTTGGCCATACCCAACCAGAAGCCAGAGGACATGGCATTCTGTTGGTAGAAGTCATACAGGTCAGCTTCCTGGGGCAGAGAGCAGCCTGGAGAAGACAGGAGCAAACAGAATGTCTGGCATAAGCATTCCAGGTTGGAAGAACAGCAAGCCCAAAGCTACTGAGTAGGAACATCTGAGAAGCCATGGACCCTCACAGCTGTCTTTTGTCTGCAGATGGATGAGTTGCAAGGATCAGTGAAGCAGCTGCAGGCCTTTATGGGTGAAAGTACCCAGTGCTTCCAGAAGGTGTCATTACAGCTCGGTAAGCTTGTCTCTTCAGGGGACCAGAGCATGGGCTGTCTTTGGGATACAAACTGCCCTTCAAAACATATGGTCCTGGGGAGTAAGACCTTTATCAGGTGATTTGTTTTTCTCCCCACAGTAAGTAGTATGTTGTGGGCACTCAGAGTTGATGAGTAATTTCTAGATGTAAATTCCACAGAAGCACAGTGGACTAAGAATTAAATCTCCATGAACTGTTGTTTTGGTAAATCCATGACTTAACAAATACTTACCCATTGCCTTTTCCCTCTTCATTTTTCAAGAATCCACTAAGTGACACTGACAGTACTCCTCCTGACCTCCTCCCAGCCCTAATTATGTGCTATACACACCTTCATTTTCTTATTCATCACATTGTATTGTGATTGTAGTAGTGGCTGGCTTTCTTATCAGACTGCCATGTCCTTTAGGACAGAGATTCTCTTATTTGTCATTGTAATGCCCTTCAATGTCTGGCATAGTGTCCACACATTAAGTTTTCAATAAATGTTACATGAATTCAATTGAAATTTAATTTTGGCCCCTTTGCAGGGAAGAGAAGCGTGCAACAGTTAGATCCCTCACCAGCTCGAAAACTACTCAAGCTTCACCTACAGAACCCGCCTACCACACATGGATCTGGATCTTGTCAGTGACCTGTAGCTTTTCTGCCACAAGGTGCTGAAGAGGAGAGGAACGGAAAGAGTGCCCTAGTACATGGTGACTGCGTGGAGATTTCTGCCCTGTTCCTTTAAGGATAACTTGCTGACTGTAGAGCACTGACTTTTTTCTAAAAGTGATGGAATTTATGCATCCAAAAGAACATTGTATAGACACTTTTTCCAGGAAATGTACAAAATGCTTGAAACTTCTTTTTTGAAATGACCTTCAGAACTAGTGTCCTGTTCTTTTAAATATCCTTCATGGTCAGAAATTTTTATCCTTTGAAGATATTTTTCAGGTTTTGAAACAACCCAAAGGCATTAGAACCAAGTCCAATGAAACATTTTAGAAGCCAAGTTGGGTTCTGGATGTAAAGGAATGAGACTAATTTTCTAGTGTGGCTCTACAGGCAATTTTAGATAGAAGAGTTCTGAGCATTGTTTGCATCATTGGGATACATACATCACTTCACAAGATGTCCAATTTGAAGGAAATACCACTCATTCTCTATATCCTGTTGGCTATAGTGTGCTTTAGGTTTACATCCTAAATCCTGGATTCATAGCAAGAAGGGGCTAAGTACTACTTTTAACTGTTCTTTGTATTTGCTTATAATCTACATTATAAAATGGCATATAATTAAAAGCTTTCCCTTGTTTTTGTATATGTTTTGAGTATATAAAAAAGTTAAAAAGTCAGGGAGAGTTTAGCAGAAAATAGGATTCTTTGCCAAGCTGCTGAAATGAACAGTAATGTGGAGATATGCCTCAGCATTAATTACCAATAAAACACCAACTTACTTATTTTTAATGTTCCTTAGTCTCTGATCCCACTAATGGGACAACACCCATTTCATTTAAACACCCAGTCATAATCTTAAGTCTTAAAGCACCAGTTGATGGAAATTGATAGGCCAGGCACAGTGGTTCACACCTGTAATCCTAGTACTTTGGGAGGCTAAGGTGGAAGGATTGCTTGATACCAGGAGTTTGAGACCAACCTGAGCAAAATGAGACCCTGACTGTACAAAAAAAATAGAAAAATTATCTGGGCATGGTGGCTTGTGCTTATAGTCCCAGTTATTTGGGAGGCTGAGGCAGGAGGATCTCTTGAGCCCAGGAGTTTGAGTGAGGTTGTAGTGGGCTATGATGATGCCACTGCACTCTAGCCTCGGTGACAGCAAGTCCCTGTCTCAAAAAAAAAAAAAAAATGAGAATTGATATCTCCTTGCTTTGACCTCCATGCATTCTTTATTCCTTTATATATTTACTGAGTCCCTGCTATATGCCAGGCACAGTTCTAGGAACTGGAGAGAAAGTAAAGAGCAAAAACAGACATGGGCATTGGGCCTGGTGGCTCACACCTGTAATCCCAGCACTTTGGGAGGCTGAGGTGGGAGGATCACTTGAAGCCAGGAGTTCGAGACTAGCCTGGGCAATATAGTGAGACCCTGTCTCTAAAAAGAAAAAAAAAATTAAAACAGATAAGGGGTCTCCTCTCATGATGCTCACAGTCTATTGGGGACACAGGAACAAGAAGAGAAAACTGCAGAAGAGATATTTTAGCTGACTTAAGAATGAAGGAGTTAAATGGGACAAGTATTTCAGGCAAAAGCAGCAGCAATTTTCAAAGGCTTGAGAGGGAGAGTGGAGCATTCTGGGACACTAAAAAAAAAAAACTAATAAAGGAGGAGTGCTGGGCACCAGTGTAAGAGTGGCCTGAGACAAGGATAATTGAAAGTCATCAGAAAGCTTTAACAGAGGGAGAGAGAATCACAGCTTTATTTTTAAAAGATCTCTTTAGTTGCTGTGTGGGGAACAGATAGAGAAGCAAGCAAGGTGTGGATGTGAGAGAGACTGGTTAGGCTATTGCAGGAGTCTAAGTGAGAATGACAGCTTGTGCTAGGTGTCAGCAGTGAGTAAGTAGGGTGGGACTGTCTGTTGCTCATAGCATCTGGAACACAGGCATGTAGTCAATCTATGTGTTAAAAACCTAACTCTTGATCTTGAGGTATTGAAAAAAAACTATGCCACTTACTAACTTGGACTAAGAAAAAGTTATTTAACCTCTTATCTATAAGGTTGGGAAAATGATAGAACCTGTATCATAGGGATGCTATAGGGATTAAATAATATAAGTTTAGAACAGTGGTATCAATATGCTGCAGGGGGTGAAGCTTGAACAAGTGGGTGGATGATGTAGCAGTTAATGAGATGGAAAAGCTAGTAGTTCAATTTGGAATGGCAAATGGAGAAGTCCACTAGATTGTGATAATACATGTGGAGAACTGTGTAGAAAAATCCAGACTAGAGATAAAATTTGAGAGTTACTAGCTGGTCAGAGTGCAGTGGTGTTTACAACTAATTGATCACAACCAGTTACAGATTTCCTTTGTTCCTTCTCCAATCCCACTGCTTCACTTGACTAGCCTTTTAAAAAAAAAATGAGAGTTACTGATATCTAGTTACTGAAGACTTGAGAATGAATGATATTGTCCAGAGCAGAGCAAGAAGGGAAACTTCAGACAGCCTCAAGGAAAGCCAACATTTAAGAATCAGAGGAATGGTGTTAATTGCCTACTCTTTCAGAAGCATAGTAGTATAATGGAAAGAGTGTAGAGTTTGTAATGAATCTTCATCTCTTATTCTCAATTTCCTCATCTGTAAAATGGGGATAGATTACCTCTCTAAAGGTAATCATATAATACTTTCCCCCATTTTATTTATTGCATGGTATTGCATTTTTTGATTATAAGGATTTGTTCAAACTCAATAAGAAGTGTTTTGTGTCTTCAACAGCTAAACAGGATAGAACACAGAAATATACTCATTTAGCTCTGAGCATTTTACATGCATGTTATCATTTAGTCTTTACCACAACCTATAACTTTTTTTTTTTGTCATTATAGATGAGGAACTCAGGCATGGAAAGGCTGAATAATCTAACCAAGGACATATATATAGTAAGTACTGGAGGGTGAACTAGAACCAATTTGGCATTCAGTAAATGCTAACAAATAAACATAAATCATGTAAGAAAGGGCTGTGCTCAATTAACGTTAGTTTTCCCTCTACCCAAATTTGGTTGAGGAATTGTGCTTGATGGATAACAATATTATTGCTGCCCTCTGAGATGTTTAGTAATACTTATTTGTTCCATTTGCCCTAATTTAGTTAAGAGAATATCTTACTTTTAGTCAGTGATACTTAATACTAAGGAAATAACAGATTAACTAATAAACTCTTTAGAGGAAGAGATTATGTCCCGTACATTTTGGTGTTATTTAAATTGTTGGGTTATTAAGCGTTATATGTGCAATCATTCTGGAGAAAAAAATTCCATCTCATGTTGCACTCAAGAGAGTAGGTGGTGTGGCTGGCAGTTGCAATTGAGGTGATACAATGGAGGACTGGGAATTAGGAGCCTTGAGTCTTGGATTCTAGTTCTTAAATTACTGTGTTCATTCAACGAAGATTTACTAAGGCCCGATGTGCCAAGCACTGTGCTTGGCGCCATGTGACTGTGACCTTGGGTATGGCTCTAGGCCTCCTTAAAAGGAGGATGCCATGCCCTGCAAAGGTTCTTAGAGGCTTCATAAGGATGCGACTCAGAGGAAGGGAAGGAGCCTACCCGGACGCAGCACTCAACGACCCTCCCTCCCAGCATCTCTTAAGTCTGAGCTGCTTCTCCCAGGAGACTCCGCAGGAAGAAAACTACATCCAAGATGGCGCCGTCGGCCCCTCCCCAGCTCGGCCACCATCTTCTCGGTAGTTCCCGAGGCGGGCGGTCGCAGTGCGCCTGCGCGGCCCCTTGCAGCCTCAGTGCGCCTGTGCGGCCGCAGCGCCTCCCCCGCCCCTCTCGCCGCCGCTGCTGCCGCCGTCGCCGCCGCAGCTGCTGCACTGACGGCGGGTGCCCGCGCCTCAGGTGAGTGAGTGAGCGCTTCAGCTCGGCCCCCGGGGGGCGCGCGGCGCCGCGTGCGGGGGCGTCGCTCCTTCTCCCTGCTCCTTCCCCGCATAGTCTCCGCTGCGCGGCGGGGCCCGGGGGTCCTGTGCTGCCTGCCTCCTCTGGACCCCCCCGGCGCCCTCCGCTCCGCCCGCGGGACCCCGGTCAGCCCGGCCTCCCTCGGCCGCTCCCCCCGCCCAGCCCGCCGGCGACAGCGTGCAGGCGGCTAGGGGCGAGACTCCCTCCGGGCACCGACCCCTTGGTCGCAGGAACAACCTCCCCCAACCCGCGCAGTCGCGACCCCCTTTCCCGCTCCTGCTCTGCAGGCGGCGGCGCTCCGTGGGCCTCTGGGTTGGGCATCCATCTGTCTCGCCCGCCCCAGAGCCCAGAGGCTTGGAAGAGGGCCCGTGAGCACTTCTTGCACCCGTGCGGCCCCGAAGCAGCAGAGGGCATCCTCTGATGGGACCCTAGGACGACCCTTCGGGGAAGAGCCCCACTTTACGTTGGAGGAAACTGAGGCACACAGAGCTGAAGTGCCATGCCCAAGGTCACGCTGCTGACAAGTGGCAGGGCCAGCTCTCCAACTCGGGGTCTCGGGCTCTCAGGCCAGTGCAGTTGGAATTTGATCTCGTACCTTTGAAAAATTTGAAATACGCTTATCGTCGCTGAAGTTGCTCTTAAACGTTATAAAAGTAGGCTGCAAAAAGAATATTTTCTTGTCGGAATATAATTGAGGTGTTACTGTAATAATAGTAGCGATATTAATAAGAGCTAACGTTAATCCATTGTTTGCTGTGTGTCTTGCTAAGCATTTTACTGAGATTATCTCAATACCTCAGCGCTGCCCAGTCCAATGCTTCCCCCTTCCTTTTCCTGAAGCCCCTTTTTCTACAGAGCTGGCCTCCCTGTCACAGGTCGTCAAGGAGCCTCACGGCTTAGGAGCCAGGGAAGCGCTTCTTTGGTGGCTTACTGGGAGAACAGGGGTAAGCCTTGCTTGCCTGCATCCAGATTCCCCGGCCCCCAGGGGATATAAGTAGTCTTCCTTTCCTGGCTGCCAGGAGAGCAGGACTGGGCTAGCTGGGCTGGATGGATTTGGAGGTGACAGAGCAGATTTGGTGAGCACTCACCTCATTCTGGGACTTTCTGGCTCTGCTGTAATGCTGGGCTTGAACACTTCAGTATTTAGGATCAAGTAAAAAGAGAAAGAGCATTGACACAGTGGTGCTGAATATAAGAACCCTCCCATGATTTAAAGTTCCAAATGAACAGTTATAAAAATATGTGAATGTTTCTCCCCCAAAATAACTAGCTCAAACTGTCTTTTTTTCTCCCTTAGCAAATCCTCCTCCACATTTCAAAGGCTCCACTATTCACCACCTTCTCTGTGAAGCCTTCCCTGCTTGATTTTCCCCATTAGAATCAATATCTGTCTCTGTCTGTGTCTCTGTCTCTGTCTCTGTCTCTCACATGCACACACGCTCTCACACACACCAGGGTCTTACCTTCAGTCTTACCCCTAGGGCTATTAGCCCCTTGAGGTCAGGGGTCATCTTTGCAACCCCAAATGCCTGGCTCAAAGTAGACCTTTGAATATTCAAATGAATCTCCACTGCTCCTTTTCATTACTCAAAGGGTGATGTTCTCCTGCTGCCCTTCTGTTCTTCCTTCTTGCCCTTCAATTTCTCTTTGCTGTCCTTTCCTTTGGATTCAACTTATGATCATCGCTCACCACTCAAAGGCCTCTGTCTACCCTGTTGTTTCTGCAAATTTGCAGATAAGAGACTTGCGAAGCCTGTTTATCCCCAACAGTGGAGTTGGTATGTACTGCTTAAGTGTATAGGGCAGTTTTAATTTCCATTTTGCAATTGAGTAGTCTGAGGCTCACGGCCTTTTAGTCTGTCCCTAAGCTCATGAGATACATTTTTACATTCTTTTGCCTTGTGGCTGACTGCCCCTGGTGATATCAGAGTAATCACAATTTTTACCATATATCATTACATGGTATTTATAATAATAAATATTCAAAAGAGCCCTTTGGGAAGCAGCAGAAATGTGCATAGGTTATTTATATAAATGTAGTTTCTTAAAGAGTTTTTTCAAATTTTTTGCAAATATATTGAACTGTTACGTGTAAGGCATAGTATGATGCTGGGTTTAGTGGAAGATTCACAGGTGAATCAAACATGGTTCCTGTTGAAAGAGCTTAGCTAATTGGGAAACACTGTATCTAACTGCAAGTCAAGTCTAAAAATTGCCATATTAGTGTTACAAGCTACGCGGTATTAGAGTATAATGGAATAAGATAGTCCAATGTGGGACATTTCATGAAATCTTACACTATTCAAGCTGAAAAGAAGCATTAAGTCATTGAGTCCAGCCTTCTCACTTTTATAGACATCATCCTGAGAAATGAACTTGTCTAAGGTTGCAGAACTGAGGCTACAACTTGAAATTCCAGACTGTTTATCCATTAAAGGTTTATCAGTATTTTTTCTCTCAGTGAAATCATCCTTAAAGACATTAACCAGCAACTCTATTAAAATTCCATTTATGTGCTTTGAACAGGGGTGGGGGAAGAGATAAAAAATATGATTCATGTTTTCAAGGAGCTTATGGTCTTTTGTCTAATATTGAAGACAGTGTATGCCCAATTGTTAAGTTGTATGGTAGAGGGACTAGGTGTGTCATAGCAGTTAGGGAAAGGGGACAGGAAGGATCAGTATGAGCTGTGGTGGTGAGACCACTTTGAGGAGGAGTTATAGGACCTTCTGGGCTTTGACAGATTGATAGGGTCAGTGTTAATCAACAAGACAAGGAAAACATTTTGAAGCAGGGGTGATAAAAATGAGACAAGATAGCAATGACTGCCAAGTTTAGGAGACAGTAAAAAAAAAAAATTGGCTCAACTGGATTAGAGCGATGGTTCTCAACCTTTAGCATGCATCAGTCACTTGGAGAGCTTAAACTCATATTGCTGGGTCCCACCTCCAGAGTTTCTGATTCATTATGTCTGGAGTGGGGCCCTAGAATTTGCAGTTCTAACTATTTACCAGATGATGCTGATGCTGCTAGTCCAATTTCCACACTTTGAGCCTCTGGATTAGAAGGTTGAGAAGCTGGAGTCTGAAACTGTCAAAGAACTTGTTCTAAAAAGTGTGTGTCGTATACTAGCATAGGAAAGTTCTAGGAAGATACATACCAAACTATAATGGTAGTCTCTTGTGGGAGTGGGATTTAGGAGGTTGGGGAATTCACTTTTTACCTTATACCTTTCTATATTATTTTTGCATTGTATACATATTGCTTTTGTATTTTAAAAAGGAAAGAAAAATAAGAGTCCTTTTTGAAGATACATACTAAAATATTTATGGCCTAAAAAAAGAGCTTGCTAAAGTAATTTAGTGTCATACAACAAACATTTTTAGAGTGTCTGCTATATGCCAGATGCTACTAGCTTCTGGAAATACAAAGCCTTTGCTAAGGTTGCAGTCCGGTGATGGAGATGGGCAGCTAATAGCTCTGCTTAGTGTGGTGTGAGCTTCCTAAGAGCAGGTACCAGGGGCTACCCCTGTGCTTGGCTGATAACAGGCACTTGGTAAATGATGAATGAATGAGCAAATCCAGGCAAGAAGTGAAGACAGTGGGAAAGAAAGGAAAAGACCAAATGGGAGATTCTGGAAGAAAATTGACAAGCCTGGATAGGGATGGTGAAAGGAAGGGGTACATCAAGGAGGACTTTCAAGTCCAAAGATTGATAACATTTTGGGTTTACTGCAGAACTGGAGGTCAAGTTGTCTATTCTATTAATAAAAGACCTCCCTAAACCCTTTTAAGAGACTGCTTGAAAATAGCACACAAAAACTACCTAGCTTGAGTTATGAGTATTAACCAGATTTCAGGGCTTTCTTGGTAAATAAAATTTTTGAAAATAACAATACTAATTCTATTGTATTTATAGCATCTACCTACAATTGTTCTCTTATGTATTCATGTGAAATTAATTGATACACGGAGAATGTTTTAAATGGTATACAAAAATGGGTGGTATTATGTCTTTTAATCTTATCTCTTCAGTGAAAGGGATGGTAGTTGACTCAGAATTCTGTGATGTTTCCTGTATGGCAGAGTTTGACATATTATCAGTTCTAAATAAATATTTGTTGTTGATGACTGAATGGGGTGCACTTTGGAGGAAATGTGGCTTCTTTGCATTGAGTTAAATTCTATATAAACACTAATTACAGTTCCAAACACACTATACTATAAAACCTGATATGGAGCCGAATGATATGGAGCTGGCATTCTCCTGGAAGTGGGGAGAATGCATGATATGGAGCCTTTTTGTGTGGAGGTGCTACTTTTTTTCTTCCCCAGAGATTTGATATAGTAAATGAAGATTAATTTCCTAGATAGAGTGGTGACTTCCCCAGGCTTTGGCTTTATCATTTGTCTGTAATCTCTTAACCACATAAAAATGCCCATAGTCTATATTCTGGGTTTTTCAATTGATCAGGTATAAATTCCTGATACAGCCATTCTTCACACTTGATTTTATTACTTACTAAGAGTTTTTTGTTGTACATTTTGCAGTATCTTTTAAAAAATGATGTCGTTTCAAGTTTTGGGGCAGTCGCTTTCATTTTTTGGGAACTACTAATGTGATGGCCTAAAAACTCATAAACTCATAATCTTAATAAATCAGGGTAAGGAAAATGGTATGTAGTTCATAAAAACAGTATTTAATTGCTTCCTATTTCCAGTAATTTAAGATTAGAAATAGGGCTGGACATGGTGGGATGCATCTGTTGTCTCACGTACTCAGGAGGCTGAGGCTGGAGGATCACTTTAGCTCACAGGTTCGAGAACAGCCTAGGCAACATAGCAAGACCCTGTCTCATGACAACAACAAGATTAGAAATCATGTCAACTCGTCCTTTAGTTTGTAATTGTCATGTGGCAATCTTTTCAGAAATATGTGCTTTCAGAACAGAATATATTAAAAACGACAGTTTTGGGCCTGGCATGGTGGCTCACACCTGGAATCCCAGCACTTTGGGAGGCTGAGCTGGGAGGATCACTCAAGGCCAGGAGTTTGAGACCAGCCTGGGTAAGATAGCCAGACCCCGTGTCTACAAAAAAAATTTATTTTTTGATTAGCTGGGTGTGGTGGCTCAAACCTTTAGTCCCAGCTACTCAAGGGGCTGAAGTGGAAGGATCTCTTGAGCCCAAGAATTCAAGGTTACACTGAGCTATGGTCACACCACTGCACTCCAGCCTGGGCAACAGAGCAAGATCCTGTCTCTAAAAAAAATAAATACAAATGACAGTTTTATCCTTACAGTGCTTCTACATTTTTAAGCCTGAACTTGCAACTCATGGATAAAAGTTGAATGCTTTTTAAAATTGTGAGATTTTAGCTCCAAAACCATTGTACTTTAAACCATAGTACTTGGCAGAGGGAGAAGAGAGGATTCAGGTTATTTTCTCTCTTTTTTTTTTTGAGACAGAGTCTCACTCTGTCATCCTGGCTAGAGTGCAGTGGCGTCATCATAGCTCACTGCAACCTCAAACTCCTGGGCACAAGTGATACTTCTGCCTCAGCCTCCCAAGTAGCTGGGACTGCCAGGCACACGGCACCACGCCTGGCTAATTTTTTCTATTTTTAGTAGAGATGGGGTCTGGGTCCTGCTCAGGCTGGTCTCAAACTCCTGAGCTCAAGCAATCCCTTCCGCCTTAGCCTCCCAAAGTGCTAGGATTACAGGCTTGAGCCACCACGGCCAGCTGCTATTGTCTCTTTACCCTAGCAGTCAGAAAGCTCTGAGGCCAGGGCCCCTCCTGCCATTCTTTAGCTTTTGAAGATGTTGCTTCTTTTAAGTCTTTGTGTTGGGATGGTTTTAACCAAGGTGTTGACTAAAATGTAACTTTGAGTGATTGGTCCACAATGTATATTACTTTTTCAGTACCCCTAGATAGGTGGGAGTCTCTCCTATTAAAGTAATAATGGTAATAATAATACCTGAACTTTGTATAGTGCTTTTCAGTTTTCAGAATTCTTTGATGATTAAGATCCTGGTAAATTCCAGTAACCAAACCTGAAAAAATAAGTTAGAACTAATGATAGGTTGGAATCAAGTGGGAAAACTTGTTTATAGAGGCCTGTTCAAGCTCTGGATGCAGAGTGCTCAGGTTTACATCGTTACTCTGCTGCTTGCTAGCTGTGTGGCCTTTGGAAAATCACAAAATCTCTTCAAAGTCTCAGTTTCTTCTTCTGTAAAATGGGTAGCATTATAGTACCTAGCTTATAAGTGTGTTGGGAAGTAAAAGGAAATAATGAATGGATAAAGTGCTTATCATAGTACCTGCCATAGTGTAAGAGCTCAATATATTTGGCTAGTATGAGTATTAACTTCTGTTTAGGGCTCTTGTTTGTCCTTTACCTCACTCAGGCTGTCTTAAAGAACAAATTGTTTTCAAGGATTCTGCCTTACAGCTGGCAGGAACCTGGAGCCCATCCAAGAGCACACCAGGGCCTTCCCAGCAATAGCTTTCCTGGTGTCCTGAGCTGCATCCTTCAAGAGTGGAAGGCAGAGGGTCGTGCTTCTGCTTTTAGAGTTACTTTAGTATGACCCCTGTGCTAGAACGTCAGCTGATTGATGGGTGTCTGGGATTAACAAGAAGACCCTAGATGGGAGTTGCTTTGTTGTAGTAGTTATCTGTACCAGGACCCTGGAATGAATAGAATGAATATATAGGGCAGACTCAGATTCCTGAGTCTAGCTTGGCAGTCTCTGCAAACATCCAGTTTACCACCTGCTGCCAGAACCCAAGTGTGTCACAACAGGAAGGTGGGCCTATTATAAGGGGTGCTGCCTTTTCCTGTTCCTTTCAGGAAAACACAAGGGGTGTGAATGGCCCTTATCCTGGGCTGAGGACCAGCAGGGGTGTTTCCTTTTAAAATAGGACCTGTGAGCATGCTTCAGCAGCTGCCTTTGATCACTTCCTCAACCCCTTTGCTTATGTAGATAGGAGGATAGCATCTCTGAGAATATTTCTTCTGGTGAAGAGATACCCAGCCTTTCCTTTATGCAGTGAAACATCTCCACGAGCTGTATTTTAAAAAGTCGTTGTTTCTTCCATGGAACTGGATGGTTTGGCTTGTTTATCTGGCTTCCTGGGGAGTCTCCCTAGACCTTTGCTTTCCTAAGGGCCCCCAGGAGACAGTAATTAAACCAACATCCATTACCCTAGACACTTGGGGGATGCTTAAGTCAATAGTTTTATTATTAGATTAATTCAGGCTTTAACCCTGACAAAACTTAAGAGCCAAGTCATCAGATAATTGTGCATCTTACAGACTGAAGTATGGAATTTAGCCCAGCACTCTGGGATCCCTTTCAGAGCCTGGGCTAGGATTTTGGATGCTAGTCCCTGCCCCACACCTAGCCAGCTGTATGAATTTAGGCAAATCCCTTAAGTTTTCTGGGCCTCTTTTCTCATTAGAGGATGAGGACATTACTGTAGACCAGTAGTTCTTAGCCCTAGCTGCATGTAAGAATTACCTATGGAGCTTTAAAAATAATACTTCGGGCAGGTGGGAGGGGGGAGGAGGGGTTGGGTAAATTCCCACCTAATGGGTGTGGTGGGAGCTGTCTGGGCATGCTTGTAGCTTTGACCCGGGTGGTACAAAGGCAATTTATGTGACCAAAGCGTTTGTACCCCCGTAATATTCTGAAATAAAAAGCAACCAAACAAACAAAAACAATACTTGACCTGGCACTGCTGAGGTGCCCTTGAGGCCAGAAGTTCAAGACTAGCCTAGGCTATATAGCAAGACCCTGGTTCAAAAAAAAAAAAACTCACAATACGTGGGCCCTGCGCTAGCCCAGGTAAATTGGTTCTTTAGGGGTGGGGCCAGGGCATTGATATTCTTCAAAGCTGCCCAGGTCTTTTTTCTAAGTATAGCTAAGATAACTACTGGACAAGATGACCAAGTTTTAAACAACTGAAAAAGTTAAGCTTGTGTGTTATTCTCCTCAGAAACCATCAGTGGTTGCCTACACAGTAAAGTCTAGTTCAAGTGCTGTGCGTTCTGACCCAGACTACTTCTCCAGCTTGTGTTCATTCCCAGCTACATTGTTCTTGGTGTCTCCTGAATATATTATATACATTTCTTTCTTTCCCAGCCTAGATGTCCTCACCTGGAATGTCTTCTCCTTCCTTCTACCTATCCAAAACATATACCTGCAGGGCCCATCATTCTTACCTCACTTGGGAAACTCCTGACCATCCTAGTCCTTAGTTATTTTTCCCACCTCTGTACTAGTTCCAAGCTTCATTTAGCTCTGAGAGTATGTTCCAAACACTAGATGTGAAATAAGACATGAAAATTCAAGCAACGTTCTGTCCTCCTGGGAAGGTGGGACACACGGAAATACAGGTTGAGTTTCCCTTATCCAGAATGCTCGAGACCAGAAGTGTTTCAGATTTCAATTTTTTTTGGATTTTGGAATATTTGCATTACACTTACTGGTTGAATATCCTTAATCTGGAAGTCTGAAATGCTCTAATGAGCATTTCCTTTGAGTGTCATGTAAGGGCTCAAAAAGTTTTGGATATTAGACCATTTCAGATTTTGGATTTTCAGATTAGAGATGCTCAACATGTACCACTGGTGTGAGCTGTATACTATTAAACATCTTCGTGATATCTTGTATTATTGGCTATTTCATTATGTGTGTGTATCTTGTAAGTATTAGTTCATAGATAGCTATCCATGACCAGACTCCAGCTGTCATTTTTATCCTTATTTCCTATTTCCAATGGGAGCCCTCTGATCTTGCCAAACTGGAATTTTTTTTTTTTTTTTTTTTTAATAAAGAGACAGAGTCTCGCTCTCTTGCCCAGGCTTTAGTGCAGTGGCGTGATCATAGCTCACTGCAGCCTTGAACTCTTGGGCTCAAGCAATCCTCCCACCTCAGTCTCCCAAGTAGGTAGGACTGTAGGTGTGTACCACCACGCCTGGCTAATTTTTTCAGAATTTTTTTGTAGAGACAGTGTCTCATTATGTTGCCGAGGCTGGTCTCAAACTCCTGGACTCGAGATCCTCCCACCTCAGCCTGGGATTCCAGGCATGAACCACTGCACCCAGCTCAAATTGGAACATTTTCCAGCAGACCTTGTGCTTTCTAATCTCCTTGCCTTTAAGTTATCCTCCGTTTCTGGAATTCCTTCTTTTCTTCTTCTTTCATCCTCACCTACAGGAATTTTATCTGTTCTTCCAGGTATAGTTCAAATATTACCTCCTCCGTGAAGCTTTTTCTCAGCACCTACAACCAGCACTGACTGACATTTGCCCTAAATTTCTGTAACCCTTAGAGCAATGGTTCTCAGTTGGGGCTGCTTTTGCTCCACAAAGAACATTTGGCATTGTCTGGAGACATTTTTGGTTGTCACAACCGTTGGTAGGGTGCTACTGGCATCTGATTGTGGGGGCCAGGGATGCTGCTGAACATTCTACAATGTACAAGACAGTCCTCCTAAAACAAAGAGTTGTCTGGCCTAAAATGTAGTGGTGCCAAGGTTGAGAAACTGCGTTTGAGTTTGTCCAAGCTGTAGGTTTATGTGTATAATGCCTTGAACTGTAGTGATTTGTGTATAGACTTTATCTCCCCATCTCAATTGAATTAATGGGTAAAGAGGAACTGCAGTCCCAAATCTGTGCTTTCTTGTTATTAACTACATATCAGGGTTTAATTCTAGAGCCTATGGACTGATCCTGACTGCTCCGCATAATTTAGGACCAGAAATAAACAGATCCTCAGTGTGGTGGGGGTGGGCATAGTGAGGTAGTTTTCTGAATTTCTCGTCTTTTCATCTGTGATGATCTGGGAGGTGGTGTAATATAGGGTATATAGAGTGAGCATTTGGGATGAGAAGACCTGGGTTCAATTCCAGCTGTGCCATTTATTAGTTTGGTATTTTGTCAATCCATGTCACCTCTTCAAGCTTCAGTTTCTTCATCTCTGTGATAGCGATGATGCCAGTGCCCTGATACTTTACTTCACAGTGCCATTGTGATAATCCAATGAGAAGTTAGATGTGAAGGTGCTTTGTAAGTTGTAAAGTGCTATAGTGATTACTCTTGTAGCCACTGTTTATAGGTAAAAAGAGAAAGGGTGTAAGTCTGTTTGCTTAGGAACTCTCCTGACTACCTTCCCAGCCAGTCCCCTGGCCACTTCTTGCCACTTTCTAACCCTAACTGCTTCAGCACCAGCTCCAGCTGACCCCTTCCAAATCATTCTCCCCAATATGCCTCCGGTGTTTGCTGCCCTCATCCTGTTTTGGTTGTCTGTCTGCAATCTTGCCAAAACCAAAAGTGATTGATTCTGCCCCTAGAATACAAACTAGTGGCCTGGTGTTAGCACATCCTGGCAAAGCCTGACAAAGGCTAAACAAATTACCTTGGTGGTGGGAGAAAGCTACAGATCAAGACAGCTTGCTTGCACTTTAGAAAGCCAATACTTTCTTATTGTCTTTTCTAAACTACCAAAGTGGCCAGGTGTGGTAGTGTGTGCCTGTAGTCCCAGCTACTTTGGAGGCAGGAGGATCGCTTGAGCCCAGGAGCTTGAGGCTGCAGGGAACTATGATGACACTACTGCACTCTACCCAGGGCAACAGAGTGAGACCCTGTCTCAAAAAAATAAATAAATAAAATAAAATGACAAAGCAGTGCTTTTAAGTGCTGGAAATCTCAGTGAGCTTTCTCTGACTAATGGACACGGACAGCGCAGGATGAGATAAAAGCCTGAGACCCTCATGTCCTCAAGGTCAGGCTGAGTGTACCCTCCCGCTGATTTGCCCAGTGACCTTCAGCAAGTTGTTGAACCTCTCACCATGTTGTGACCACTTAGGATTATAGTAAGGGCCATATGAGGCTCACCCTGGGGAAAAATGTGAAGTACTACTTTTACAGGGAGCTTCTGGATCACAAAATGTTAGCCCTATCAGGGACTCAAAAAGGTCATCCTGCCCAACCTCTTCCCTTGACAGATGGGGAAACTGAGGCCCAGAAGGGGAAAATGCTTTGCCCAGTGCCACTCAGCTAGGTAGGGGCCCACTGAGGTCTAGAGTCCACATTTGATGTGCTTATCGACTCTTTCCATGACTGGAAGAATCCATGCATCTCTGAGTGTCCATTTTTTCTTAGTGGACAAAGGGTTGCACTATGTATTGTCAGACTTTAAACTGTGTTCTGCAGAGCCCTAGTGGTCTTATCACCACTCCACCCAGAGCCCCTACACTTTCTTCTGTTTTCTATTTCAGAGTTTGGGTACAAAACTTAGAAGTCACTGTTCTTGATATGACCTTTAAAGGCCCTCCCAGTGCCAATCCTCTTGAAAAACACTGTTGTTGTTGAAAAACACTGGTGTCTCTCCTGGCCTCCTAGTGACATTTTTGCTTGCACTTCAATTCAGAAATGTTAGTCTGTATTTCTAAAAGGGGATCTACGTAGTCATGGGCTTTTCAGCATGGAGAACTGAACCTCATTTTTCCTAAATTTTAATACCATTGACTTTCACTGTCAAGAGTTAATGGCCCTTTCTTAGTCCTCATTGTCTTCCTTCTCTCTTCAGCATTTGACAGTTTTCCTCCCCTACTGTGTAAATCTCTCTTCTCCCTTGACTGCTTTGACATTGTATTTCTGCTTTTCCTCTAGCATCTCTGGACATTTTTCTTTGTCTTTTACTGGTTTTTTTCCTTCTATCACGGAGTTGTCCTTCAGAAGAGCTGCTCCTCATCACTGGTTTGGTGATCACCTACAGATTTGCCTCACTAATTCGCACGCCTACCCGTGCTGGGGTCACTCTTGGATTCCTGACTCAAATTGTTTTGTTGGGTTTTTTTGTTTGTTTTTAAAATCAATTTCACTGTTACTCTTTCTCAGCTCACTCATTTCCATTCCGTGTGCCATGATTCTTCTAGCTCCCTAACCAGAAACCATGGCAAAATCTGACTCTTGTCTGGCTTCATACTATTTTTACCAGTTTTATATCCCAGATCTCCCTTTTTCTTTCCTTTTTGTAATTCCAGTAGCCTGACAGACCTTTGTCACCTTTCAGCTAGGTTTCTGCAAATTGTTCTGTTTCTCCAGTATGTTCCCTTTCTAGCTGATCTGGCCTGTTGAGTCTTTTAAAAATCCCATCTAGTTTACTGAAATTCTTTTTGGAAGAAGGCAGGATGAAATAAAATTTTTTTTTTTTCCCTCTCAGACTACCTTTACTTGTAGAAAGATGAAATAAAATTAATTGAGTATTTCTCTACCCCATCCTCACTATCTTTATTAAAGACTGTTGTTAATAATCAAGGCTTTCAGTTCTTTATCTCCTCAACTCAGACAGTCTCCACTCCTCAGTGATGAGGTCACAGGTTAGACTGTAATCAGTCAAACTGATTATGTCCAAGATACTGAACAAGATCCCCAGGTGATAGAGTTTGAGGCACCCTGTTCTGATAACAAGCTCTTGCTTCTGAGACTGGTTACTAAGTTTCTTTTTTGTCTACTCATTCCATGTTCTTCATGCCCTTAGCTAACTACTGAGATAGTGAGGGCTCTTGTCCGGGTGTGATGACTCAAACCTTCATTTTTAAGATGTCTGAGTCATTGTTGGTATGTATAGAATTGCTTTTGGCTTGTTTACCTCAAGGAGGTGCTACAGTGTGGGTAAAGAGGAAGGAACTTGCCCAGGGTCCAACAACCAGTAGGTGGAGGCTGGTATAGGCATTATGGTATACAGGTTGAATATCCCTTATGTGAAATTCGTGGCTCCAGAAGTGTTTCAGATTTCAGATTTTTTCTGATTTTGGAATATTTGCATTGTATTTGCTGGTTAAGCATCCCAAATCTGAAATTTCGAAATCCAAAATGCTCCAAAATCCAAAACCTTTTGAGTGTCAACATGACGCTTATAGGAAGTGCTTGTTGGATCATTTCAGATTTCAGATTTTTGGATTTGGTATGCTCAACCTGTAATGGAAAAAGCAAAGGTTTTTAAATCCTTGCCTTACTATTTATTTGTTTGTTATTATTTGTTTTTAGAGATGAGGTTTTGCTGTGTTGTCCAGGCTGGACTTAAATTCCTGGGCTCAAGCGATTTCTCCATCTCAGCTTCCCAAATAGCTAGGACTACAGTCCCATTGTGCCCACCTTCCTGTTATAATACTTATTTAGATATGGGATTTCAGAAAAGTTAATTTCTCTGAGCCTAAATTTCTCACCTATAAAGTAAGACGCGAAGATATCCACCAGAGAGCGTTGTCGTGAGGATTAACCATGAGATGCTTAGATTATAATTCCTGGCACGGAGTAGGTGACCACCTTTTCCCCTTTCCCTTTCCAGCCATGTAGTACCAGACTCATTTCCTGAACTTGAGGATGGCTGGTTTTTACTTGTTAGTCCTCCCTCTTCCTCGTAAGACCAGGAAAGAGGTAAAAATTGTCTACTGCAGCTTATAAAATCCCTACTAGCCTTTTGAAAATGTTAATAGCTCTTAGTACCAGGATGGGATCTGGCAGCCATACCATTTGTGCAGATGCTGGAACTGCAGGTCTTCGATCCCCAGGAGGGAGCCAGTCTGTGCAGCTGAGGGATGTAGGGATGGAGTTTTCCACCACATGATCTTAGCTTTCTTATAGATGTTATAAAACTGGCAAGGGTTTGAGACAATAAGAACTGAGCAAAAATTGAGTCTCTAGAAGAACGCATTAGGTCCCCTAATCTGTAGAAGGTGAATGTCTACTGTCTTGTTGCCAATTCCTAAGTCACACTGGAGTATCTTACTGTTCTGCACAGCATTGTCACTTTGAGTCTGCATTGGGCCTGGCTGATAGGGACAGGCATCTCATTTAATTTGTGTTCTTGTTTAAGTGTTTGCTGGCACAACCATTGCATTTTTCTTCATCTTTAAAAAATACATGGGAACACTAGGTGAATGCTGGTCACTTTTGACCTGAGGGCACCTTAGGCTTTCCTTGGGCTCTTTGACCAGCCCACCCACATTTGAATAATTAACATCTTGAAGTGCCCTGCTTTCCAGTGAGTGAATTAAAGTAGGGAATAAAGTAGGTGGGTTGGAAAAACAATTTCAGGAAATCACCATTTTATGTGGAAAAAGAACAAATGGAAATAGACTAAAATGGTTATCTTTGGATGAAAGGACTATGAGTAAAATATCTTTTCATTATTCTGTGATTTACACATTTTCTAAAGTAAGCACATATTGCTTTTATAATAAGGAAAAAAACTTTAAAATTGCCATTTAAAATAACTGATGTATAGTAAAGTCCAAATGAAAAGTAGCCACAGTTTACATATGATTGATAAACATACAAGGAGTAGATTCCAGTTAGGTCAATATTTTGAGAGTTATGTGGAGACTGAAAGAGAGAATTGTAGATGCTGGCTGAAATTTGCTATGTAAGATTCAAGCCACCTTATCCCTTTTTGAAATGTGACTGGTATAAACACAAAATAAAATAAAAATTCAACTTCTAGGCATTTGGTAGCTCAATCAAGTTTATAGGGTGCCTGGAATCTGAAAAAAGAACTACTATCCTGTAGGGAGGTTATGTATCATCAGGCTTGTGCTCTCTAGGTGGCTCACATTTTTGGAATGCTCACGATTGGCGTGTGGGATCCATAATCTGAGGGGTGTTCCCATTTGGCATCCCCTGGGTCCCTTGAAGGAATGATAAAAGGGCTTTTTTTAGTCTGCCCTAATGTAGGCACAACTGGGAGCAGGGTTTATTTTAGTGCATTGGTCAGTAATAGCTAAAATGTAGCCTGAAACACATGCCCTTTTCATGGGTAATTAAATCAAAATCATCCCATTTTATCTCTAGAGGATAAACAGAAAAGTGGATTAACCTAGTGGACTAATATGTTTTGAAGGCTTTCTTTATTTCCACCAATTTCAGTAATTACTCCTCCTCTGAACTTCTACGGAGTTCTTTTTATTTATGAATGTATGGTTTGCTGTCATCTCTACTCTTTAGTAAGCTCCTGGAAGGCAGGGACCTTTTTTGTATCTTCCATAGTGCTTTGCACAGTACGTACTCAATAAATGGTTGTTGAATGTAAATCCCCAACTCATTGAATTAGCACTTTCCTGACTTGATGTGATTCAGGGCCAAGATAGAAGGGATGAAGCCTGGAGCTTTGACATCTGAGTGGGAATCACTTGCCTGCAGTATTGAGTGTTTGCAGCCTATCCCCATGGCTTCTTGCACAGTGGGATGGCGGAAGGATTTATGGTTCATTACCCTACCTACCTCCCTCCAACTTCTCCTCTCTCTGAACTCCCCATTCTGCTCCCTGTCTGTATTAGTTATCTATTGCTATGTAACAGATCACTCCAAAACAAAATTATTTATTACCTCTCATGGTTTCTGTTGGTCAGGAACTTGGGAGCAAGCTTGGTGGGGCGGTTCTGGCTTAGAGTCTCTCACGTGGTTGCCATCAGATGTTTCTGGGGCTATAGTCGTCTGAACTCTTGACTGGGGCTGGAGGATTCATTTGCAAAGTGGCTGACTCACATGGCCGGCTGGTTGGTACTGGCAAGTTGGTTCCTTTCCACATGGGCCTCTCCAGAGGGCTGTTTGAGTGTCCTCATGATAATGTAGCTAGCTTCCCCCAGAGCTAGTGGTTTAAGACTACAGTGCCTTGGAGCAGAAACTATAATGCCTTTTATGATGAAGCTTCAGAAGTCATATGTTGTAACTCCCGCCATATTCTATTAGTTACACAGGCCATCCCTGATGTATTTGGGTGGGGGATTATACATGAATGTGAAAATTGGGAGTCAAGGATCACTGGGCTCATTGGAGGCCATCTGGGAGGCTGACTATTATACTCCATCAACTGCTGTGATTCCCCAAGTGAAGGTAGTGAGCTTAACCTTGGTTCATCTCCCTCTTCATTCCCATTGCCATTCCTAATCCAAGGCCTCATCCTACAGCATTAACATTCAATTTTTATCCCCCCTAAATCCATCCTCCAAACTATTGCTTCCTGAAGCATAGCTCTGAGCCTGTTGTTTCCTTATTATCCATTTCAGTAACTAAAGTGCACACTTCATGAGGGCAAACACTATTGTATTAATTATTTGTTGCTGCATAAAAATATTACACAAACTTAGTGGCCTAAAACAACAAACATTTATTGTCTCGTAGTTTCCATGGGTCAGGAGTCTGGTGAAGGTTGCATGGGTCTTCTGCAAGGCTGCAATCAAGCTGTTGGTCAGGACTTGTTTCTCATCTGAGACTCAACTGGGGAAGGATCTGCTTCCAGGCTCCTGTGGTTGTGGGCAGCATTCAGTTCCTTGCAGATTGTTGGACTGAGGGTCTCAGTTTCTTGCTGTCTTTCAGCTGGAGGCTGCTCTCTGTTCCTTGCCATGTGGCCCTCTCACAACACCTCACCTTGCTTCTTCAAAGCTAGCAGGGTAGAGAGTGTCCGTCAGTAAGACAGATGTTATAATATTATGTAAAGTAATCATGTACAGGTACTCACATCCATTCTGTCACTTTTGCCATATTCTGTTGGTTAAAAGCGCACCACAGGTCCTACCCACACTCAGCAGGGAGGGGCAGATCATGCAAGGGTGTGAATGCTAGGAGGCAAGAATCATGCAGGCCACTTTAGCATCTGTCTGCCATAACTATGTCTGTTCAGCTCCCTGAGCAGTGTGTGACGCATAGTAAGCTCTAACATTTGAACAAATGAGTGTAGTGTGACTGTTACATTTCTGACTCCTGGCTTAAGCCTTTTTCTTCACTTCCTTCTCTTCTGTTTCAGAGTTACTGGTTTATTTTTGAGACTCCCCTATTCTCATCTGTCCTCATGGATGAACTTCAGGATGTTCAACTCACAGAGATCAAACCACTTCTAAATGATAAGGTAAAGACTACTCTGTGTTCACTAAAATGTATACAAGTCTTTTCTTCTGATATTAGTTCATTTTCTATATCATCTGAATGGTGACTAACTCAACATATTTAACTTGACTTTCAATGGAGGGAATACTTTTAAAAATATATTTCTTAACCCTCTTTTTGATGTCTTCCCTCCCTTTTCTTTCTTCCTACTTTTTTTTGTTTCCACAGGCCAAATTCAGTGAAGTTACATTTGAGATTTTCCTATTTTACAAATAGAAATGTTAAGGGAAAAAAAATAATACGGCAAAGTTAAGCAGAAAGTATTAGGGTAGGGTCTGACAATCTAAGTGTCTTGACTTTCAATTTCTATAAGGAAAATTTAGCACCCATGGCTGGTAATGTACATAGGCTGCAATGCTCTCCTAAGGTTTGTCAAGTGTGTGATGTGACCTTGGTTTTCATCAGAGATACCTGGATGTCAGTAACGTACCTCATTTTTATGTTAGTGTTAGAGACCTACGCGATGGGCAGTGTGGTTGATAGCCACCAGGACTCAGCAAGTGAAGAATGGTGTGTGATATGAGTTACCGAAAGTTAAGGAAGGCTTATCTTCTCCCTTGTCCCTCTCTGTTCAATAATCTGGCTGAAATTCCTTGTTTTCCACCCTGTTCTTTTGGTTTGTTGTCATTGTCCCCTATTAAAATACTCCTGTAGCTTGATGTGAATGAGTCCATAGCATCCTTTCCTGAGGAAGTGTTGACGGAGAGTAAAGATAAAGATGGGTGAGGTTGGGGATGGGTGTGACACCAGAAGATGCTGTTTTTTATTATCTTGTTCTGCCCAAAGCAAAGCCCTTCACCTACAACTTCCAGGGCTGCTGACTTATTATGTGTTTACTAATTTGCTGTTGAATCCTGCCAGCCTGATTTTCATTCCTGTGACCTCTTCTCTCCATCCCCACTCCTATCCCTTCCTTTATTTTTCACCAGACTTCTTGCTGTCTCCCTTGACAAGCTGCACACTTTTTAACCCCCATTTGGTTTCTGCTGCTGCTTCCCCTCATGTTTCCAGAAAACTTTCTCCTTTAAGTATGTGAAGGACTGTCCCAAAAATGATGTGCGTTGAAGAGGAGGAAGGAAATGAAATCTGCATCTGTAAAGCTTGCATATAGCCACAGAAATGAATAAACAAGGCAGGTAGGAATAAGAAGTTTAACTTTGGGTAGGTAGTAACCTATCCTAAACCTGGTTGATCATCAGAGTCATCCTGGGAATTGTTTAAAATTACAGATTCCCAGGTCCTACCATAGATCAACTAAATGGGAATCTGGGGGGCAAAGAGGGAAGCAGGACACCCCCCCCCCCCATGATCAGTGGTTCTCAACTTTGGCTTCTTATTGGAATTACCAGGGGAGATTTAAAAATTACTGATGCCTGGGTCCTACTTCATTGCTGATACCTGACTGAATTGGTCTGGGGTGTGGTTGAGCTTTTTTAAAAGCTCCCCAAATTGAGAACTGTGCCTAAAGTGATTCTGATTAGCCAGTTTGGAAACCAATGACCTGATTGATCTCAGATATTTGAGGACTTGAGGAAGATCCTTCCCTGACCCTGGGAGGCACCTAAATTAAAGAATTGCAGGAATTAATTGAATGGATATCTCATAGAGAAGGCAGCTGGAAAAGGAAAGATTTAGTGGATGTACCCATAGAAAAGCACTGAATTATGTCTGAGCCTCCTCTCTGAGTCCGTAGGGATGCTTTAGCTGTGTCTGATGCATGCCTGAATATTATGAACTGCACTGTGTCCCCCGCAAGTTTGTATGTTGAACCCTTAACTCCCCATGTGACTTTATTAGAGATAGGGCCTTTATGGAGGTGAATAAAGTTAAATAAGGTCATAAGGGTGGAGCCCTAAGCTGATAGGATTGTGGTCTTGTAAGAAGAGGAAGAGAGAGATCTTTCTCTCTCCTCCTGCCATGTGAGGACACAGGGAGAAGGCAGCTGTCTGCAAACTAGGAAGAGGACCCTTATCAGAAAGTGAACCTTGCTGGAACCTTGATTTTGAACCTTCTGGCCTCCAGAACTGTGAGAAAATACATTTCTGTTGTTTCAAGCCATCCAGTCTATGTTACTTTGTTGTGGCAGCCCAAGTGGACTAAGACACCAAGCAACGTCTGACCTCCTAACGTCTGTCAGCTCCTCTTTGATATGTCTGTGCTGTTCCCACCCACTTCCCACACTCCATCTTTCTCCTCTCTCTCCCTGAGAAGTAAGTGCTCCTATTCCATCACTATTCATGAGAACTGCCTTACCCCAGTCAAGCAGGTAGATGGGCAAGAGATCCTCTCTGGATGGTGGCAGAAAAAGAATCCCATCCCCCATTGACCTCCCTCCCTCCCTAATAGGTGAATGCTCTGTCTTTGCCCAGCACGTGGGTGCTTTTGTGTATGTTGTAAAAGATCTAATGATGATAATGCCTGTCATCCATTATTTCACTTGATCCTCCCAATAGCTTGATGAGGTAGGGAGCAGAGATAAATGTATTCACATATTGCTGATGAGTAAAGTAAGGCTAAGAAAGGTGAAGTAGCTTACTCATATTGAGTACCAAAGAATGCTTGCTATATGGCCAGATTCCTTAATTTTGGCACTGTTGATGTTTTGGACCAGATGATTGTTTGTTGTGGTACACTTTTCTGTGCGCTGTAGGATGTTTAGCAGCATCTACCCAATAGCACCTCCAAGTGGTGACAACCAAAAATGTCTCCAGACATTGCCAATTGTCCCCTGGGGGGCAAAGTTGCTTTGGTTTAGAACCACTGGTATAGGTGAAAAACCTTTGGCTTTGAATAGAACCTAGATGTTTTTTCATTGTCCTTTTGGTTTGGTTTGGGGTTTTTTTTGTGTGTGTGTGTGCATATTGTGCTGTTATTTATTAAGCACCTTTTATGTGCCAGGTGCTTTACATACATTCTCTCTAATTTTCAGACTATCCCTTTGAGGTAGACAGTATTTCTCACTTAGCATGGCCAACAAGTGGCAAAGTTGGAACTGAAACCTAAGTCTTTCCTACTCTAAAACTTGAGCCCTCCCCACTATGTTGACCCTGTAAATGTTTTGATATCACCTCTGTGGCTTGCCCTGTTTCCTTAAAGGAGAAGCCTAGAGATGTGTATTATTTCACCTCATCTTTCTGTCCATTCTCCTCATAAATGTACTCTTTGCCAAAGGTATTGCTGTACCCTTCTAGGTTTTAGGGAGCTAAAGGAAGTCTAGACCCAACCTTTTATGGAGAAATTTGTCCTGAGATGACTGTGAGAAAGCATTCTCAATATAGCTTTAAGCAAGGCTTATGTTAACTCATCTCTTGTCATTTGTTGGTACTTTTCCCATTTTATTTTAGTGTGCCTGTAATTTTGTCTACAGCTCAGAATTGTCAAGGAGCGGATAATTTTGCTATGCTTGTTTTGGCTTCAATGATGAAAAGAATCAACCACCCATACTTATCTTTGTTTTTGGGGGCAGAAATTGCACAGGCATATGAAATGAAATTTTTTAATAGCATTTAACCATTTTCAGAGCATTTTCATAAATACTATTTTTAAATCTCCCAACCTCTTGTTGTGAAGTAAGTAGTTGAAGGTATTTTAATTCCATTTTACAAATGATGCTGAGAGGTTATGTGACTTGTCCAAAGCTAATGTCTATTAAAGTGGTGAAACCAGGACTAGAACCTACATCTTTAGACTTTGACCTAGATCTGGGGGTGTAGGGCTCTTCTCACCACCTGCTGCCTCTTGCAGCAGGTTGTTCAACCTCCTCACCCAACAGACTTAGTAACGAACAGGAGAGCTTACTGTTTGCTTTATTTCCCCTGCCTTTCTCTACCTACTGTTGGTTCAGATACTACCAAACTTGGTGAAAGCCAAAAACCAGCCTTGAGAAACAAGTAGGAGGCCACAATTGGCTTCTGAAGAATTGAAGAAATATTAGGAAGGGGAATAAATATTTAGTGGGGAGAACAGAAACAAGCTATTTACTTTGGTTTGGTTGTTGCAGGAGCAAATGAGGTAAACCCTACTGCAATTTAAGTTTTCCCTTTCTATTAATGACTGGACACGTAGCAGGGGAGGGAGGAGGATGTTAGACCTGGAGGAGGGAGAACGAGGGATCAACATTTTTGTAACCTCCAGGACAGCAGAGATAGGGAAAGGGTTTGTGCCACGGTCGCTTTAAAAAAAAAAAAAAAAAAGCAGCTGCAATTGAAAATAGATATATTGACATTTTCATCAAAGAGTATTCGTGAAGTGCTACATCTAGTGTGGACTAGAAGGTGGGTGTCCCTTAATGTGCTAAGAGATGATTGTCACATCTCTTGTCAGAAATGCCCTAGATAGGACTGAAGCAGAAAACGAGTTCCCAAGCAAGTAGCGATGCCACTGTGACAGACCAGATAACTCTTAACCAGTTACAAGAGACAGGAGGAGATCCCGAGCCTTAGCCACAACTTAGCAGAAGCCCACAGAATATTTAATGCAGAGGGTCAGTGACATGTAACATTAGCTTAATAGCATGTTAGTAGAGGTTTATTTTAGAGTCAAAATTGTATTTTTCAGCAGTCTGCAGGTGATTATCTGATTGTAGATAGTTTTATCCGAGTATCTGACCTCTTTATAAATTTCTTTACGAAGTTTCAGTTTCTTAATTGGTATTTCTTTCAGGTAATTATTGATGTAGATATTTAAAATATACATATGCACATATATATAGAATTTTTACTATCATCTCTAGATTATCGGCTTGAACAGATTTCACTTGAAAGTGGTTTGCTGATGATTGTAAAATATTGATTTATTAATTTATATGAATTTATTATATTAATTTTTATTGTTAAAGAAAAACTGGTTATTTTCTGGGCTTATCTAACTCTTTTGCTTGTGCAACCCCCCCATCTATCTTTCCACTTTCTCTTGGGAAGGATTATTGTCGTTTATTAATAGAAATGCCATATTTTATTCTCTTTTGCAGTTTTTTTTGGAAAATCAGCTTACTTCTAAAACCTTTACTGTTGTAACAACTCATTTTCCCTGCTTTAGTTCCTAGCACGTCAATTACATGTAACCCTTATTCTTTGGTATTCATTTCTAACTCAAATCAAGTATCTCTATTTTGAGATGTTCATAACATTTACAGAATAATGTTTATTGCATTCACTAAGTGTCAGGACTGGGAATAGAGTGGTGAATCAGACCACTTCTTATAGACCCCTGCTTCAAGTTCACAGAACAGGTAGATTTGCCCCAAATCTCTTCCTATTGGTAGTTGGTCTAAGGTCTTATATATCTCATCTTTCTTTACATTATGTCTGTTGTCTTCTGTCTTTTGAAACTAATATATGTGCCTCTTGACTAGATCTCATGTTAGGAAACTACATCTCTCTTCTCCCTAGCAATTACTTGTTTTTGAAACTTTTCTCCCCTTCGCCTTTTTTTCCCTCTTCTTCCTCTGTTTTTTTTTTTTTAATAGATAGGGTCTCACTCTGTCACCCAGGCTGGAGTATAGTGGCACGATCATAGCTCACAGTAACCTTGAACTCCTGGGCTCAAGTGATCCTCTCACCTTAGCCTCCTGATCACTAGGACTATAGGCATGCCTCACCACACCCAGCTAATTTTTTAAAAATTTTTTGTAGAGATGGGGTCTCGGTATGTTGCCCAGGCTGGTTTCAAACTGCTGGGCTCAAGCAATCGTCCTGCCTCCCAAAGTACTGGGATTATGGGCATGAGCTACCGCACCTGGCCCTTTTTTTTTTTTTTTTCATACTTCTCTTTACTCATTGACCTGTTCTTAGTTGCTTTTTGCTTATTCTCTAGGCTTATAATTGTGAGAATTACTTGCTTTTAATTTACCTTCAGCTGCTTCATTTACCTTCTACACTTGGCCCTGAGGCTCCACCAGAAAACACTCTCCTTAGCTGGCTTCTACTTTGACTGCAACTTTCAGTAATAATTGATCTTTTTCCTTGATTTATTTTTTTATTTAATTATTTTTTTGCTCTTTCTCCAAATTATTCTATTGTTTTAATTTTTTCCTTGAATCCCTTTCTGCTGCTTAAGTCTGCTTAGTGCAAGAATTTCTCTGAATATAAAATTAATGGCATCTTTAAAATGGACAGAAAGAAAAAAGAAAGTAACCATAGCTTGAAATATCTAGAAGTTTTGTTAGAGTGGAACCCTGTTCTGTGAACATCAGAGAAAAGTCTCTAGGAAAGGGCTGCAGGAAGTCCTCAGCCTTCTACAATGCACCCAATGAGTAGTAATGAACTTTTAATGAGTACAGAGAATGTGTCCTCAGTTAACCACAGTAGAGTCAGGTACCAACTAATGATTTCCATTCAGAAACTCTGGATGCCAAACACTGTTAAACATGCCCACTCATATCCATTTTCTAGGATGATCACTCATAAAGCCAGAAGCTATTCTCCAAGAGTGTCTGGCATCTCTTTTTAAAAAAAAAAAGCTAAGAAAACAAGTGTTAAATAGTCTTCCTTCAATTATTAGTATCTGTTATCTGGGAGTATAGCTAGGTACACTGGATTAAGAACACGTAGTTGTTTTTTGCCAGGTACTCAACAAACAAGAGACAGCTTGAGTTTTGATTGCCTCTTCCTGCTTCTGGGATTTCTCCATGTGCTCAACTCAGAGGCTGAAGTCCTCACAAAATGCCTTGTGGCTGTGATCACATGAATGTCAGGAAAAGCAATTCATGTATACAGTGACAGCTACTTCCCAAAGAGCTCATCAGAATCTGTGGCTCTGTATTCTGTGACCAATATTTTAGTTCAGACTAGAGTGATTTTCTCTAATCTTTCTAAATAATCTCTAAAGGAACTTCTGGGAAGCCTGTTAGATCAAAACCCTAATATGATCTATTTGGACATCATTATAAATCATTCCTCAAAAGATTAAATCAGTCTTTAAATCTTATATTACAAAATACTAAATTGCAAATACCATTCAAAATCCTTTTTTCTAGTTTTCTAATTACAGAAGGGGAAGCACATGTTCATTATAGAAAAATACAAAGAAAATTATAAGCACCCATAATCTCTCTTTGCAGAAATAGCTGCTATTGTTAATGTTTTAGGATTTTTCTTCTAGTCTTTTTAATGCATATTTTAACATAGTCAAGGTCAAACTGTAAAGACCATTTTGTATCCTACTTTTTTTTTCCACTTAATTAACCATATCACACCTTAAACTGGAATGCAGTAGAGTTTTTTGGTTTTGACCCAAAGTCTTAACAAAAATCCCTCGACATTTAATTGTTTATATTGGCTTATTCATTTTATAAATCTATATTAAACACCTGACTTATACCAGGCCCTGTGCTATATTTGGAGAAAGGTGCAAGTTGAATCAGGAACCAGAAACTCACTGGCTATCTGGAAATAAAACACCAGTGACTTCTCTGAAGAAGTGCTCAGACATCTCATGAGGCTAGTGGGAGCCATGGAACATTATGATCCTTTTTATCAATAGCAACATTCCTTGGAAATGTGCTACCCAGTCCCATCTGCACAGTGTCTTATTGTCTTTCCATGCTGTGACTGCATCAGAATTTATTTTTGTGAGCTCAGTTTCTTGTCAGGAATAATACTTCAGACTAGCTGTCTCCACTATTCACTTGCCTGTTCTCAGTGGCATCTACAGTCTCTCTCTGACTGGTAATCTATTGTGACTTTAAGGCCACCTTTAGAAAGACAAGGGCTGCTCACCTGTAACCTTATTACTTTAGAAGCTTTTGGTGTCTAGATTAGTGCCGTCCAGTCAAAGTTTCTGCAGTAATGGAAGTGTTCTGTATCTGCACTGCCCAATAATATGAGCATTTGAGATGGGGCTAATGTGACTGAGAAACTGAATTTTTAATTTTAATTAATTTAAATTTAAATTGTACATGTAGCTAATGGCTACCTTAGTGGATAGTGCAGCTCTAGATCATCCCAGCAGGTTCTGCTAGTTCTTCTCATGGGGTAGACAAGTTTTTTTCTTTGGTTGTTTTACCACACTCACTGGGCTGTGCTTTTAATCTTTTTGCTTTGTCCTACCAGCAGTGTAGGTGGTGGGATCCAGAACTGTTTCTACGAGGATCTTCTGGAAGGGGGGTGGGACTACTTAGTAGTCCCTTGGGATCAGATATCTAGAGCTTCTCTGGAGGAGCAGCTTTTGGGAAGCCATTGGGAACCTTCTGGAAGCTGTTGTAGAGACAGAATAAATATTGTTATGATAAATCAGTTTCTAAATAATGGGAGGTGTTTTCAGGGGAGGGGCTCATACTTTGTGAAAAATCAAGGCAGAAGTTTGTTTCCTTCCCCAAAACATCACTTGTTACCCTTTTTATACTCTTATGTCATACTCTTGCATCTGTGGCATCTGAAATGCTGCAAAAATGCTTCTGAGTCATTGCCATTGGTTTTTTTTTTTCTTAATCTAACATTACTATGATATAATCCCTTTTTAGAAAAGCTTGATGAATTCTCCTTGGATCGTTTGACTATATTCTACTTTCAAATGAGTCAGTGACTAGTTTTTTCCCCATCAGCAATTTTATAGGATGCGACAGATATGCCAGTGTATTAGGAACCCTGTTTTGTCTTTCCTTCCCTCCTTCAGTGACACTGCCTTTCTTTGTAAGATTTCAGGGCGTCTATTTCTGATCCATCCATAGCTTTGTCCTCTTCCTAACCCTTTCTTTAATTCCTGTTCTGGGCACCCTGGCTCCTACTCTCCTTCACCCTTCTTGGTGTTGGCCTCCAACTCCTTTGCTCCCAGGTACTTCCCTCGTGTGTTGAAGGTGTGCTTTCAGATTCTGATCCATGTTTTACCCTCTTCCCACAAGTTCTCACTGCACTCCTTAGGTAGGGAGGCAAGAAATTACAAGCTTGCTGGGAAACTAGGCTCCTTTCCTTTACCTTCTCAGTAAAGACTACCAAAACATAATCTCACCTCTGAAGAGTTAGCCTTTACTAGCTCATGTTTATAACCCCACCCTGCCTCTGAAGCCTTCTGATGGAGAACCATTTTAGTTTGATGCTAACCGGCAGACTGTACATGAACTGCTTTCACTGTGAACTGAATTTGCTACACATTTGGGGAAACCACGTGGTGAAACTGACTGTGTTTTCTGCCTTCTGTTGACAGAATGGTACACGAAACTTCCAGGACTTTGACTGTCAGGTAAGGACTGTACAGGCACTGAGGAGGCTCTGTACGGCATCTCTGCAGTGCTTCCGTTCCTGTGGTGGTGGTCTTGTAGAACTGGATCTCTTATCGTAGCTAATCATGACTCCTTAATGTTCTTTAGATCATTGGATCAAGTTTATTTAAGATGATTTGTTATCATGTTCAAAATTGCCTGCCAGGTACTTGTTGTATAATTGTAGGTTACTGAATTGAGCTGCCTATTTGTGATTAAGATCTCCCTTCCTCAAATGATATTGGAAACCTGATTTGTCACAGGTGGCAAATGGAGGGTTGTTACCTCATGTTACGTCACTGCAGAGAAGGTAGGGGACGGGCACTTTGGAAGAGGAGAGACTTCTTGACAGCAAAATCTTTTCCTAAAAGAAAAAGCCAAATTGTTATTAATACAAAATGCAGGTTTCTCTTGGCTTTATGTTTGGAAATGCAAAATTCAACCTGACTCATTAGTATTTTCCTAAATGGTAGTGTTCTTCCTAGTTTGGTTTTGCATGTAGCTCTGTTTGCCAAATTGAAAATAACCAGCAACTCTCCATCTACCTACTTTATCTGTTGACTGGTCTCGAAAGAAATGGGAGGGAAAAATGAGTACATGGATGTGGGAACTTTGAGAGCCTGGACAGCCCAACCACACGGGGATAGATGCCACAGTAGTGACTAATGCAAGTGACATGAAGTAGACTCAGAGGGTACTAGGAGGAAAAGAGGGTGCTGGAAAACCAACCTCCTTATGTCCAGTATTCAGCCAATCTCTATACCCGTAGGTAAATAGTTATTTTCAAATATGCATTTTATGTTAAGTACAGTGGAATCTCTATAACATTAGCATCAAAAGGAAGAACTAGTATCTATGTTGTAGGCAAACCAGTTATATCATCATAATTTATTGGGTACCTACTATAGGGTACCAGGTACATTATCTCTAATTTTTAGAGCAATATCACAAGATGGTTTCTATTATCCCTGTTTTACAGGTGAGGAAATTAAGACTCGGGCTTCATAACTTGCCATTGAGTGGTTGGGATTAAAAAACCCCATTCATCCTGAATCTCTTGCCTATTCCTTCCCACCTGTCCATGTCTAGAGTGGAGATGTTGTAAGGAGTTGAGTTGTCCTTAAAGCTGAGGTTCATGGGCCAGACACAGTGGCTCATGCCTGTAATCCCAGCACTTTGGGAAGCCAAGGCAGGAGGATTGCTTGAGGCTAAGAGTTCAAGACCAGCCTGGGCAACTTAGCAAGACCCTGTCTCTACAAAAAAAAAAACTAGCCAGGTGTGGCACCCACTTGTAGTCCCAGCTACTTGGGAGGCTGGGCTGAGGCAGGAGAATCACTTGAGGCCAGGAGGTTGAGATTATAGTGAGCTATGATCGGGCCACTGCACTCTAGCCTGGATGGCAGGGCGACACCCTGTCTTTTAAAAACAAAACAAAACAAAACAACATAATAGGTTCCTTGGCAGGACAGATTAGGCTCACCTCAGAAGGATTCAGATTTGTGATCCCACTTCCAAATACCTGTTGATGTAACTATTTGGTACTTTATATGTAAAACATAATCAACCTAGTGTTGTTAGTCATTTGCTATTAGTGATGGTTCCTTTACTTGAAAACAAAAAGTCCTATTATTTTTTGATAAATAGTGGCAGTCAAGTTTGGGTTTGATTGTTTTTAATTTGATCTAACTTCAGTTATGGTTTGGATCCTAGGTTGAACCAGTTGAGGTTGATTGCTGTTAATATTTGATATAATTTACCTAGAAGGAAATAATTTGAGAGAGGGTGACAGTAAAATTCAAGGTGAGGAACTTCAGAAATAGTATATGTATACTCCTGCCTAAAAGTGTGGGAGTATGTATTTTTATCAAATTGAGTGCCTCCCCCAAAAAAGAAAATTGGAATATAAAAGATTACATGCTTGTTGCAAAATAAATAAGAAAACACCCAAAAGTAAATGAATAAAAATCACCTGTTATTTCACCAGTGTTAATATTTTGGTTTATATCCTTTGAGATTTTTTTCACACATAATAAAATTATAGATATGAATGAAATTAAGTTTTAGAAATATAATTATGAATCACTTTTTAATATTAAGACTTAAAAATAGTCCGACAGAAATTCTTGATACTTTGGGTAAATCTTGAACATAGTAAGTAACATGTTCTGGCCTTGTGAAATATATAACTTTTAGTTCAGTTCTGATACAAATAGAATGATGCCAAGTGTCTGTCACTGTCACATGTTTGTCACTAGTATTGAATGTACAGATTCTTTGGATTATAAAAAAGAAAAAAACCATAGACCCTTCTTTTTTTCTCTTTCCAGTACTCATGGATGCTCTTCTACCTCCATTCTGGTCTCTTTGTTAAAGGTTTATGTGATGTTCTTGAGACAAGGGGCAGCTGGGTAGGGAGTCTAACAATGGGCTAATAATAGGAGACCTAGAAGGTAGGAACAAGAAGTCTAGAATGGCCTGGAATGCCTAAAGTCTTCCCAGAAACCATGGGGCATTCTTAGTAGACAAAGAGAACAAATCTAAAGCCAGCATTGTCACTCAATGGAAAGGCATTCGGTCTTGGCATTGGTGGTGTCCACTAGCATAACTGTGATATGGGGGTGAATTTAATTACATGTGGCTCTCTGTCTTGCCTAAGAAAAATCTTTAAGGAATCTTTGATGATATCCCCTGGAAGTTACCTTAATATTGTCAACCAAGCTCACAGCTTGAATCTAAATTACTTCTTTCCTTCTGTTTTCTTTGCTAATCAACTACATGCTTTTTTTTCTTCAATAATTAAAAATATACTGTTCCTCTTGGTTCTTTGGGTGTCCTAAGTGATATCATTGCCATATAGCTTCTCTGAGGCAAACAGCAGTTATAATATGGATATAAAAGTAATGAGGGAAGAGGAATGATTCAAGGTGAAATGTTTGGAATTAATAAGAAAGGAGGAAAGATCCTACTTCCCAATGAAACAGTGAGCCAGCAGGCTTCTTATTGTCCATTTATTTACTTCAGTGCTGCTTACTTCTCTTGTCCTTGTGAGACTGCTTAGAAGTTTGGAACCAGAGCTGGGACAGATGCTATAGCTTCTCTATGATATGATATATTGCTTTTAAAAAATAATAACAACTTATTTTGTGTATAATCACATACAAATTTAGAAAATTCAGAAAAGCATATAAATAAAGATTGCCTATAATCTTACTACCTAGAGATAACCATATTTTATTATATTTCTTTCCAGTTTTTACCTTTATATTCTAGTTAGCGAAAGAGCACATGCTGGACTGGGTGGGGTGGCTCACACCTATAATCCCAGCACTTTTGGAGGCTGAGGCGGGAGGGTTGCTTGAGGCCAGGAGTTCAAGACCAGCCTGGGTGACTAGCATGACCCTGGCTCTACAAAAAGTAAAAAAATTAACCGGGAATTGTGGTGTGTGCCTGTAGTCCTAGCTACTTGGGAGGCTGAGCTGGGAGGATTGCTTAAGCCCAGGAGTTGGAGGCTACAGTGAGCTGTGATCACACCAGTGCACTGTAGCCCGGGCAACAGAGTGAGACCCTGTCTCAAAACAAACTAGCAAACAAAAAAAAGTGTGCATGAGCATAGTTGAATGTTTAGAAAGCATAGAGAATTTTGAAGTAGCTAGGAAAAACTCATAATCTTATAACCCAGGGTCAACTATGTTAATATGTTTGGTGTTGATACTTGTGTGTGTGGGTGTGTGTGTATTTTTTTAAATTTTTATTTATTATTTTTCTTGAGACAGAGTCTTGCTCTGTCACCCTGGATAGAGTGCAGTGGTGTCATCACAGCTTACTGCAACCTCAAACTCCTGGGCTCAAGTGATCCTTCTGCCTCGGCCTCCCGAGTAGCTGGGACTACAGGTGCACACCACCACGCCTGGCTAATTTTTCTATTTTTAGTTGACACGGGGTCTCGCTCTTGCTCAGGATGGTCTCAAACTCCTGAGCTCAAGCAATTCTCTCACCTTGGCCTCCCAGAGAACTAGGATTACAAGCAAAAGCCACCATGCGCAGCCCTATATATTTTTAATTTTTATAAAAATGCATTTTTTATTTATATGGCTGTCATATTAGGTGTACAATTTGGTATCGCCTTTTCTGACTTAATAGTAGAAAACAATCTCATTTCTGTGTGATTTTAAAACTCATAAAAGTAAGCTGGTCACAGTGGCTCATGCCTGTAATCCCAGCTACTCAGGAGGCTGAGGCAGGAGGATCACTTGAGCCCAGGAGTTTGAGGCTACAGTGAGCTATGATCTTGCCAACCTGGGCAACAGAGCAAGACCCTGACTCTTAAAAAAAAAAAAAAAAATATATATATATATATATATATATATATTCAGTTCACTGAACATTTTTGTGCATAAATTTTATTCACAGTTTGGAGTATTTTCTTAGCTGGATTCTTGGAATGAGCGTATTTAAGGCTCTTGGCATGTCTTGTCAAATTGCCTTCCACTTCCACCAGAGGAGTACGCAATAAATATGAATGGAGAGTGAAAAGCTGCTATTTGCCAGGATATATCATTCCCATAGAAGAGGTTGATAATGGATGGAGTTCTTGCTTCTGTGATAATCTAGACATGGCTGAGGGCTAAATAATTTTATGCTGGCTGTTCAATTGCAGTTGCTCTTTAGAGGACTGATTTATAGAACCCAACTGTGAGGGATTGGTTTTAGTACTACAATTCAAGTATGTGTATGTGCCTGCCTCTTCAAAGGGGTTTAAACAGTTTTAAACTCTTACAGATCACTTGGTGAATGGGCATTGTTACAAAATAGGAATTAAGTGAAATAAATATCCTGAAAGTTTCTTCAACAAAGAGATGTTTGGAGAAAGCTGGGATTCCATCACAGTCCATGTTAGAGAGCTTGAATCAACTCCATGCTCCTCCCCTGGCTTCGGAGGCTGCCTGGAATATGGCCCTAGTCTACCTTGCAGCCTCATATCCCACTGCTTCCCTTCACATACCCACCCCACCCCAGGAAAACTGGAAATGTGCTCATCTCCCCCCTTCTGCCTTGTGCTTTTCATTTCTCGCTGATGCCCTTCGTTCCTTGAGGTCTTGAGATCCTCTCCTTGAGATCCCTACCCCCAGCTTTTGGTTTGATCTTGTTCTTTTTGGGGGGTGGGATTGTTAATTTTATTAAGTTATAAGGATATAGGTGACTTTATTCTTACTTGAGGGAAAACGAAAAGAACCTTGTAGAAAATGCTGAAGTCCTTTTTTCCACCACCCCTTATCTCAGTTCCCCTTCTCCTGTCACTAGAGGATTTTTGTCTCTGCAAGCTCTGTCTCATCACATGCGTGATGGCTGCCAAATGCCCCAAACCCACACCCTTTCGGCTTAGCAGCCTCAGTGCTGAGGAGCGTTTTACCTGTAGCCCTAGGGGAAAGGTCTGGGGAGGACTCTCCCTAGAGAGTCTGAGTTCTGAAGGTGCTCAGAGCTTGTGTGTGGGTTAAAGAGACATTCAGTCTTTTTCATTGTTAACTAAGGCTATGTGAAGAAGATATTGGAGTTGGCTTTAAAGGAGGAAAAGATAGATTTTAGGTTGACAAATTGCAAAAGAAACTTTCAAATGAAGGACATGACTTGTGAGAAGGCTGAGAGTTGTGAGTGGTTGAAAAGTGAAAGGAGAAGTGTGAAAATGTTGATTGAACTAGGCTGAATGGTGTAAGAGGTAAGGGGGAGAGAGTTGAGGCTAGAGTCAGGGAAAATATATTATAGAACTGGGAAAAGGAAAATGTGATCCACTGGTAGACAGGAGGCTGAGTGATTGGTAGAGGCAGATTCTTTTACTATGGGATTGAACGAGATTATATAATGCAAATGAACTTTATTACCTCTACACAGGGGTGAGGTAGTAGGGATGTTATATCAAAACTCCTATAGAATAAGAGAAACTATACCCAAGGCTCATACAGTAGTCTGCTTATTGGAAACAGGAAATTTCATACTAATAAAAATGTTGACATTTCCTAGAGTATGTGTGTACCTAAACTATTTCAGACTGGCCAGGGAGGGGAAGAAGTAGTAACAGGCATGATGTGATCATAATTTAGTAAATTTGGAGATATAGAACAAGTTAGATTGTGTACTCCTGGTGACAGCACATTTACCTGAAGGGAGAAGACTCAAGAAAAAGGTGAAAGTTAATTATTATTGAATAATGTTAATATCCTAAACTCTTAAATTCTTAAAAAGACTTTCTGATTAAGACTACATCTTTCATTAAGTGGGAGAGGCAGTCCAGGATAGAGAAGTATGTCCAGGATCTTTATGATTTCAGCTTGTTTTATAAGCCTGGAGAATAAAGGGATCATGTTGAGGAATTATGTAGACTTGGAGATGGTACATGATCAGAAGGGGCTGGGAAAGATCTATGACCAGAGCCTATTCGATGCTCTCTTGGGCTGTGCCCTTTGAGTACACCTCTCATTGTGTGGTCACACTCTCTAGAATGCTGGGGTTGGCGATGAGGTAACTGGAGAAAGAGCCTGTAGAACAGATGATAGTTGGCCAAAGCAGAAAGGTGGCAGCAGCAGGTCACTCCCTGCAGTGGCCTGACCGTTGAATCATCTCTGTAGCCAGGGTCTCTGTACACTCACCTCCAGATGGAATCTGCTTCAAACTGTTCATTCACAAGGTCACGAAAGATGTGCATGCAAATCCCCATGAAAGTGAGTGCCTCCTTTCTTTGCATTCTTTATTCGGCTAACGACATTTCCATTCACATACTTTGAAAATGAAGAACTTTATGAGACACTGACAACCAAGGGCTGCTCCATATAGGACAACAAATGGGACCTAGGACTCTTGGCCCTTTGATACTTTGGTTGTAATGTGATCTGAGGACATATTATGGGGTGGTAGGGCCTGAGATCTCCCTAAAGAGTTGTGATTTTGTAAGGAGCCAATGTTAACTCTGAACTTCATCCAGATTACAAAATGATGACAAAGCAGTAACTTTGCCCTATTCCCTCATCTATGTTTATCCCATCTGATATCTCCCTTTTTGTCATCCTCCTGACCTTCCCTAGCAGCTCATATCCCTGCCTCCCTTCCCCCCACTATCACCATCAATTACCTGCCTGGCCTTGGGGAGCTCCTGCTACACTTAGGACCACAGTGCAAACTGGTTGTTTCTCTCAGTTCTCAGTAGCACAGTTGAGGCCAAACTGGAATATTTAAGCAGGACTGTGCTGAAGGTTTTGGGTATGACAGAAGGCAGGCTGCAGCAACTAGATTGTCAAGGTGACAAGTTGTTGGACACTCTTCCACTTGGGTTCCCCTGTAGTGTCACTCCATGTGGCAGGCACTGTCCTCTCCCTCTTCATTCTTTCTTTCTTTCAAGAAACAAAACATGAGAGATATTGAAGCCTCCTTAAGTTCTCTTTCATAATCCATCCCCTCCCAGAAGGAAACAATGTCCTAAAGTTACTGTACATTCCTTTCCTCCCAAGTTTTTGTACTTTAAATATATATGTAAATATATATAATCTAGAGTGTTATTTTTTTAAAAATTGACATAAGTGGTATATTGTATATACATCCTTCTGCATCATACTCTTTTACCTGGCATTGTTTTTTCAAGATTTTCTCTGTGTACTAATGCTTATAGTTCTAGCTCATTCATTTTTATCTGTATTTCATTATATGAATAAATCATAATTCACTTATCAATTTCCCTATTGATGAATATTTGTAATGTTTCCGATTTTTTTGATATTATAAAGAAGGCTGCAATGTACAGTTGACCCTTGAACAACACAGGTTTGAACTGCCTGGGTCCATTTATATGTGGCTTTTTTTCAATAAGTATATTGGAAAATTTTTTGGAGATTTGTGACAGTTTGAAAAAGCTTGAAAACCACATAGCCTAGGAATATCAAAAAAATTAAAAAGTTAGCTATGTCATGAATGCAAAAATGCATTTAGATACTAGTCTGTTGTATCATTTACTACCATAAAATATACACAAGTCTATTATAAAAAGTCAAAACTGATGCACATAAACACATGGCACCATTCACAGTCCAGAGAAATGAAAACAAACATAAAGATGCAGCATTAAATCGTAACTGCATAAAATTAACTGTAGCACATACTGTACTACTGTAATAATTTGGTATCCACCTCCTGTTGCTATTGCATTGAGCTCAAATATTGTGAGTACATGCTTAAAATGCCAAGTGACACTAATCATCTCTATGTGAGCAGTTCGTCTCTCCAGTAAATCGTGTATAACAGTAAAAGTGATCTCTCAGGGTTCTTGCATATTTTTCATCATGTTTAGTGCAATACCATAAACCTTGAATAACACCATGGGACCCATACAAAGTGCCATTAGTCTGAGGCGGGAGGATCGTTTGACCCCAGGAGTTCCAGGTTACAGTGAGCTATGACCGTGCCACCACACTCCAGCCTGGGTGACAGAACAAGACCCTGTCTCGGGGGGGGGACCTAAGTGCCACTAGTGATGCTGGAAGTGCCCCTAAGAAACAGAGAAAAGTCATGACATTACAAGAAAAAGTTGAATTGCTTGATATGTACTGTAAAATTGAGGTCTGCAGCTGTGGTTGCCCACCATCTCGAGATAAACGGATCCAGTGTAAGGACTATTGTAAAAAAAAAGAAAAGGAAATTTGTGAAGCTGTCATGATAGCTATGCCAGCAGGTATGGAAACCTTGCACATTTTTCAAAATACTTTTTTTTTTTTTTTTTGGAGACAGAGTCTTGCTCTGTCACCCTGGGTAGAGTGCAGTGGTGTCATCATAGCTCACTGCAACCTCAAACTCCTGGGCTCAAACGATGCTTCTGCCTCAGCCTCCCAAGTAGCTGGGACTACAGGCTAATTTTTTTCTGTTTTTAGTAGAGACAGGGTCTCACTCTTGCTCAGGCTGGTCTTGAACTCCTGTGCTCAAGCATTCCTCCCACCTCGGCCTCCTAGAGTGCTAGGATTACAGGCATGAGCCACCGCACCCAGCCCAAAACACCTTTTTATCTCATATTGAAAATATAGCTTTTATGTGGGTGCAGGATTGCTATAAGAAAGGCATACCTATAGGTTCTAATGTGATTCAAGAAAAAGCAAAGTCATTATATGACAACTTCAAGAAAAAGGAAGGTGAAAGATCTATAGCTGGAGAATTTAATGCCAGCAAAGGATGGTTTGATAATTTTAGAAACAGATTTGGCTTAAAAAATGCCAGGATAACAGGAGAAGCAGCTTCTACCAACCAAGAGGCAGCAGATGAGTTCCCAAACACCATTTAGAAAATCACTGAGGAGAAAAGATATCTGCCTGAACAGGTTTTAATGTAAACCAATGTGCCCTATTCTGGGAAGAAAATGCCACAAAGGATATTTTTTAGTAAGGAAGAGAAGCAAGAACCAGGATTTAAGGCAGGAAGGGATAGGCTAACTCTGTTTTGTCAGGTTTATGATCAAGATTGCCCTTATCTATACAGCTGCTAACTCCAAGCCTTAAAAGGAAAAAATAAACACCAGCTGCCAGTCTTTTGGTTGTACGACAAGAAGGCCTGAACAACGAGAACCCTTTTTCTGGATTGGTTCCATTGATGCTTTGTCCCTGAATTCAGGAAGTACCTTGCCAGAAAGGGACTGCCTTTTAAAGTTCTTTCAGTATTGGTTCTGGCCACCAAGAACCCCATGAGTTCAACACTGAAGGCGTCAAAGTGGTCTACTTGCCCCCAAACACAACATTCAGCCTCTAGATCTAGTTCGGCCTCTAATCAGGGGGTCGTTTGGACCTTTAAGTTGCATTACATATGATACTCTATGGAAAGAATTGTCAACACTGTGGAAGAGAACCCGATAGAGAGAACATCATGAAAATCTAGAAGGATTACGTCGTCAAAGATGCCATCATTGTTACAGAAAAAGCTGTAAAAGTCATCAAGCCCAAAACAATAAATTCCTGCTAGAGAAAACTGTGTCCAGATGTGCATGACTTCACAGGATTTATGACAGAGCTAATCAAGGATCCTGAAAGAAATTGTTGCTATGGCAAAAAAGGTGGGGGAGGGAGGGTTGTGTGTGAAGGGTTTTAAGATATGGATCTTGGAGTAGTTCTAGAGCTAATAGACACCACACCAGAGGAATTAATAGAAGATGACTTGATGGAGATGAGAGCTTCCAAACTAGTGCCAGACGTTGAGGAAGAAGACATAGAAGAAGCAGTGCCAGAAAACAAATTGATATTGGATAATTTGGCAGGAGGGTTTTGATTATTCAAGACTGCTTATGACTTCTTTTACGACATGGACTCTTCTGTGATATGGGCTCGGAAACTAAAGCAATTGGTGGAAGAAGGATTGGTACCTGTAGAAACATTTTTAGAGAAATAAAAAAGCAAAAAAGACAGAAATTATGATGTATTTCCATAAAGTTACACCGAATGTGCCTGCCTCTCCTGCCTCGTCGTCCACCTTTTCTTCCTCTGCCAGCCCAGAGACAGCAAGACCAACCCCTCCTCTTCAGCCTACTCAATGTGAAGGCGAGGATAAAGACCCTTATGATGATCTACTTCCACTTAATGAATAGTAAATATATTTTCTCTTCCTTATGATATTTTTAATAACATTTTATTTTCTCTAGGTTACTTTATTGTAATAATACAGTATATAATACATATAACATATAAAATATGTGCTAATCGACTCTATGTTATCAGTAAGGCCTCGGTCAACAGTAGCCTATTAGTTAAGTTTTGGGAAGTCAAAGTCAAGATTTTCGACTATGGGAGGGTGTTGGCGCCCCTAAGTCCCACAACAACTATGCATCTCTGGGTATATCTTTTGTGTGTGTGTGACTATGTTTGAGAATTTCTGTAGACTATACCTAAAAGTAAAATTGCTGTAGGATAGGCACCTCTTAACTTTACCAGAAATTACCGAATTTTTCTCCAGGGTAGTTGTTCCAGTTTACATGCCTATCAGCAGTATATGTGAGGAAGAAGACATCCTTCTTCTATATCCTGGCCAACACCTGGTGTATCTGCCTTTAAATATTTGCCATTCTGGTGTGTATGAAATAGTATCTCATTAAATTTAATTTGTACTTTCCTGGCTATTTAGTGAATTAGTGTATTTCTTCTTAACTTTCTATCATAGCACCCTATTTCTTTCTTTCATAGCACTTATCACAAGCCATTATTTTGAGTTGGTTTGTTTATGTGTTTATTGTCTGCCTCCCTATCTAGAACATAATCTCTGTTAAGACTAGGATCATATCTCTCTGGTTCACTGTTTTATCCCCAGAGCTCACTCCAGGGGATAAAACTGAGTGGTCAGGCATGTAGTAGGCGTTCAGTAAATAGATGTTTAATGAATGAAGCTGGGGAGTGGGTCTCTCAATAAATAAGTCTGACATTACTATAAGAGAACATTCATAATGTAATAGGGATTTATTTTATATTCCTCCTATCCAAACCTTATACTTTGTTCCATAGCTAGTTCACAGTACCTGATTCTGATCTTCATTTCTTCCCTTCTTCAAGCCTTTGAATAAGCTTGAATAGGAGATAGTAGTAATAGATAATAACAGAAATATTGAGCCACACATTGTCTGATTTGATAGTGATATGTATCTGCTCCAGCCTGGGGCCTGGGATTTGAGATGTACTGATGTCCAATTAGCCTAAGATTGTCTTCTGGGTCCCACATCAGAAAAGAAACCAAAACTCTGATGACGTTCACTATTAGGTAGGAAATTAAGTTGGGGGCCGGGTGCGGTGGCTCATGCCTGTAATCCTAGCGCTCTGGGAGGCCAAGGAGGGAGGATCGCTTGAGCTCAGGAGTTCAAGACCAACCTGAGAAAGAGTGAGACCCTGCCTCTTAAATAAAAAACAAAAAAAGGAAATTAAGTTGGAAGCCCTTTGCCATTGTTGGGATTCTTATTGACAGAGAGTTGATCTTGTTTTATCTAATGTAAGACTTTATGAGATAGATATGGACTTCATCAGCAGAAATTTACTAGGCTAGGCATGGTAATTTTTTATTTTTGAGAAATATAAATGTTGAAGAAGACTAGGATAAATCTCAGTTAACTTTTCTATGGTCCCTTTCTTTTCTACCCAACCACTCTTAGTGCTGCAGCCACTCCCAGCAGCTCTGATTGCATCCTATTTTGGCATATTCAGTTCCTGAGCTCTACTCTGACTATATCTAAACTTTACTCATTGCCTTGGTTAGGATCCTTTGGAGTGTAGGGAACAAACCCACCCAATACAGCTTTAAACCCCAGGTAATCTCAGAACTTCAGAGCACACACAGCTAGAACCAGGAATTAGAGTAGTGGAAATGTCTACTGAAAGCTCGAAGCTTACTTCTGTTTTCAAGAAAAGAACCAAGCTTAGGATGGAATCTCTTAGTCCCAATTACAAATTCCTAGGGAAGGATGGGCCAGATACCTACCTGACTCTAATAAGTTGTGGCTATGTATTATATTTTACAAAGACGGCAGTCAGGGGCCACTCTTGGCTCTCAGGAAAGAAGAGAGATCCTAAGCAGACACATTCGTAGGTGTCTACTGAAATTATCAGTAGCTGAACATGTGTTTATAAGCTCTGAAGCCTCTGACTTTTTACCCAGCAACTTCTTCATATCTCTGTTTCCTGAACTTTTCTTCCCTCAAGTCTTAACTGGCTCCTTAAACCAACTTACTGATCTCCTTTCCATAGCCAGTTGCAAATGTATTTTCAACAGATCCCTGACTTCCTGGACTCTTAAGTGAGCTTTGGGCATGACAAGGTGTGCTTTTCTCCCTATTTATTTATTTATCTGGAAGAATTAGAAAGTAAGAATATTATGTATAACACAGCATGTCTCTGGTATGCTTATATTTTATTAATGTGTCCTACCCCAGCTAGTGGGAAGTAGCAGTGAAGTAGGTATTGTGAAACTTTGGCAACCTGGAAAATTCATTCTGCCTTTGCTGAGACCTTAACATTTTCTTGTTACAGGAACATGACATAGAAACAACTCATGGTATGGTCCACGTCACTATAAGAGGCTTACCAAAGGGAAACAGACCAGTTATACTGACGTATCATGACATTGGCCTCAACCGTATGTATTTGATTTTACACCTTCCTTTTTTATAATACTTAATCTTTATATATTAAAAACATCTAGGACAAACTAGGATGGACAAAAAAAAAAAAAGACAAAAAAAATCAACAACAAATAACAGTATTCTAATACAGCAGAAGCTTTCCCCTCTCTGTCATAACCTTCTCTCCTCATTGCTACATGTTTTAATGGCACAGTTACAGTTCCTGGGAAGTGTGCAGGGGAATGTGTTTTGGAGGATACTAGAATTATATCTCACCTTTGTGTCATATCTGCTAAGGGATTGAAGATTATACGATGAACTGATTAAGAAAGTAGAATTGCAATCAGTTTTTTTCAAGTCTATACTTTGGCTTTTTCATTATTCAGGTTAGAAAATCCAGAGTTTGAACTTAACTTTGTTGTAAGCTTTTCAATGAATTAGTAAAAGTGTTCTTGCTACAGCCTGTCATCAGTGACTTTAAGTGGACTTTCAGATGGCGGTATAAGACTCTGGCTCTCGCCAGAGGCACATGGAGTCTGTATCCATGTGTTTTCTTTCACACTGTCTGGCTTTCAGAGGTGGCCTGCATTTGAGGCTACAGTTCAGTGCTAGAGCTTTTGTAGCTGCCTTAGATGAGAAGTGATTTAAGCAGTTGTACTAAAAGGGTAGAAATTGAAGCAGCAGCCCCTCCCTGCCTCCTAGCAGTTGTGCCAGGACACAAACTCCCATATGGTCAATGTAAGCAGCTCAAGACATTCATTTTAGCCAGGCTCCTGGGGTACGGTCAGTGTGTCTTTGTTATACGGGGTGATGTGCATGAGAAATGACAGCAATTATGGGTGTAAAGTTATTTTTGTGCAACACCCAGAAACCAACAAACATCAGCAAAGTGTATCTCAATGTGAGATGTCTCATCTCTAACCTTCAGGGCGGCTTGAGTCAAGACACCGCACTTGAGTGGAATGGTGGTTAAAAGGGAGTGAAAGAGGACTATGATATGGCATTGACTGAGTTGTGGAAAACAGGAGAAATGGAAAGCCTGTGACTTATGGGCATTTTTACTCTTGTAGATAAATCCTGTTTCAACGCGTTCTTTAACTTTGAGGATATGCAAGAGATCACCCAGCACTTTGCTGTCTGTCATGTGGATGCCCCAGGCCAGCAGGAAGGTGCACCCCCTTTCCCAACAGGGTAAGGCCACAAGCAAGATCTCCTGGGAGACATGCACTCAGAAAAGCAAATGACTGAGCTCCAGTGGAAGAAGTAGTGTGTGCTTCCCTCCCACTTGATTTTATCACAGACTATAGATTATACTTATCAACAAACTATCCTAATATTTTCTCTCCTTGGGCTGAGAGGACTGTTATATGTAGTCTGTCGGGGGAAACTGCATGTTTTCCTATATCCAGGAATGGCTCTCCATAGCAGGATTATTTCCTATAATCACAAAGCATAAGTGTCTGGAATACCCATTTCTCACTGTCTTTTATCTGTCCCCTTCCTCATCTACTTGAAATCTGTCATTTTTGTGTCCCTCTCTGGAACTCCCAACTACCTAGGCCCAAACTCAGATCCCACTGAGTGTCCCTGGGAGCATCTCCCCATCCTTAGTTCCTAACCTAGTGATAGAAATTTGAATGTCTGTGTAACTATTTATTCTGAGAGGCTGTCCTGGCAGATAGAGGTGCAATCTGATTGGCCTTGGCACTCTCGGCTTCATCCCAAGCCTGCTTTGCATGGCAGAGTCACAGCCTCCTTTCTTGTTCCCTGGACAGTGTGCTTATCCTGACGACCTGGGGGGAGGAGTGAGGGTACATGCTATGGGATGCTAATTCTTCCCCTCTCCTTTTACTCCTCTCCAGAGCTGCCTTTGGCCACTGACTGCTGTGAAATAGACCATTGCAGACAAATAATAGCTAACACTTACATGGTACTCAAACGGTGTTCCAGATGCTGCTTTAAATGCTTTACATTTATTAATTCATTTAATCTTCACAACCGTATGAGATAGGGTTAGGTTTACTATTATTCCCATTTTATAAGTAAAGAAACTGAGGCACAGAAAAATTAAGTAACTTGGCTAAGATTCCATAACAAATAAGTAGCAGAACTAGGATTTGAATGGAATCTGTGTTGACCATGTCCAAGTTGTTCTGCCTCTCAAATGCACATTGGCCAGTAATCAGTTTATATCCAACGAGATTTGGATCCAGTGCCTTTTTTCTATTTTGTGCACAAATGGTTCAAGAGCACTCCCTCCCTTGAAGTGTTCAAGCAGAGGCAGGCTGACTTCCCTGTCAGATGTAAAGCAGATCCTGCCTCATATATAGGGAGTCATCTTAGGATCCCTTCCATCTCTGATTCTCTAATCTCTGTGAATGTTCCTTACTTTTCTTGGATTCCTGGCTTGGGTCTGTTCTTGGGCTTGCCTGACCATTTAGGATCAGATGATTCATGTCATGAACCAAATCCAAAAACAATTAATAAAATAACCATGTTATCCTATGCCTAAGTGAAACAAAGATGCATTCATGCCAGGATTTGTAACTATGTGCCCAGGCCCAGTATAGCTTTGTTTACTTTTACGTTTAGCTGCCTACATATAAGCTGTAGACAAAGAGCCACTTCCTGAGCTGACTCTTACTGCTGGAAGTTTATTGAACCTGGACCCCAATTGAAGTGATTTTTGGGGGTTTGGAAATACCCTAAGAGAGAACCATATTACTAGTTTTTTTCACATGGTTTCCTCTGGTCCCAGAGACTGCTCTTTAGGATACAGAAATATGGGAGTTCTTTTGCTTTCTTCTGAGTATGTCAGTCATAGAGAGTTATACAACATGCCACAATTGTTTCCACATTACCTCTTTTAAGATTTTGGTAAAAGCAAATGCTTTTATCTAAGACTCGTGTACTTTTCCAGCTGTTCTAGTAACTAGGAATTGTGAGTGCTTTCTAATTCAGGAGCTATCCTTCCGGATTTCAGATACCAGTACCCCACAATGGATGAGCTGGCCGAAATGCTGCCTCCTGTTCTTACCCATTTAAGGTAGGTTCCTTCTGCAGTCTTCCACAGTTTTTATTGACTTTCTTTAGTCAATTCTATAATGTCTGTTCCAGAGGATATGCTGGTGAGCAAAACAGAATAGTCGCTATTCTCCTGCAGCTTAATGGGGTAACAAGAAGCAAACAATCACAATCAGTGCTATGAAAAAGTCAGTGGGGGTGTTGTGATAGAGAATAAGGGCAGGATCTACACAAATAAGGCTAGTTAGAGACTGCGTCTCTGGGAAGGGGTCATCTAGGCTGAGACCTGGAATGTAAAAAGGAGCTACCTAGACAGAGAGCCAGGGCAAGAGGATTCTAGACAGAAAGAATATGTCCAAAGGCCCTGGACCAGATGTGCAAGTGGAAGAAAGGCATAGGACTGAAATTCAAGAAATGTAGACAAGGACCAGATTACATAGGTCTAACAGATCAGGTAAAAATTTGTGATTTTATTCTAAGTGTAATGAAAAGACATTGAAGAGTTTTAAGCAGGGGAGTGATATCCAATTTAGTTTTTTGAAATGATCATTCTAGGTATGTAAAGTGTACATCAATAAAGCTGTTTAAATTTTTTAGAAGGGGTTACTTTTGCTGTGGAGAGAATGGTTTGGAGAAGAGTAAAAGAGAAAAAGCAGAAAGAACAGTTAAACTATTACAGTAGTCCAGGCAAGAGATAATGATAGCTTGGTACTGGATGCTGTTGGGGCATGGACTGAAGTAGATGGAGACAGATGGAGACATTCTAGAGGTAAACTCCACGTGACTTGCTGATGGGTTAGATACTGAGGTGATAGGACAGTGAGCAGTCAAGGATGATTCCCAGGTTTCAGTCATATTTTATTTAGCCATTAAAACCAACTTGAAAGTAGGTGGTGGTAGCCTTGTTTTATAGATAGGGAATTGAGCATCAGAAAGTTACAAAAAAAAAAACTTGCCCAAATTCTCATGTCTAGTAAATGTCAGAGCCAGGGTTTGAACCCAGGTTGTATTCTTTACATTATACAATGCTGCCTCCAAATGAAGTTGACTCTGTCAATTGTTGGTATATCCCATTCACAGTCTGAAAAGCATCATTGGGATTGGAGTTGGAGCTGGAGCTTACATCCTCAGCAGATTTGCAGTAAGTATGTAGAGAGGATTAACACCCTTGAGGCACTGCCTGGGTCACAGATGTTACTGCTGTGTTAAATGACCAGGCACTATGTCTTATGTCAGTTTTTCTGTAAATTCTGTCTGCTTCAGATAGAGCCTTGCTTTGTACTTATAGTACCTGAAAAACCACAAATGAGGTCAGTACATTGTCAATTGAAAGTAAGGCCTAGATGCTGCTTATGATGGAATTTTGTACAGCCATTAAAATTAAGTTTAAGAAAAGCTTATGATGATACATGATCTGCATATATATAACATTAACCAAAAAGTTAGAATACAGATTCACATAAAGTTTGTCATAGTCGTAGGAAAGGACTGGAAGGAAGTGTTCTAAAATATTAACAGGGATTGATATGTTTTTTCCAGATGCTAAGTCAGATTTCAAGAGCTATTTTTCTACATATACTTCCTAGCCACCTCTCTGTAGTCTTACTTTCAAATGTCAGGCATTAAGGCATAGTAGGAATTGATTAACCATGTTCCAGCTCTTTAGAAGAACTGTTGGAGTGGAACTTTCATACTGTTGTCTTTGTCGCAGCTCAATCATCCAGAGCTTGTGGAAGGCCTTGTGCTCATTAACGTTGACCCTTGCGCTAAAGGCTGGATTGACTGGGCAGCTTCCAAAGTAAGTACCAAATGAAGGTGTCCATCGGTTCATTTTCACCCTTCTCAAAACAGCTTATCTATTATATCTTTCATTGAGGAATATATACAGTTAAGAGCAAAAAGTCTTAAGTATACAGCTTGAGGAATGTTTACATATGTAATCAAGACCCAATCAATACATAGAATATTTCCAGCTCTAGAGAATTCCCTTGTGCCTTTTCCTAATTGATACTCCTCTTCTTCCCAGAAATAACCTTATTCTGACTTCTATCACCATTAGATAGTTTTTATCTGTTTTTAAGCAGGTTTACCTTTTCTTAAATTGACATCATAGAAAATGTGTTCTTTTGTGTCTAGCTGCTTTCATTCACCATTGTGTCTGTGAGACTCATCCACGTTTTGTGTAGCAGTAGTTCTTTTTAATTGCTGTTTAGTAGTCTATTATGTAAATACACAGAATGAGTTGTTTTTGTTATTTGGAATGAAGCTGCTATGCACATTCTTTTGCATCTTTCAGTAGACATACACATTTATTTCTTTTGGGTTTATACCTAGGAGTGAAATTGCTGAGTCATAGGGTTATTGTATATTTAGCTTTAATAGATATTCCCAGCAGTTTTCCAAAGTATTTGACCAGTTTATACACTAGCAATGCATGAATGTTCCAGTTGCTCCACATCCTCATCAATGTTTGATATTGTCCTTTTAATTTTTGTGAAAGATGAGCAGTTTTATTTGTAATATTAGTTTGTTTTTATGTGGTACCCATCACCAAAATAGCTTTAGTTATTAAAATAATAATTTGTAATTACACCATTTTTAAAAATTTTAAGTCATACTTATAGGTAAATAATACTGGGTTTTAATTTGCATTTTCCTGAGGGGCAATGATACCAAGCACCTCTTCTTGAATATCCTCTTGTGAAGTGCCTATTAATGTCTTTTGCCTTCATACCCCTACCCTTTTAAAAAAAAATCTTCTACATATGAGTCCTTTGCTGGGTACATGTATCTCAGATATCTTCTGCGCAGATATCTATCTGCGGTTTGCATTTTCACTCTCTTAATGAAATGAATGAATGAATCACTCTCTTCAATGAGCCCAAACAGCTTATCTGTGCTACTGATACCAAAGACATGTGGATTATGAGGGAATTTAACCTCTAAAATCTGTTCAAGGAGATAGGAAACTAAAGGGGAATGCTAATGATTTTACAAATATAAATAATCCCAGTACCAAACCAAAGTAAAAAGAGGGAATAAGGAAAAAAGCGTTATATTATATCCCATTTGCATTGAAGTCACCTATGCTAAAAATAATTCACTGTTTTTAGGTTGGAAAGGAAGCAGTTTTGGAACATTTTCTTGCTGAAGTACAAATGTTATTTGTATGTTATTTTAAACTAAAACTGTGGAATTCTAGATTAAAACAGTGATGTTTTCCAGAGGAAAAAAATAACCTAAGCCTTTATTGCCTGCTAAAAGATGCCTGACGTATTAATCTCGTTTTTAAACAAGTGTCTACTTCTAAATACTTCTAAGTTGCTGTGAATATTTGTTCTAATGCACCACTGGAGCAGATAGTCTCCAAAATACTACCACCCAACTGGTCACATGTATTAATAATCTTTATTGATACTGAAACCATGAGATCCCATAATTTGACATCTAAGAACTTATTTGAAGGATAGTTAGTGATACTTACAAAGATTTAAATATAAGGATAATAACTTTTTAAAAAATGTAATACCTATATAGTACTTACTATGTGCCAGGCACTGTTCTTAAATCTGTTGTATATATTTAAACTTTTCATTCTCAGGACAACCCAATGAAGTGGTACCATTATTATCCCATGGAAAAATTAAGTCATTTGCTTAAGGTCAAGTAACTAATAAGTTGCAGAGCCAGAATATTCATTAAAGCATTGTTTATAAGGCAAAAAGATGGAAACAGCCTAAGTGCCAATAAAACAGGTTAGCAAAATTGTGTAGAAAACTGCACAATCAAAAAATTATGTTATTTGGTTATTTAAGGAATTGAGAAAATTCTCATGTTAAGTGAAAAACAGACATAAAGCTATATAATATGATCCCAATTTTGTTAAATACATACGCATAAGAAAAGAGGGAAAATAATGTCTTGCTAGTAGTTACATCTACAGCTGGTAGTATTACGATGATGTTTTTCATACTCTATTTTTTTCTAATTTTCTGTGATAAGTATAAATTAATTTTATAATTATTTTAAACTATTAAAATATTCTACCTCCCAGTAGAGCAGATTCTAAACAATTTATCCATCTCTTCCCACATTTAAGTTTTAGAGAAATGATGTATTCCCTAGCTTTGGATGAAACATATTAATAGTGCTATTGCCAGATGCTGTCAGTATTCTTTCTTACAGCCTGACTTATGTAAAATTTGTCCTAATTCTTATCTAGTATGTGGATACATTAACACTTACCTGAACACTTTTCATGACATGTAACAACCTAATAAAATTCTTATAAAATTTCAGATTTATGAGCATTTATGAATATTAAACATGAAGTGAGATTGGTTATTAATTCTAATTATGTTTAACTTATGAAGATAATTTTAACTTAATTTATAACCTGATAACTCACGTGAAGTTTCAGGACTTCTTTCTTCCTTAATCTTTCTGGGACTGTGTGGACTTGCTCCGTCCACATCCATGTTTGTCTCTCTCACCCCCTCTCTATTCCTGCCCCCAGCTCACTACTTCACCTCTGATCCAAGTCAGCAGTAGGAATTCATTGTAAAACCAAGGAAGAAGCCTTAAGGGGAATCAGCAACGTAATTTGAGTTTGAAATTTTTCTGAAAATAGACTTAACAGTGTGTACATTTACGCAGATTGCTGCATTTATTTGACCAAGATGCATCATTTTGAAATGGGAAGAATTAGGAGAAAAATGTTCAAAACGCAAGAACATTCTGTAAACATAGCCATTTCCTCCCACTCCCTGAAATGAAGATAGCAAAAACTGGAAAAAAGAAAAAAAAATGTTTTTGTTTCTTGGGCAGCTTGGGAGTGGTTATAAGTCAATCCTTATCAGCCATAAATCCAATGTAAATGCAGAAATACAGACAGGAATGAAGTAACAAATAGCCATGAGTTCTAAGTCTTGAGTTTTCAAAGACATGGCCAGCGTTTCTTCCAGCCACCTAGTTCAAAGCAGGCTCTCTTGTTATCCTGGAGGGGAGACTTTTAGTTTTTTTTCTGACTGACTTCTTTTTCTCATGTTTCTTTGAAAGCACCATTTCATGAAAATGTGTGATACTGAATGTGGGGTTTTTTTGTTTGTGTTTTGAGGGGTAATGTATATACAATAAAGTGCACTAATTTTAAGTGGACAGCTTGGTAAATTTTTACATACGCTAACTCTCTTGACACAGAGTTTTTATCTTTTTAGCTCTCAGGCTTGACAACCAATGTTGTGGACATTATTTTGGCTCATCACTTTGGGCAGGTAAGTGCCTGTTCCAGCTAGGAGAGCTGTGTTTATTGGCTTGTATGCGAATCCTTATTTTACCTCAGGAAAGAAGGGGTACCTTAGAATTTACCTGACCCTAGCAGATAACACTTCCACTGCAGGCTGAGATGCATGTGGCCCTACAAAGGCCGATCTTATGGGAGAAGCATTAACTCTGTGCCACATGGCTCTTGACATTTGGAGAGATGAGAGAAGGTAGCGTCTCTCCCGCCTGTTCCTGTAAGTAGCAGGCCATCTGTTAGTGTTTGACAACATCACGTGCCTCACCACACATCTTGAAAGGCGTGAGGAGGTCTGGGAAAGGCTTCACAGGAATAGAAATTTCAGGGGAAAAAGAAACCACAAAATGTTAGTGCTAACAGAACCTTAGAGATTATCATGTTCAGTCTTCATAGTTTTTTGTTTTTTTTTTAACTGGTGAGGAAACTGAATTCTACAGAGGAAGTTGCAGTTACCATGTGGATAATTGTTGAGTCAGTGAGGGGACTCAACTGGTGGGTTGGGGAACCCCAGTCCTCTTTCCAAAGGGAAAAGTGAGGTAGGTGACCTATAAAGGAGTGATCAAATAAATGAGTAATGGGATCAGAGAGCTGTGAGGTGTTTGGAGTAGGGAGAGGAGAACAATATAAATAGGATTAATGGGTGCTCATTTGCAATCTGCATAGTTAATTTTAAATATCATCTGAAGGAAAATGGTAGGTGGAGATAAAACCAGCATTTACTGAGTACTCATTATTTATGATAAGTACGTTAGATGCACAAACTCAGTTATTTTTTACATGGTTCTATTAGCCTGATTTTAAGATAGGGAAACTGAGGGCAAGAGAGGCAATGTAACTTGCCACCACTATCCAGATAGTAAGTGGTGGAGCTGACATTTGAATCCAGGTCAGGCCAACTCCAAAGGCCATAGTCTTTCTTTTATTTCATTATGTTTTTATTAAAGTTACAAATTCATATAATTTTAGAGTAGAGAAGTTCTATAGGGCTTATTACAAAGAATCTGCCACCCACCCCATTTCCTGCTTCTTAGAGGCAACCACTCTAATTCTTCTAGATGATTCTTTTGGGTTTTGCCTCCATATTGCTTTCTCTCAAATTGAGGTATAACTTACATACAGTATAGTGCACAAATCATAAGTGTATCGCAATGACCATTTACCTATGTGTACTCCATGTAACCATTGCCCAAATCACAGATAGAGCATTTCCCTCACTCCACAAAGGTTTCCTCTTGTCCTTTCCTATTCACTAATCCCCCACCCCAAACCAGGTATTCACTATTCTATTACCTCTATAGATTATTTTTGCCTGTTCTTGAGCTTCATAAAAAATGGAATCATGCAGTGTACACTCGTCTGGGTCTGGCTTCTTGTGCTCAACATACTGGCTTTGAGATTCGTTCATCTCATTCCGTGTATCGGTAGTTCCTTCTTTTTTATTACTGCGTAGCAGCTGTCCATTGTATTAATATACCACAAATTATTTAGTCTCCTGTGAATGAACATTTGGATTGTTTTCAGGGTTTTTTTTACTATTATGAATAAAGCTGCAGTGAACATACTTATACATGTCTTTTTGGACATATACACTAAATTCTCTTTGCCTCCATCTCTCTAAATATGCATATATTTCCACTTGTTGATTTTTCATTTGTAGGCATTATCTGTTGGCTTTCCATTATGGCAGATGATCGATCTCTCTCTCTCTCTCTCTCTCTCTCTCTCACAGACACACACACAAACACCTTGTCCCCATGACACACATTTGTATTTTCTACTACCCTCTTCTTCCCAATATAACATAACATAATTTGTGTTAGATCAAATTCCAGCATTTGTACTATCATCTCTATATAAATGTTATTTAGAGCTAGGCCATGACTACTTTTCTTTTCTGTACAACATTTTGTGTTCTCTTGAGTTAATACTTGCACTATTTTTCTTTTTGTTTTGTTTGTATTGTTTGCCATTCTATGTATTATCAATATTTCAAACTCTCTCCCCTGTTAATGTAAATCTCCTTATTCAATACATTCAAGTACATCAGGTATTCTCTCATTTTTATCTTATTGAAGGATTTTCTCCTACGGCATTCTCCCTTGCTTTAGTCTGGACTGGTTTGGTAACTAGTATAAATGAGCCAAATATGGCCTCTGTGGATTGGCTCCTAGGTTGTTTAATTATTCACTGCAGACTGACTATTAGCTCAAAAGCCCTCCAGCACCAAAATTAAATTTGTACACATCTTTTTAAAATAGCCCAAACAAGCATATATTAGCCATTTAGAGCCTGCCTGCTTTGCATATTCTGCAAAGATTCACCTCACATTTGCTGGCCATTGATAAGATAGAGCCTTCTAGTTATAAGACTCCAAGCTACTATGATCCATCAGAGTTCTCAGGCCCAGAGACTCCCTGAATTCGGGTCCAACCTGGGCAACATAGTGAGACCCCCATCTCTAAAAAATAAAAAGATAATAAAATAAAAACCCACACAAATAAGGAAACCAGGGTTCAGAATGGTTAGGTGACCTAAGTTCCACAGCTAGTACTTGAGTCCATAATAGGTTCTTTGGTGCCCTCATCTGATACAGAGTATGCCACTGAACCAGCCTGGTGCAAATAAAAAAGGTTTTAGCCATTCAGCCTGCCAGTACATCAGTAGCCCCCAGGCTCTGCCCCATTTCCCATCATGGGCAGCAAGGTTTGGCTTTTGACATTGAAAATGCAAACGCTCTGTAGTCCCAGCTCCTCAGGAGGCTGAGGCAGGAGGATCCCTTGAGCCCAGGAGTTTGAGGCTGCAGTGAGCTATGATCACGGCCACTGCACTCCAGCCTGGGTGACAGAGTGAAACCTTGCCTCAAAAAAAAAATTTCTTTTTAAAAAGTAAGAAAAAGAGAATGCAAACCAAACAAGATGGACTTGTTCCGCAGCTCAGAAGTTTACCTGTGTCTTGTTTCAATTGTCTAGGAAGAGTTGCAGGCCAACCTGGACCTGATTCAAACCTACAGACTGCATATTGCCCAAGATATCAACCAAGAAAACCTGCAGCTCTTCCTGGGTTCCTATAATGGGTACAGTTGGTTCCTATTCCTTCACTTAAATGCAGAAAGGTCTAAAAAGATGATTGGCATTTAAGAGAGAGGGGAAGGGGTAATAAACTACTTCTCCCGCTGTTGTGTGATGGGATTGCTTTAGTGTTGTTTCACCATAGTAGAAGAGGAAGGGCTTTAAGACATATGAAAACAGCCTTTAGAAAGAATGAGTGAACTGGAAGCAGTTTCGGGCATGTTCAAATACCAGTTGTAGGTTTAAGATGTTTTGAGACAAGGTACCTAAGTTATGTACACACAGAAACACACAAGTAATTGAGGTAGCACAGGAAGATGCAAATAGGGAAGACAAAGGAGAGAAGTCATAGGCCTTGATTTATAGTTTGTCTTTACTGATATCTTGTCATTGGGCAGAAGTAACGCGTGGACACCAGTAAATTCTCTTTTTTTTGTGTATTCCAAAACTTACTGTCATATTCCCCCAGTCACAGAGAGAGAGAGAGAAAGCGGAATCTTGTCTTGGGACCAGCTTCTCCAATGTGAAATTGTTAGCTCCTCCTAACTTCCTGGGAACATGGACAAAGATTGAGGAAATGGGTCGGCTGTAACTTGCGCAGAGTTACGCAGCCAGTAAGGAGCAAGCCAGATTTGGAACCTTGTCTCTCTAGCTGTTTCCTCTGTCTAACAGAGTATCCCTATTTTTAGTTGAAATCAGAAAGATTAAGTTCTGTGCTAAACTCTGTTAGTTACAAGGAAAACTCCCCCCTACCACCAAAAAAATTATAAGTCATTCCTTTCTCTTAGGGAATTTATTCCTGCAAACTAGTTGGAAAATCAAACACTTGGGACTTAAGGACTTCAGCAGCGTTACTGTTGAGTTTTGAGATTGTCTCCTTTTAGCATCCCACAGAGTCCCTTGGGCTCGAGCCAGGAGCCCCGTCCTGCTCTGTACCCCTCAGGATGCCACTGAAATGGCTGCTGGAGAACAAAGCGCACGGGGGCCCCCTCCCTCCTCAGGTGTGAAGGGAAGATAGTTTTCACATTCCTTGATAGATTTTGGTGTTTCTGACCAGGAAATAACCTGAGTTGCTGTGATTTTACCTGAAAAGAGCATTGCTTCTCCTTTGTTTTTCTAGACGCAGAGACCTGGAGATTGAAAGACCCATTCTGGGCCAAAATGATAACAAATTAAAAACATTAAAGTAAGTTCCTCAGTTTCACCACTGAATTGCTAGATATCTTTGCCTTTCATAGACTCATTCAGTGTTTAGTGAAGTTTATGTGTCTGTTGACTGACTCCTCTAATTTTGCCTTTACCTAGATGTTCAACGTTACTGGTGGTAGGGGACAATTCACCTGCAGTCGAGGCTGTGGTAAGTATGTCCTGGTGCTGTGAAGATGAATGAGATTAAAATGTAATAAAATGTGCATAGCACACTGCTGACACTCTAGAAACAGTTGGTAAATACTAGTTTTTGTTATTTCTGATAGCATATGTCAGGGTTTGCTCTTTGGTATACATTTTGGAAAATTAATTCCCCATCAATCACTAGATTTCATCACATGGGATCAGTATTGCCCTTGATTGCTTGTGTGGTACGATTCACTCTGTGGAGATGGTACAACTAATCTCCATTTACTTATTGTCATATTTCAGGCAGCCTCAGCCTTCAATCTGAAATAGACTACCACTATAACTCTACCTTCTTCTCAAGGACATAGCCCATTGATAAAAATGATTTGTGCTCATTATAGAAAATATGAAAAAATTTTAAAATAGGATTGGGGGGGAAAAGCATGATCCCATTACCCAAAGACAAACTATTATCTTTTGCTTTAACATAGACCTGATTATATTAAATAAACAAGATTTTGGCACCTGACTTAACATTAACACCATTGATAGCATTTTTCTATTCTAAAGTCAGTATGTCTGCATAATAGTCTTATGTATGTACCATTATTTAACTTTATTCTCATGTTGATTATTTCTGATTTTGCATCGTTAATTATGTTGCTGTTGGCAGGGCATTGTGGCTCACATCGGTAATCCCATCACTTTGGGAGGCCAAGGCAGGAGGATGGTTTGAGGCCAGGAGTTTGAGAACCAGGCTGGGCAGCATAGTGAGACCCCCTTTCTACAAAAAATTTTTAAAAATGAGCTGGGCAGTGGTGGTGTACGCCTGTAGTCCCAGCTACTCAGGAGGCTGAGGTAGGAGGATCACTTGGACCCAGAAGTTTGAGGTTGCAGTGAGCTATGATCAGGCCACTGCACTCCAGCCTGAGTGACAGAGCAAGACCCTGTCTCAAAAAATAATAATAATAATGTTGCTGTTCAACATCCTTATAAAATCTTTGACTTAATCTTTGATTATTTTCTTGGGATGGATTTCCAGAAGTGGAATTGATGTGTCCAAAATCATAAACTTTTACAAGGTTTTAAATACATTTTGCCAGATTCCTTTCTGGGAAGGATATAGAGTGGCATATAGTGCCACTAGCACTATGTGAAATTGCCTATTTCACTGCACCTGTCCAGCACTGAATTTTTTTTTTTTTTTTAGAGACAGGGTCTTACTCTGTCACTCAGGCTGGAGTGCAGTGGTGTCATCATAGCTCACTGCAACCTCAAACTCCTGGGCTCAAGTGATCCTCCTGCCTCAGCCTCCTGAGTAGCTGGGACTACAGGCATGCACCACCACATGGCTATTTTTTTCTAATTGTTATTTTTTGTAGAGATGGGGCCTCACTGTTTTGCTCAGGTTGGTCTCGATCTCCTGGCCTCAAGCAATCCTCTGGTTTGACTTCCTAAAGTGCTAGGATTACAGGCATGAGCCATCGCACCCAGCCTGAAGTTGACAGTTTTTTATATGTCTATTATGTCTTTCCCACAGCAGATATAACTTAACTAAGTATCTGTGTGAAATTACTTGATTTTCTTTGGCTGCCTTCATTTCTGCCCTATATAGAGCAAAACATTAAGGAGTGAGGCTTTTTGGAAATGGAGTCTAATAAATAATCAGAGGTGTTGACATAGGTGACAAGGTTTGTGGGGCAGGGAGAATGTTTGTAGGGTGAAATAGATATGCAGATAGAATATATTCACATCTCCCTGAATTGCCCTGTAAAATATTCTGTGTCTGATATGGCATGGCTTATATACAGAGGCAAATAACCCTAAATCCCCACCCCCTTAAATAAAATTCCCCAAAGGTAATGAGGTTATAGTGGTGATCCCAATTTATCAAGAAGGAGCTTTACAAAGGTCAGCCTTTTCTGGCTAAAAAGATGGGAAATACATACTACAAAAATATGTATCAAAAACGTTTTTTAATAAACATATTTACTTAAAACAGGAAAATAATATTGTTTTTAGAAAATACCCTTAATCAGAATTCCCTTATTATACTGAATTAAGTATTTCTGTGAATCTTGGGTCCAAAGTTATTTGCCTTTTTAAAATTGCTGGACTTAAAGCAACATTTGCAATCATTTTTCAAGACTATGTAATTTAGCCATATAGATAAGTTCCCTTCCTCTTTATGATTTCCACACTCTCAGTGTTTGTTAGAGAAGAACTTCAGGAGCCCATCTGTGCCACAAAGTACATACTCTTCTTCACACAGCCTAACCTAGCTCCCCTGCCAGAGCATTTTACCCCACAGCTTCACAGGGATTAAGAGGAATGGAAGAGCAAGAAGACACCACACAAGTTCCAGGCACTGTTGCTAGCTGTTCTTGCTCACTTATTCATTTAACATCATTTTTTGAGCATCTCCTATTTGCTCAGTGCTATGGAGAATATGGAAGTAAAGTGGAATCTCTGTATTCAGGGAGCTAGGGAGAGAGTAGGCATGTTAAAAACCACCAGTTGTGGTTGGCCTACCAGGTATCAAGACTTCTTATAATGTTATAGAGATTACAAAGTAGTGAATCAAGGAAACTGATTTATTATATAAAACCCAGACGTGGGAGTTCATTCTTCCAGAAAATATTTGTTGTATATCTACTATGTTCTAAGCACTGTGTCTGACAGTTAGGGATCCAGTTTTTAAATTCTACTTTTTAGAGTTAATGCATATTCTATAGTGAACTGGTACATTTGTTTATCACTGCCTGCATTTTCCTTTGTATATAGAAAGTTAAAACTCTGATTTGGTGATCCTGGCTTTTAGATTATCCCCTGATTTTAGAAGAGTTTTGTATACGTGCCCACCAGCAATTCCCAGAGCAAAAGTTCAGCTCTAATGCTGGTTCTTGCCTCAGTAATTTTTAATAACTCCCTAACTGGCTCGCTGCCTCTGCAGTCTGTCATATAGGCCACTGCTGTCCTAAAACAACACAAATCCTGCTACCTCAGACACCTTCTGTGGCCTCCTGCCTTCTACATTTAGCTCCAGCCTGCCCCCAGCCTTACCTGTCAGTGCACCCTCGCCTCACAGTTGCCTCTGTAGCGTCCCCTTCATACCTCCTGGGTCTTTGCTTATGCTTCCGTGCCTCCCCCCCCCCCCGACTCGGAAGCCTTCAGACACCTACCTCTTCTCTTCAGTATCTGTAGAAATCCTACTCATCCTTCTATCTTCATTCAGCTCAGTTGTGAAATTTTTGAAGTGGTTTCATTTTGCTTTGTATTACATATTTACACCCCAATGGATTCCCAATATTTAGCACAGGTTTTATGTGTGTTTTCTTGGCAAACGTGTAAAAAGAGAGATCCAGTTGATCAAATTAGCCCTAAAACATTGCTGGACCCAGAGATTGTCTCCCCCAAACATTTTACTGGAGGTCCCTGCCTACGTGGAGACAAGAGTACAAGATACCAAATATGTAAATGTACAAGGTTATAGTTCTCCATTATGATGGCTGCTGTGAGAGAAAAATCAGAACAGTTCATCTCTAGATGGGACAGCCAAAGACCTGGAAGCAGAAAAGGGAAAGGATGGAAGGAATAGCAGACTCACTGCCCTAGGGCCCAGGAGAGGGGAGAGGGGAGAGGGCGAGAAGTGAGGTGGGGCAGGTGCCTAGGGCTAGGTCATCAGGGCCAGCTGTGCTGGGAAGCCATCAGGAGAGCCCAGCAGGAGAGGGCCACCATCTAGTTCACTTGTTAAAGAAGTAAGGTAACGGTCTTCATGTTATATAGCTAGCCGGTAGGAAGAATTAGCTTCAGCGCATAGTTCTTTACAGACTACTTAAAATAGATTCAGAAAGTGAAATTAGCCAGTTGTTAGATCTACTCAGAAATATCGGATATAAAGTGCGTCATACAAATATATCTTTATGGACGTTGGTAATCTCTTTGGCTGGTTCAGCCATCTCTGTCTGAGCTGTTGATCTTGCAAGATCATTCTCATGCCAAGCTATTTCTTATTTTTCTAGCAATTTATAAAACTGTTTTCTCCTTTTTTTAAATTTTAGGTTGAATGCAATTCCCGCCTGAACCCTATAAATACAACTTTGCTAAAGGTAATGTGTCATCTTCCCTCACTTTTAACCATTTGCAAGTAAATTATACATGCTTCAAAATTACCATGTTTTCTGAAATAGTTGCCCAGAAAGAAGCAAAGCTTCTCTCTCTCTGATTCTCTCATTCTTTTTTTTTTTGAGATAGGGTCTTGCTTTGTTGCCCAGGCTAGAGTACAGTGGTGTCATCATAGCTCACTGCAACCTCAAATTCCCAGGCTCAAGCGATCCTCCTGCCTCAGCCTCCTGAGTAGCTGGGAATACAGGTGTGTGCCTCCACACTGGGCTGATTTTTCTATCCTTTGTAGAGAGGGGGTCTTGCTGTGTTACCTGGGCTGGTCTCCAACACCTGGGCTCAAGTGATCCTCTCACCTCAGCCTCCCGAGATGCTAGGATTACAGGTGTGAGCCACCACACTTGGCTTCATTCTCTTTTTTTAAAATGTTTCCTCCTGAACATATTCTCACTGTAGAACATTGGAAAATAGAGAAAAACATAAAGAATAAAATAAATTTAAATTACCCCTACTCCTACCACCCAAAGGTAACCTCTGATAAAATATTGGTATTTTTTTTCCTGTACATTCTTACATCATTTAAATCAGAGGGTATTTACAGCCCTATATTTGTTTTCCTCAACTTTGTGACATAGCATTTTCCAATGTAATTAAAAACTTCATAAGCATTATTTAATGTTGTGAGAATTAAGATAATGGATAGAAATTCTTTATGTGCTACATCCTGCTGTATTGGTAAGGAAGCTTCCAATGACATTTCTAATGATAAGGGTTGATGCATTTTCTTAGGGCAACTAGAGAACAAGTTCCTCTTGGACTAAATTTCTAGGGTTAGTATCAAGGGTCTTCCCCATCAAGTATCAAATGTCTCAAAGGAGTATACCCTTTGAGTATACCCCAGGCAAAAGTTTCAACCTAGCATTGTCTCAACCTAGCTTTTCCTAGAGCCTCTACTAAAATGTTTAGGTAGCTGACCTCCTTGTTTGAATTTGAACTGCTGTAGATTTAAAAGCTGATCTTATGTTGCATACTGCTATGTTTTCAGTTAGAAAGACCTCTCTGCCTTCTTCCCTTTCTCTTTGAAGTGTGCTTGAAAGGGAAGTGCTGTCACCAGAAGCAGCCCATAGTTCCTAGAAATATAACATGAGGTTAATGTTCTAAGGTGACCAAATTCAAAATGTTCTGGGCGCCAGGTGATTAATGGGCTAGTCTAAAATAGGAATTTAAAAAAAAGTTTGTGGTTTCAACTTAGTTTTTCACTTCAGGTTTGAATCAATATTCAGAAACACAAAACTGAACTCTACAATAGCCATAGACATGGTGATTTCTGGGCAAAAATACCCATCTACAACAGCATGGAATAAAGTGGATAACTCCTATGGCAGATTGAACTGATTCTCAAACTCTTTGATGAGTATCAGTCTTGGAAATAGTTTCTCCTAATATTCTCTTTCTGTATATGGGAGCTATTTTATGGTTCTAATCATGTTTTAGCTCCTAAACTTCATGAAAATACAGCCTGTGACAGTTTGGTCTATTACATTAATATATTTGTTAGGGTAAATGTTCCTTTCTAATCTTAGGCATAGAATTTTCAAGGGACTGTTCTTTGTTATCTCAAACTTTTATGTCTTCTGTGTCATTCTCCTCTTCTCAATAAGTCCCCCCTCACAGAAAGTTTTAATGCCAGTGAATTGAATCCATGGAGTTCATGTCCCTTTAAAAAAAATGCCAGTCAGGCTGACTAGGATACATCTGAGTGCAGAGTACATAACAGCTAGGAAGAAGGGGGTGGGCTTGTGTTTGGCCATCATGTCCCAGAAACACTGTTTTCTGCAAAATGTATCACCTGGGAGCTTGTTAGAAGTGCAAGTTCTTCTTTTTTTTTTTTAATTTTTAAAATTTATTCTTTTTTTACATTTTATTTTTCTTCTCGTTGTCGATATTTGAATTTCACCACTGTACTAACAAGGAGAAATGCAAGTTCTTAAACCCTACCCCAGACCTATTGAATCAGAATCTCTAGGGCAGGAACCCAAGAATCATAGTTTTAACAGGTCCTCTGGGTAATTCCAATGCACACTAATGAAACCCTACCCTAGAAATCCTTGCACAGGTGAGAATAACCAGCTATAAAGGTTTATGAGGTTGGGCCAGGTGCGGTGGCTCACGCCTGTAATCCTAGCACTCTGGGAGGCCAAGGTAGGAGGACTGCTTGAGGCCAGGAGTTTGAGACCAGCCTGAACAAGAGCAAGACCCCATCTGTACAAAAAATAGAAAACTTAGCCAGGCGTCATGGCGCGCACCTGTAGTCCCAGCTACTGGGGAAGCTGAGGCAGGAGGATCCCTTGAGCCCAGGAGTTTGAGGTTGCAGTGAGCTATGATGATGCCACTGTGCTCTAGCCAGGGCAACAAAGCAAGACTCTGTCTCAAAAAAAAAAAAAAAAAAGTTTATGACGTGAAAAGTAGCCTCACCAAATCCAGCTATAAGAAGAAAGTGGCTGACCAAGTGGGGTAGCTGAATCAGCATCAGCTCCTGATTGGAGAACTCCCCTTAGTCATGGAGTGAAGATAAGGTAGAGTTGAAGGGGACTTAGAAAGCATGATGCACAGAGAAGAAGTCAGAGTCACACTGTTTGAGGACTCTGAAGGTAACATTCTTTAGGCGGAGGCAGAACCATGGTTGAAAGCAGTGGTTAACTTCACTAACACCTCAACAGAAAATTTCCACCATGGGCCTGAAAGCCAGGCCTTGCATCTTATTGATAAATAAGTAGTGAATGATTCTTTTAGATTTGCATCCAAGGTTATTGCTAGGGTCTAAGTCTTTGTATAGGAGAACACTGAGGAGATGTAAACTGGGATGCAGTTAAACATTAAGTTAAGGAATCTGAAATTGAATTCTGTGCTGTTTGACAGGGCTTGGGATGTTCAGAGCATGTCCCTTAAGTGTAAGTCCCAGCAGACTTACATATTTTTCCTCTTCTAGATGGCAGACTGTGGGGGACTGCCTCAAGTAGTTCAGGTAAGGAGATTTTTTTTAAGCACCTGTTTGATTCTGCCTCTCTGCCTATGTAAAGATTAATGCCTTCTTGTTCTGTCCCCACAGCCTGGGAAGCTCACCGAGGCCTTCAAATACTTTTTACAGGGAATGGGCTACAGTAAGTAGTGCACAACTTCCTTTCTAACAAAGATTTATGAATAATGGCAGTCAGTTTGACATCTGGGAGCCCACAATTCTTAGGACATAACCTATGCTAGAGAAAGGAGAAACCAGAATGTTTATGGAGCATTCATTTGCACATATATATGACAGAGCTAATATTTATTAAGCACTTACCTTGTGTCAGGTACTATTTATTCTTAACCTAAGAGGTAAGTTCTGCTATTAGTCCCATTTTATAGAAGAGGAAACTGAGGCTCAGGGAGGCTAACTACATTTTCCAGGGTAATAGTTAAGCTGCAGAGCCATGATTCAAACCAAGGCAGTCTGACTCCACTGAAGCTTAGGCTGTCCTAGCAGTGAATCTGAAATTGTGATTTGCGTTTGAACTCAGCTGGTTAATAACTCCTGGCGAAGAGAAACAAAATGGAGACTGCAGAAGAAAAGAGTAGTGTCCTTGGTTAAATCTGTTCCACTACAGATTGGAGATGAAGTTGCAGAGTATTTCAGAGCAAGTCCAAGGATGTGTCTGTATCATATGCTGTTGTCCTGGTCTCTTGTATTGTGAGACCCCTGAGCTTTCTCATTTGTCACAGAATTATTTACACTTGCTCTTTTATTGGAGTTTTGAGAAAAACCTTTATACCCAGGTACAGAGCTCTTTACCCAATAGGGTGATTTTCCTCCTGTCTTTGGTATCAATATGGATAATGGCCATTTGTGAGCCATCTGGTCAGCTGCTCTAGGCAGCTGGCCCCTGGGTGCAGCCCTGTACCTGCCAGGCAGGCCATGTATGTCTTGTGTCAAGTGGCTGTGTCATCCCCGTCTGTGAGCTGCTACCAACCGAGCCCACACCCATAGCCCTCTGGCTCTCTGGGAGGAACAGAAGTCCCTCTCCTAGCCCATTCTCATCCCTTTCCTAGGAGACAGGTGATGTTCCAGCCCATTTCTGATCCAAAGCAGGATGACTGTTTATAGTGGAGGGGAAAACAGTTGCCTTTGTCTAGTTGAAAGAAGTAACATCTGAGATGCTATTGAAATATCTATCAGCCTCACCTCCTCTCTGGGACCTTAAAAGAAAATTTTATCCCTGGCTTAGAGTATTCTGTCAGTGTCTACTAGGCAGCTAAGGTTGCCACGTGGCACTCTGGTCACTAACCTGCCTCTTCCTGTGTCCATCCTGCTTCCAGTCCCGTATGTGCAGCTCAGTCACCTGAGCACCGAGTCAGGTACCTTCCTTTGTGCTGGCCCCACCCCCTGCCGCCCAGCCATGCTCTCCTGGCTGCATTGGCTTCCTGCAGCATGTCCGCGGTTTTCCTGTGCAGTGAGAGCCCGATAGAACGTGGCTCATTATGCCCCAAGAGGTTTAGCCTATAGGTCTAGCCCTGGTCCCCAGGAGGAAGAAAGGATCTGGTTGTAGGCTTCCTGGCTTCTGCCAGGCTTCCTCTTGTGATCCTAAATCCAGGGTCATAAAAGCAGCTGAAACTTGGTAGGCAGAGCCCTCCTTCCTCTACCACCCACTCATGCTAGAATTAATCCCAAGCCACAGGCAGGAATCGAAGGGCAGACTTGACTCTAAATGGGAGTGTCAGAGACTGTGCCCAGAGAACTCCGCAGGTGATGGCACCTTTTGACCCCAGCATTGAAATGACAGCTGGGGGAGTGCCTGGTGCCTTAGGAGGATATGCCATGTAAGGTCCTGTCCTGGCCAAGCTGGAAGGACCTTAGGGTCAAGCAGTGGCAGAACAGGAATCTGAGTTAAATACCTAATCCCAGAGCTCTTCTTTCCCAGCAGCCTGTACCTCATCCCTGTGTAGAAGTCAGCTCCAGGCATAGCTGCCCTCCCCTCCTCCCACACCTGTATGTCTCCTCCCCAGGTAGTGAGGGTTGCCTGTGGACACGGATGGTAGTCTTGTTGTATCGGGCTTGCACTGTGTTTGTGAAACATCTTCATACTTTCGTGGTTTGTCTTTCTTTTCTTTGGTTTAGTCTTGCATGCACTGTAGGTTTTGGTTACCTGTTTGGGTTCCCAAAGCCTCCTTCCAGTCACTGTATGAATGGCGTGGGCATAGCTAAGAGGCTATATTCTGTCTGGACTTAGGGTTTCCCCTTGTTCTGCTATGGACTAGAATCAGCTGAGATTCCAACCAGATCTAAAGGATTAAAACAGCCTAGCATATTGCCACTCACCAAGAGCTAATAATGCAAAATGGAGATGGCTATATCTTGTCCTGGGTATCATCTTAAATGGGTTGGAAAGGCTAAACGTAAAACCTCTGGTAAAACTTCTAGATTAGCTGAGCATAACAAGGGCTCCATCTTCTAGTCCTTTTGGTTCTTTGTTACAGTACCATCTGCCAGCATGACCCGGCTTGCCCGATCACGAACCCATTCAACCTCAAGTAGCATCGGCTCTGGAGAAAGTCCCTTCAGCCGGTCTGTCACCAGCAACCAGTCAGATGGAACTCAAGAATCCTGTGAGTCCCCTGATGTTCTGGAAAGACCCCAGACCATGGAGGTGTCCTGCTGAGCAGATGCTCCTCCCCTGGACCATGCAAGTCCATCCTTCTTCAAATGACTACTCCATAATATAACATTTCATTCAGTAAACTGGCCTCTCTACTATCTTTAACTTATGCATGGCCACTGAACCTCTCTCTAGTAGCCTGGATTTATCATTCTGTCTGCCTGCCCATCCCCTTTTTTGTATATACCAAGAACCACTTCTATGCCATTACTGTAACATTCCAACATCTTTAGCTGATCCAATCTCTGTATCTTCTCTTGCCAGCTTTTTCCAATGCTCCCCCAACTATGTATCAGATAAGATTCTTTGATCCCAACTCCATGTGTGTGCAAGCACGCGTGTCTGTGTTTGTGTGTGCATAGTTCTGTGATTTTAGACATGCTTTCTTGTAGCGCTTCAGCAAAAAGAACAAAAAAGGGACTTTTTTTGCATTGTCAATGATGTTTTTAAGGGAAATATAAAGAATAGATTTCTAGGTTGGGTAGGCCACTGCATTCTCTTTTGGTTCCAATCATGGTCAACATGATTTGCAAAGTGACTTCAGGAGAGAGCATCTCTGAGGAATGTGGAAGATCATAATGACTGTTGGGATCATTGACTGATTGTGACCAACAGGAGATGGTGCCTGTTCATAGGGTGGCAGGCAGCGTGGCCATCCACCCCCTCTGTCCAAATGAATTCACATATACTATTCTATAAATTAAAGGGAGGGATACATTCTACTGGAAGCCCATGAACAATGAGGTTCTGATACAGCAGAGTTTTTTCCAAGGAGCATGTGTGGTTTAATTACTGGACTGTCTTAGCACAGGAAGGCAGAAAACAAAATGCCAGGGCTCGGCTCTGCCAGAGCAAAACTGCTATCACTGCAGTGTCTAGTACCACTTACCAGACATCCATATATCCACAAGAAGTGCCTCCCAGGCGATGGTGAAGTATAGCCTTGATTTCAGCAGACTTAATGGAAGCTAAATATAATTAATATAGAACCCATTTCTCAGGAAGATTCTTAATCCTGTGAACTCCCTTTTGTACGAGGGAAGGGGGCCAATCTGTAAGGGCAGCCCTGTCCAGGTAAAATTGTTTTCAGCTTCCTGTCTACTGTTGTGTGAAGGGTCACAGCCAGCCAGATAGTATTGCTGGAGGAGGGTGAAAGACCATGAAGACTAACTGCCACACAGCAAGAGCCCAGCTCTTGGAAGCATTGCGATGTAAGCTCAGGGCTATAAGGTTCCCAATCTTGGGAAGGGGCTTTTCAGACACACTGTTTGCTTTCTGCTGAGATAGGGAATACATCACTCTGCCAGAGTGTGACTTTTTACAGATTGTTAAATAAAGATGTATATGTCTCATTGTTACCTGATTGCTGGTGTTATTTCTCTCAAGCTACTTAACTGGGTTCAGGGAGGGACCAAGTTACTGTATGCTAGTTCTGTGCTGAGCATTTTCACACATGATCACTTTTCCCACGCAGTGACACTGTCCATTTATAGGGAGGAAATGAAGCCTCAGGATAAATAATTTGCCCAAGGTCATACAGCCAATGAATAAGCCCAGCAAGGACTAAATCCCAGCTCCATCTGACATGTCTGTATTTCCCTCAAACCAAAAATTGTGAGAAGCCCAACAGTGCTGTTTGTGGTGAAGGAGGAGAAGCTGAGGTCTTGGAAAGGTGCTCCACATCTCAGCTCTGCCATCTGTGTGGGATTGCTGAGTTCTACCTATCATTTAATAATCTACAACCACTTGTCTGGATTCCTCTAAGAGACCAGGCTATATTTCTTCAGAAATGGCTATATTTGTACCCATCAAGAATAATTTCAGGAAGCCACTATCTCAGATCAGTTTTGAATGATCCAGAGGCTAGTGCTACTGTAAGTACAACCAGGTCACTGCATCCATGGGAGGTACTTGTAAAATGACATGGACCCTGCCCACTCTGGTACAGAAGAAAGGCAAATGGACGTAAACAGAATCAGACTACTAAGCTGAGTGCCTGATGATGCGGGTCAGTGCTCTACAGGGTGCACAAGCTGGAGTTGATCTGATGGCCACGGTTGCTCTTGAAACCCACACAGCTCCAGCCTTCTTGGCCACACTGAGCATGGAAGGTGGCCTGCTCCCCAGATTAGCCTTGTGCCTGGCGTCAGCCCTCGATGGACCACCTGACTTGTCCGTACCTCAGTCTTCTTATCCACATTGCCTTTCTCGTAGTAAGAAAATGATGCCCCTTCGCAGTGGTAAAGTTTTCTTCCATTTACCTCGCTGCACCCATTTCTCATGGCAGCTCTGCGAAGTGCGCAGCATCTGTTTTACAGACAAGGAACAGCTCAGGAAAATAAGTGATTGGCCAAGGTCACTTAGCTTGAAAAAGTAGTTTCCAAACTGGGTGCCTGTAGTCCCAGCCACTTAGGAAGCTGCTGAAGTAGGAGGATGGCTTGAGTCTAGGAGTTCAAGTCCAGCCTACACAACACAAGAAGACCCCATATAAGACCCCATATTTTATTCAGGTTTTTGTTTTTTTTTTTTTTTAGAGACAGGGTCTCACTCTGTTGCCCAGGCTGGAGTGTAGTGGCACAATCATAGTTCACTGTAGCCTACAATTCCTGGACTCAAGGGATCCTCCCGAGTAGCTTAGGACTATGGTGTTGGCTATCACACTAGGCTTATTTTAAAATTTTTTGGTAGAGACAGTCTCACTGTGTTGCTCAAGCTAGTCTCAAACTGCTGCTTAAGTGATCCTCCTTCCTGCCTCGGCCTCCCAAAGTGCTGGCATTACAGGCATGAGCCACCATGTCCAGCCTTCAGCCTTTTATTGAGCATCTATTACAAGTCAAGCCCTTAGCACCTTCCTATAAATTTCCTTCTGTTGACCCAGTGAGGTACATACTGTTCCATTTTATGGATGCAAAAACATGCCCAGAGGTAACTAGTTTACAAATGGTCACAAAACTATTTGAGTGGCTGTATGGGAAACAGTTTCTTCTACTATACTCAACACTTCCAACACTTCTGTGACCAAATGTGTGGGATTTTTTTCCTCTACCAACCAGTTCTCCAACACTCCAGTCACCAACTAGGTGTCCTACAATTAATTCCATTACGACACTAGCTACCTGGAGTTAGTGCAGACTCCACAGGCTAAGGGCTCAGCCCCATAAGACTTCAGACACCAATTGTAAGCAGTGTGTCCCCAGGTTACCCATGCTTCTAATTTGGCTGCAAATTGGGGGTTCCCATGACCCCTCCTCAGGTTTAATAGTTTGCTATGATAGCTTACAGAACTCGGGGAAACATGTTTACTGGTTTATTGTAAAGGATAAGCTAAAGGATACACATGAATAGCCAGATAAAGTACATAAAGTCTGGAAGGGTCCCAAGTAGAAGAGCTTCCGTCCCTGTGGAGTTGGGGTGTACCACCTACATGGCACATGGATATGTTTGCCAATCTGGAAGCTCTCTGAACCCTGTGTTTTAGGAATTTTTTTTATCCCACTATATGTGCAGCACTTTAAGGATTTTTACAGAGGCTTCATCACATAGCATGATCAGTTATTAACTCCAGCTCTCCCCTCCCCAGAGGATGGGGGTGGGGCCAAAAGCTCCCACCTCATAATCATGGCTTAGTCTTTCTGGGGACCAGCCCCCATCCAGGAGCCCACCAAGAATTCCCTCACTAGAACAAAAGATGGGCCTGGCACAGTGGGTCACGCCTGTAATCCTAGCACTTTGGGAGGCCGAGGCAGGAGGATCACTTGAGTTCAGTTCAAGACCAGCCTGAGCAACATAGTGAGACACCACCTCCCCCGGCAAAAAAAAGAAAAGAAAAAGTAGCCAGGTGTGGTGGTGTGTGCCCTGTGGTCCCAGCTACTTGGCAGGCTGGGGCAGGAGGATCACTTGAGCCCAGGAGTTTGAGGTTGCAGTGAGCTATGATGATGCCACTGCACTCTAGTCGGGGCGACAGAGCAAGACCCTGTCTCAGAAAAACAAAAAGAACAAAGGATGTTCCTATCACCCAGGAAATTACAAGGGTTTTAGGAGCTCTGGCCAAGACCCAAGGAGGAAGACCACGTACATATTTCTTATATTACAGTGGCAGACCTAAGATTTTAAACTTTCTAATTCTCAGGTGCCTCCCTATGTGGAAAAGGAAAGTTATATAGTGGGATTCTTTTAAGAAGAGACCAAAGGTGGCCTCAGGGACCTCACCTTGAGGCCAGTCTTGAAAGTTTGCCTGTCCCACAGAAGATGGGCATCAGAGTTGTATGGAGGCAGGAGTGGGAGGGTGGGCTGGTGCTGAATTCCTTACCTGCCCTGAGTGGCTGCCACCCATTCTAACATCCCGATTAGAACTTACTTGCAGAGTTACTCTACTCTAGCTCCTTCAGCTCTCCATACTAAATGCCTGCAAAGTTAAATATCAAACCAGCATTCCCCAGGGGCAAGGGAGAGAGACCGAGGGACCGGCAGGAACCCTGAGAACTGATCAGGAGTGTGCTCTAGCTGGCAAGCACCAGAAAAGGCTGCGTGGTTTGAGCTGGAGTCAGGAGCCATCTCAGTGCGATGGGCCGTTCTGTGTTAAAGAGCATCTGTCTCCAGGAATACTCATCCTCTAATGGGGGGAGGCAGCAAATGGGTATGGTGAAATTTTAATGAACTGCAGACTTAAGGTAACAAGACAGGGATTGAAGATAATTCAGTCAAAGGCACATTCTTGATCCCAGACCAGAGATTCTCAGGCTTGGGCATGCATCAGAATCACCTGGAGGGCTTGTAAAAACAGATTGTGGGGGGCCTGCCTCAGAGTCTCTAGTCCAATAGATGTGAGATCGGGCCTGATAATCTGCATGTCTGACAAATTCCCAGGTGATACCGAGGCTGCTGGTCTGGGTACCGCACTTTGAATAGCACAGTCTGCACAGTGGTTCTCAAAAAATGTGGTCCCCAGACCAGCAACATGGGCATTACTTGGGAGCTTATTAGAAATGGAGAATCTTGAAGCCTACCGCAGACCTACTGAATCAGAGTCTGCAACTTACCAAGATCCCCACGTGATTCCTATACACATTAAAGGTTGAGAAAGCCGTGCTTCTCAAACTTGCCAGTTAAGAAAATCCCTTGGAGTGTTTACAATTTAGATTCCTAGGCTCCCCCTCTGGCAATGTGGATTCAGAAGGTGTGGGAGGATCCCAGAAATTGCTAAAATTAAGCCCCGCTGTTTATTATGGTCAGGCCAGCATGGGAAACTCCTGTTTGTTTACTTCGGTCCTGTGTTCCCTGGACAAGACCAAGCTGCAAAGCCAGAGAATAAACCTTTTGTTCCAGGATCATGACAAGGCAGCTGCTGCTCCCCCAGAAACAGGAACTTGGGGAAGGTGGTTCTTTGCTGGTCTGTGATGCCGTCAGAGGAAATGGGTGGTTGTGAGAACCACAGAGTCTGCAGACAGGAGCCAGAGCTCCAAGGACCCTGCACCTGTGTCTTTGTGGCAGAGCTCAAGGAGCCCTGGGTCTTCTTCCCTGGCCCAGCTGTGCTTGGGAGGGCTGCCCAGTCCAGGGTCGCCAAGGAGCATGGGGCTCCTCACCCGTCCTGGGTGTATAAGCTGCTGACCACAGACCAGATGCTGAGCTACCCAAACTGACACGCAGAGCCTCTCAAGATCCTCCCAGGCCGAGAGAATTCTGGGTGTCCTAGCACCCAGGGCATTGGGAGACTGCCGGAAGGGCCCCCCAAAACTCTAACCTGTCCAGCCAAAGCATGCATCTTAACTGAGCCCTCTCCCCAAACCTCCGACAAGAAACAAGTAAGTATGCTTGCTTTCTGTTTTCTGATGGCCTTGAGACAGATGAGGAAGAATGGTACTCTCAGAGGCTGGCACTGGGCTTTATTTGCTGCTGGGAAACAAGAGCTCAAGGAGAAGGGAAAGTGGGTCTACTGAGGCTGTAAAAGGGGTGGTTTCTGGGGGTCCCAGAAGAACCGACGCCTCCCCTCTCCACCTTTGACTCCCTCCTGGAGACTAGTCTTCTTGCACTTTCTCATCCCATCTTGGTTACCGACTGGCTGTGTGACTTTGGGCCCCTGTGTTGCAGTCTTGTGAAGTCAGTGAGAGGGAATTATCATCTCAGAAGACACTGCAGCTGTAGAGTCTACAATTCCTCTCAAAGGGCAATATTTCTCAGTTGAAAAAGAGAGCAGGCTCCCTTAAATTTAATCCAAATTCATCACTCTTACGCCCATCACTGAAAATGATCTTCAGAAGCACAAAACACTCAGATGGTAGTCCCGGCTCTGCGCTAACCAGCTACATGACCGTAAGCACGAGGTTGTCCTTTCAGGGCCTTGGTCATTGTATCTGAAATGGGACTCCAGTGAGACGATCAAAAATGAGTTCTGGGCAATGTGCTGATCTCAGCTGCCTTTTACTCTTTCCTTCCACCCACTGGCTTAGGTCCCCTAGAAAGTGCTGAGCACATAGTAAGTTGCTCAAATACTTGTGTAGTTAATGATTAGATTATCTCTATAAAAGTTTTGGCCAATACCACCTCCTTCGAGGCGTGCCCACTGCATGGTCTTCATTTTGCCCCCAGGGCCTTACAGGGGAGAGAGTTCCAGGGAAGCTTCTGGCATGATTGTAGCTCCTCTGGCTCCCTTGGCCCTTGGGGCCTGGCCCCAGCTCCACTTGCAGCAGGAAGAAGTCTCTAGGTTTATGCAGTTGATGATTGTGGCATTGCTGAAGGAGGGGAAAGGAAACTAAGCTTTACTGAGTACCCATTCTGTGTCAAACTCCTCTAATTCTCCCCACAATCCTGTGGAGTGGATATTACTATCCCCAACTCACAGGTGAGACTCAGAAAGCTTACATGCTTTGCCTAAGGTCACACAGCTCAAACCTGGTTGACCTGAAGTGATCATCCATGCTACGCAAGGCAGATGTTCTCTCCCTGGGATTTCCTGGGGACTCAGGTCTGCAAAGTTAAGCATTTAGCCTGTACCTCCTACCCAACGGGCAAGGAAAGGCTGGGAGGCAGCAGGAATATTGACACCCTGAACTGAAGGGGTGCTCTAGCATCGAGGGAATCAGAAATGTCCTCAGGAGGCAGCAGCACCATCTCAGTCTACCAAGGCTGTAGGATCCCAAAAGTCTGAGCAGGAGGAGGCTGTCAGAAGCCATTGCCCATCTGGGGTTAAAGAGCTCTTTTCCAGATGAATACTGAACTCCCCATGAAGAGGCAGCAGCAAGCATGTATTGTTGTTCCCTTTTGTGACAGGAGATGGAAGAACAGAAAGAGGGGTGTTCCATCCTCTAAGGTAGGATCTTTACTCCTCAGACAGGACTGGCCCAGGAGGCCATGGAAGTCATGCTGTGATATTTATTAATGGACACCCGTCCTCATCCAGACAGCAGGGGGTTCAAGGGCAAGCATGACTTCCTCCTCCCTGGACCCCCAGCCCTTGGCAGGTGTCTGGCACAGAGCAGGAACTCAATGAATACCAGCTGAATGGGACTGAACGTGTAATTGTGTCTTGTCTCCACTGAGGATGAAATCATCTCAAAAGAAATACAAAACTCAGTCCCCCACTCCCCCAAACACTTTAATATAGTGTTTGGAAAAATCAGCATTACTCTGGAAACCTGGGTATTTAAATTATTCTAAGGATAAGACACCTGTCCGAAGAGCTAATAGTCACTTTGGTTCATTTACTTAATGTGTGTTGAGTACCTTCTATGGCGCCTCACAAAATGCTGAGGAAACAGGCAAACAAGTCCTTGTCCTCGTGCAGCCGTAGGACAATGGCAGATTAAACAAATAAACTCTATAGTAAATGAGTAATTAAAACTTTTGAAAGAACACAATAGGGAGCTGGGAGAAAAAAAGGGGAGGCTCCCAGGAGAAGCCTCTGATGAAGTGACATTCAGGACGAGATGAAGACTCCTCACCCGCATTATCTCACAGACCATATGTTGGGTGTTGTTATCCCCATTTTTCAGATGAGGAAAAGGAGACACAGAGAAGGAAGGTGGCTCAGCCACCAGTCCCCCAAGGCTTGCAAGTCATCACTGCATCAGCCAGCCTCACGGTACTCTGACACCAATAACAGTGTGTTCAGTGCCAGCTTTGCCTGCTGTGACACCAGCTCTCAAGCCCACTCAGATCCCGTCACCCTCCTCTGATCCTAGCCACGGGCCCTGGTATGTCTGGAGTGACCTCACTGGCCCCTGCCCCCCAGTGGCAAAGTGCAATCCCAGGTCAGAGAAAGGGTTCCACATGGACTATAGGAATTCAAGGGAGTGGTGAGCAAAGGCTGGGGCATGGGGAAAGCTTCCCAGGGAAGGACAGGATCCAGACAGGCCCTAAGGGGAGTAAAGGGCATTCCTGCCATGGGAGGGGATATAAACAAAGGCCCAGAAACAAAGAATTGAGCCTGGCTGCAGCACAGGAAAGATGGGATGCAGAGAAACTGGCGTCCAGTTAGCAGGGAGACTTCAGTCTGGTGGAGGGGCTGGAGCCTGGTCCTAATGGGAGGCAGGTCACTCGCATGTGTCAGCAAGGAGATCTGCAGGGCCGAGCTGGGGAAGGAGGGGGGTCTGGGGACCAGGCGAGGGGCTATGGCTCAGTCCCCATTGCAGCATCTCTTTCAGATTTTTCTTGGCGATGCGCTTCCGAGTGCTCTGCTGAGGAACGATGGGAAGTCTGCCCAGCAGAGGAAAAACCCTGCCAAGACCAAGCTCGAGCCCCACTGTCCGAGGCCAGGGACCTGTACCCATGCAAGCAGGTAGGCTGCAGGGCCCTTCCCAGGCACTGTGAGGTGGCACAGTCCTAGACTTCACTGCCTCTGTGGGCCTTCCTGACCAGCCATCCCAACACAGCATGAAGTATCAATGAATACCTACTGTATACCAGGCCCTTCCTAGTGAGCCATGCAGGCAGGGTCGCTGCTCTTGCAGAGGTTGCATTAGCAGTAAGAGTATTAAACAACCAGATGTATGAGAAAATAGGAGAAAGTGACAGGCATTAACCAGAATGTTAGACCAGGAGGGCCTGATAGTTCCTTGGGCTTCTCCCAAAGCTTCTCTCCTCCTCAGTCAGCTTATCCAGAGGCTAAGCCAGCCAGCTTCACTTCTGTAGCTCTCCCAAGCTGCACAGTCCATTGCAGTAGCCACAAGCCACATGCAACTGTTGATAATTTTAAAAACTCTATTCCTTCATCACACCAGCCACATTTCAAGTGCTCAGTAGCCACATGTAGCTAGTGGCTACCTTACTGGACAGTACAGAATTATAGAACATTTCTGTTGTTGCAGAAAGTTCTGGACAATTCCAATGGACATCAGGGGTGATGTGAAATATTAAAGCAAAAGGAAGCCTTTTGGGTTTTTGTTTGTTTTGCTTTTGTTTTTAAAAGAGATGGGGTCTCGCTCTGACATCCAGGCTGGAGTGCAGTGGCGTCATCATAGCTCACTGCAACCTCAAATACCTGGGCTCAAGTGATCCTCCTGCCTCAGCCTTCCCAGTAGCTGGAATTACAGACACACATCACCATGCCTGGCTAATTTTTTTAATTTTTATTTTTGTAGAGATGGGGTCTCACTGTTGCCCAGGCTGTTCTCCAACTCCTGGCCTCAAGCTATTCTCCCACCTTAGCCTCCCAAAGTGCTGGGATTACAGGCGTGAGCCACTGCACCTAGCTTAAAAGTAGGACCCTCTTAATGGGGGAAAAATAGCTCATACAATGCATATACTGAGCCTATAACCATGATTTTCTAAGATAGTCTTGACTAAAACTTCCAGTATTTAGGACAGTTGGACAATTAAAATATCCTAGAAATTCTAGTATTTTGATGTCACAACTGTGGCCCTAGGTCTGTTTCTTATTCTCCAAAACAGCCCACAAATCCTTTCTCAAATCACATCTTGATTTGAGGTTTGGATAACGTATTAGGGTTCTCCAGAGAAACAGAACCAATAGGAGTGTGTGTGTGTGTATGGAGAGAGAGAGGGAGATTTATTTTGAGGAGTTGACTCACATGATTGTAGAAACTGCAAGTGTAAAATCTGCAGGGCAGGCTGGAGGCCCAGGGAGAGCTGATGTGCCTGTCCTTAGTCCAGTGGTGGTCTGGAGGCAGAATTCCCTCTGCCTTGAAGGACCTCAGTCTTGTTCTCTTAAGGCCTTCAACTGATTGGATGAGGCCCACTCACGTTATGGAGGGTATTCAGCTTTCCTCAGTCTACCTATTTAATGTTAATCTCATCTAAAAAAATATCTTCACTATAACATCTAAACTGGTACTAGACCAGATATCTGGGTACTGTGGCCTAGCCACAATGACACATAAAATTAACCATCACAGATAACAAGATCACTGTACTTCATGGTTTATTTACTTAGCTCCCTCGGACAGAGCCTGGAGACATGCACTTTATATGGCTCATGTGCAAGCTTTGCTACTGTGACTGGTCACCTAAACTCCTCATCTAAAGTTTTTCATTTGAGGCCGAGCATGGTGGCTCACACCTATAATCAATCCCAGTGCTTTGAGAAGCTGAAGTGGGCAAGTCGCTTGAGGCCAGGTGTTCAAGACCAGACTGGGCAATATAGTGAGACCCAATATGTCAAAAAATTTTTAAAAATTAAGCCAGGTGCAGTGGCTCGTGCCTGTAATCCTAGCACTCTGGGAAGCCAAGGCAGGAGGATTGCCTGAGCTCAGGAGTTTGAGACCAGCCTGAGCAAGAGTGAGACCCCGTCTCTACAAAAAATAGAAAAATTAGCCAGGTGTGGTGGCACATGCCTGTAGTCCCAGCTACTTGGGAGCCTGAGGCAGGAGGATCACTTGAGCCCAGGAGTTGGAGGTTGCAGTGAGCTATGATGATGCCACTGTACTCTACTTGGAGTGACCGAGCAAGATTCTGTCTCAAAAAAAAAAAAATTGTTTTAAATTAGCCAGGCATGGTGGCATGCACCTATAGTCCCAGCTACTCAGGAGGCTGAGGTGGGAGGATCCCTTGAGCCCAAGAGTTCAAGGCTGCAGTGAGCTATGATTACACCACTGTACTCCAGCCTGGGCAACAGAGCAAGACCCTAATAATAAAATAAAAGAACATTTATCAAGTTTTTTATTTGTAAAGTTGAAATCTCTCCTCAACCATGTGAGAATTAAAGATGTAAAAATCTTAGCATGCTGTTTTACTGAGCTGACTGAAAAAGCAATCTTCACAGAACATGAGAAATTATGTCAATGTGCCTATAAATATGTAGCAGAGTTTAGTTGGATATCAGATAACAAGAGTATTGGGCTCATAATGATTAAATGCCTTAGCGGTAGATCTTGACTAATTAGAGCAAGGGTCACTTCACTCCTGTTTCTATTACCAAAAATGTTGATCAGCAAACACTGATAAGCCAAAAACAGAGCAGGTTTTCTTACCCCAAGTTAAAGTTATTTGGAATCATGAGTGAATTCTGCAAAACAAGGTATTAATCCATCAATATAGTAAAATACTTTAAAGCAAATTTTTCTTTTTCTTTTTTTTTTTTTTTTTGGAGACAGGGTCTCACTCTGCCTGGGCTGGAGTGCAGTTGCATCATCATAGCTCACTGCAACCTTGAACTCCTGAGCTCAAGCGATTCTCCTGCCTCAGCCTTTCAAGTAGTGGGACTGCAGGCATGTGCTGCCACGCCTGACTTACTTTTGTATTTTTTGTAGAGATGGGGGGGGTCTCACTATGTGGCTCAGGCTTAAAGCAAATTTTTATTATACATGTAAGACGAACTTAGATCCAGATTGTGTGCTCTAGAAGGCTGTTTCCTGCATGATATGTCTCCTCAGTCATTGTCCACAGGGCTCTGAGAAGTTGACAAGATCACTCTAAACCAAGCAGGAGGGGTGGACATGGGCATACAATTAAACAGGATGAGGAGATGGCAAAGCCAAAATGTCTGGATATCCTGGTGTGGGCGGGAGCTGTCCCCAATCTGAATGGCTGGGGCTTCCATCCCTCTCCTCAGCCCAAGCCCCAATATCCACATCTCCCCGATGCCAGCCTCTCCCAGGCCTTGGCGCCTGGGCCCTGCAAGACTCCTGCTGCAGAGACAGCTGCCTCCATTCAGCCACCTGTCTGCACAGCGAGGCCCTGCAGGAAGAAACCTGGAAACCGCACAGACCTCCACAGCGGTCTGGATCTAGCCGCAGGCAGCGGGTCCAGGGCCACTCTGAGTCATGCCTGGGGCTACTCAGGGTGGTGACCACCCCTGCAGGTGTGCAGGGCCCTCCCTGCCTGGGGGGCCTCCATTAGGGTCTACCCCTGGCCCCAGCAAGAGTAGGAGTTTTGGGCAACCCCCTCCACAAGCCATTTGTCCATCCATCTTAAGTCTACTGAGGCTCTACCACGTGCCAGGCCATATGACAGGACTGGGGACACAGCAGTGGACAAGACAGGCACAGTCCCTGCCTCCAGGGACAGTGGAGCTCCAATACAGATGCTAAACCAATAATCAATCACAGCTGTGTTAGATCCTGGTGGCAGTACGTTTTAGGGGACTCTTACCAGTGTGTGTGTGGAGGTGGCATCAGGGAAGGCATCCTGAGGAAGAGACATTTCAGCCAGGAAGTGAAGGATGAAGCTGAGTCAGCCAGGCAGAGTGGGAACCATTCAGGGGGGACAGTGTGTGCAGCTCAGTGGCTCAGCCCCTGGGGGTGCAAGGCCAGGGCTTCCAGGAGGGGAAGGGGCCTGTCCAGGCCACTTCTTCCATTCTTATCAGAGGACGCCCTCCGCAAGACTTGCATCGTTTATCTGAGCATCAGGTATTTCCCTGCACCATGGGATGGCCAGGCCTTGTGCTGCAAAGATAGCTCAGAGGAGGGACCCCTGGGGAGCTCCAGGCTGGATTCACTGCAGGGGTCTCCACACATGTCTGGGAGGATGTGTAGGAACTGGTCCATTTCCAGAATCAGTCTCTCTCTTCCCACATCCACCCAGAGCAGAGGCCCTTCAGCCACACAGTGTTCGACCCCTCGGTCCTTGTCTGTCCACCTGCCTCCACCTCCCCTACGTCCTGGGGTCCCAGCTCCATCTAGAGGGCATCCCAGAGTCCCCTGAGACAGATGAGCCTTTCTCCCTGGCCCTGACTGTTTCTCACAGCTGAATGTGTTACTGTGTACACAAGTGTCTTCCAGAGACCCTTACTGAAAAAGGATAGGAGGAAGGAATGAGAAGGGTACTGGGGTGCCAGTAAAGTGGCTTCCAGCAGCTACTGAGGGCACATGTTTCAGGCCTAGAAGGCCCTGGCAGGCAGAGGGAGGTCTTGTTAGACTGGGTGGGCTGATCCCTGAGGTGGGTGAGGGGATGTGAGTCCTGTGCTGAGGGCAACGCTTACGGCCTGATGCCCAGCCTTGAAATTGGGCCTCGTGGCCGCCACGCCCTTGGGACCATTCCCAGTGTGGCTGGGGCCTGAGGCGCCCTCTGGCTCTGTGACCCAGGCCAGTCACTCCCTGCCTGACCCTCAGCCTCCCAGGGTGTCCGAGCCCTTCCTGAGACGTGCTGCTGCCACTCCGCCTGTGAGACGAGGCTTTGCACCTAAGAGCTGTGCCCTCACTGCCCAGCTGAGTGCCCAGTCAGAGCCGCAGTGCCTCACTGCATAGTGGAGACATGACTGCCTCGGGCAGTGGTGAGGGCTGAGTAAGGGGGTGCACAAAGGCAGCCCCCTCAGCAAGTGATGGCAGAGTGGCTGACCAGGACATGTGGTGGCCACACACATGTGCTGGGTACCTGCCCAGGGCCAGGCCTGGAACAGTGGGCCTGGGGTGGCCCTCTTGTCAGGAGGCAGCACAGACCTGCACCCGCTGCTCTGGACAAAGGCCATGGGAAAGCCACTCTGCCCACGTGCACAGCACTCTAGAGTTACAAAGCCCGTTCACGTCTGATTTCATGGGCCCCTCCAGAAGCCTGGAGAGGGGGAGAGATTACTTAACGCAACAAGGAAACCAAGGCCGGGAATGAAGGAGCAGCGATATTCCACGTGGAAGGGAGGGTCATCTTCAGCCCCCTCCCGACACCACGTGCCAGTGCTCTCGTGTTCCTCCCGGGCCCGCCCCAGGGCCTCTGTGTGACTTGGGACCCAGCTGCTGGCCTCTGCTGAGTTTCCCTTTTCTAGCCTTCAAAGCTAGTCCATCCAGTGCCCATCCCATCAGCGCTGTCCAGAAGCTGAGCTCAGGTCCCCGCTGACATCTGCTTAGAGCTGTAGGTTTTAAGTTTTCTGAGAGGAGAATCCCTTTATAAAAATCAGTGAAGAGCCATATATAAGAGGGCATTGTAGCCAGGAGCCCCACTCCTTGTGCTACGTAAATCCTCTCTCTGCAGTGACCTCAAGATCTGTCTGGGCACTCCCAGGGCTCTGCAGAGCCTTGCTGGAAAAGCCTCAGGTTCCAGGGTGGCCCTCCCGGGGAAGCAGATAGGCCTCCCTTGGGGTGCCTGCGGGGGTGCTAACAATGGGAGCCAGACCCAGGCCAGACTCCTCTAGACCTCATGTCTCCGTCCCTCTATCCAGAGCGATGCAAGGCCACAGCCGTGGCCCTGGGCAGTTTCCCTGCAGGCGGGCAGGCCGAGCTGTCGCTGAGACTGGGGGAGCCGCTGACCATCATCTCTGAGTAAGTCTGCGGGCACTGGATCCCTGAAGATGCACTGACGGGAGAAGGGGCCTGTCCCCCCAGTAGAAAAGCACAAAGCCTTTGGTGAAGCATTCCCATGTGACCCTGTGGTGGGATCTCTGGCAGCTTGACACCCCCACAGGGAGAAGCCGTGGGTGTGCAGGCCCTATGGCAGGGAGCCTTGAATCATGCCATCTCCCACCAGCCCTAGCCTGGCCCAGGAGGTGCCTAGACTGGCAAGTACAAGGAAGTCTGGGAAACAGGTGGGACAGGTGGCCACAGGACCCAGCCTGAGAGGGTCCTTGTAAACCCCAAATGTGCAGTTCCCTGGGCCTTGGCTCTTCTGAAAGAGGTGCCCCCCTCCTCTCTCTCTAGGAGAGGAGACTGGTGGACGGTGCTGTCGGACGTCTCAGGCAGAGAGTACAACATCCCCAGCGTCCACGTGGCCAAAGTATCCCATGGGTAAGTTCTCGCCATAGGCCTGCCTTAGGGAGCTTCCTGC